>CM064869.1:56971850-57330870 GCA_032719365.1 Prinsepia uniflora | reverse complement strand
AATACCCAAACACTAATCAGAATAACATATCAGCATTACGCTAGCCAAACTCGAGAACTGCACTCATGCACCGTCTAGACTATACTAATATCCCCGGGAACTGCACTCACACATCATCTGGGTCACGTCCGAGAACTGCACTCGCAACATCCAGACGTACAGGAAAACTCGGGAACTGCACCCATGCAACATTTGAGTCACGTCTAGAACTGCACTCGCATCATCTGAAAACGTACTAGCATCCACAATTATAAACCAAATCATCATTTAAAACACAAGTTTGACTCCAAATCCAAGTTAGCCCATTTCCAAACCGAGTCTCAAAACATAACTCCCATGGATACCAATTATAAAATCACACTTATAAATCATTCTATAAATTTGAAAATCATCGTAAATAAATATTCAAATTATTTCAATTCAATTCATGCAATAAGACATTTAAAAAAATTAAATTATCCATGCATCAATGTTATAAAACAGATGCCCACTCACACACACTGACCAGATTGTTCGATTCCGAGTTGCACGCTCCTCTGTAATTTCCAAGAATTACCCGTCCTGTCAAAAACCACCACTAAGGGTCACTAACGTCCCCACCTAACCTCATATTCAAATCCCCTAATTTTCTGGGATAAAATACGCACATAAAACATAACATAACACTTCGAACACCCGAAACTACACCGACACGGTCTCCGATCAACTCAAAACCTACGCCAAAATGTTCGTTACATCGACAACATAAAATTCATGTTGACTAAACCTCGAAAAACCATCACACGTGCCCCCCACGTAGCCCTGTTATTTGGTTCAAAAAAACCGACCGAAAAACCGTACCGAACTGTAACCGAACCGGAAAACACCGAACCGAAAAAACCCGAAACCGTTTGGAGAGAACCGAACTGAACCGGTCTGAATCGGTTTGGTTTCGGTTTTCGGTATTATTATACCGGACCGAACCGAAAAGTATTAAAACCGGCCCGCATCGACCCGAACCGGACCGAAAGTCATTAGTTATAAACGGCGTCGTTTTATTCTATCCTACAAAACCCTAGATGTAGAGACCGCCAAAGCAACGCCTTCAAGCCCATTCCATCTCTGGTCTTCGACATTCTCATACCCATTTTTTTTTTAGGCCTTTCGGTCTCCATATTCATACTCATTGTCGTCCGAAAAATGCCCTTTTCTTCGTCTTCTTCTTCTTCCTCTCTGCTCTCGTCCTCAGTCTTCATTCTCTGGAACACCCGTCATTGGGCAAACAAATTTTCAGTCTTTTATTTTCTCAACTCACTTCCTGAGTCTGATCTCCGTCTCGCTCAGCACGGCCAGCTGGTCAAGATCACTGGGGTAAAGCTTTTCTTGCTCTTTTAACTCATTTTTGTTCTGGGTGTCATGTAATTTTTTTCTCTTCTCTTGTTTATTTTGGGATATTTAGAATGCATGGTATGTTTTTTGTGTGAGAATAACGTTGGGAATGTATTGCTAGAGGGTTACGTAGATGTAATTTGGACTTTATAAAGTTTGGATTCGTCAGAAATTCGGAGGAAAGCAAAGAAAAATGTGAGGTGGTTTATTGGTGTTATCTTGCAATGTCAGCTGGAAATGGTATGTATTTGTTGCAACGATAAACTGCTTGCATTCCCCCCCCCCCCCCCCCCCCAACGAAGCAGGACATTGACGAGTTATAGTGTTTTATTTTCAATTATGTACTCTTTTTCTGTTTCTGTGCTCTAATTTGCTAGTTTGTTTTATTTTAGTGTTTGATATCAACGTCTGTGGCTCTGTAAGACTGTAAACAAAATTGATTTCGGTTCCGGCCATTGTTATGCTTGGAAATCAAAGGAAGCACATGAGTGGAAATCAGATAACTTGTTTGGTCATTCAATTTGATACAAAATTAAGCCACTAGCAAAGCGTTATACGCCTCACGGCTCACAATCTCACTTCCAGTCTTCCATTCCTCCCTCCCACTTCAAAGTTTTCGACAATTTGTCAATCTTTCTCATTCATTTAATAGTTCATCTTCATCACACTTCATACCCTCCAAACCGGCCTTGTAAGAGAAAGTCAACGGCAAGCCTGGGCACAGCAATACTCAAGTAATTCCAGGGTGCAGGCTTGGTGGCGGTGCAGGCTTAGGTGTGATTTTGATATGCTGTGTTTTCAGTGTGATTTTGATATTTTATGATCTTGGTTTGATGATAGATAAGTGAAGATCGATCAATTGGCATTATAGTGTGTACAAGGGTTAGCGTTCCTTGAAGAAATTTGATTTAGTTGTAGTTAGTGATGTTATTTCTTGGGCTACATCCATTTTAAGCTTTAGCTTTAGTTGTAGTTAGTGAAATCAATACACCGTATTCATGTAGCCTTGTATTGGATACTTGTGTACATGTTACTTGTGTGAAATAAGTTTCATAATGAAGTCGCTTAATTCGAACTAGACAAGCGTCCCATTTTATTGATGTATAAACTTGAATTTCAGGGATTCCTAGTAGTTCATTTTTGTCAAAAGATTGGAGGTCACTTAGTTGAGTATGATGTTTAATTGTTGTGAATATACTGCTGGTAAAATCTTGGGGTATTAAGTGCGAGTGCTTCGAGCTTGATTGGAAATTTTGATCGCTTTTGTTTTTCTGTCTATCGCCTACCCTCCAAATTGAATACTCCAATATTGAATTTGATTGATTTGTCGCGACTTAATACTATGAAACATGTGCTGTGATGTGTGAATAAACCCAATAGGAATGCTAGTCTCCCTAATTATTTTTCTTGTATGCGCCGCAAATTGAATTAATTGTGTTTGGTCATCGAGAACTCATTGTTGGTTTTGTCATTGAATTGTGATGTGTGTGAATAACCCCAAAAGGGATGTTTGTTTCTCTAATTATTCAAGTTGTATGCGTAGTAAATTGAATTTAATTATGTGCCATAGTCAGAGATCTAGTGTTTTCTGTCATTCAATTTGGATGGGAAATTATCCTCATCAGTTGTTTGGCTGCCTGCCTAGGTATTCATCTTGTTGTGCGCCTTATATCGATTTTTTGTACGTTATAATCAGTGTTGAATAGTGTGTTCTATTTTCCATAGATGGGTCTCATCATGAGACAATTTATATTAGTACTGATAAAGAAAGAGGGCTTCTTTGGTAAGCTGGCAGCTGATTGACATCAATCCTTGCCTTTACTAGTTATGTCATGGAGTTTCTTGCTTGATATTGTAGTTTGCATCTTTGGTGCTAGTTTCATGTTCTTCCTGGTGTGCAATGTGAGACATGTCTTTTGGGAATTTTTTTTTTCTGCTTTGGTTGCTGATAAAGAGAAGGATTGGTGAGGAAGGCTTCTTTCTGACTTGGTGATCGTACATCAATTGCTTCTCTTTGTTGCAGTTTTGCAGGTGTAGTTGATTTATAAATGATTATTACGGGGTGCAGTTTGGAATGCATATATGAGAGGGCATTTTGGTCTGCTCCCCAAACACTGTTATCTAAAATTGCATGCAAATCTAAAATGATAGAAAGTCACACTTGTTGAGGTTGATTATTTGTAGGTCTGCTAGAACTTCAAAGCTTGCTATTTTCTATTACAAAGTAGCATGCATAATTACAAAGTCTTGTGCATATGCCTCACCTTGTCCTGTAGGTATTTTTTAGCAGTATTTTCTTGCTGAGTGAATTACAAAGTCTGTTTTTCTTTGTGTCTCAGTTAACTGGAAACTTACTTAATGCTATATTGGATGCAATCTTGATATTTGACAACCAAGGAGTAATGGAGTATGCTTAGTTTTGATTTACATCATAGGAGACTGAAATTCCTTCATATCATATCTCTTCATTGTTTGCAGTTGGACAAAGAAATGATTATCCTGGGGTTCTAATCATTTATGTTCTTAATCAAATATCACTAAGAAATAAGATATATTTGACAACCAAAAATAGTCTCGAACTGAAATTCATCCTAGACTGTTGAAATTACTATATCCAAGATTTTAAAAGTGTCTAATTGTGTGTGCCCTCATCCTAACCCTTTATTTAACCTTGCTGTTGTTTTTTCATCTCCTGCTGATATTAAGAGATCCTGGATCATACATGTCATTATGTACATGAATTTTGTAATCAAAATTTTGATTTTGGACGTGGTCGATATCTCAATTACCCAAGGGATGCATTGTAAAGTAGAATTCAGCTGAATTACATGTGTCATGTGTGCGTGTGATCGTGCTTATACTTATTGCCTATTTGACCGTGCGTATGAAACCAATTCGATTAGATGGGTTGGGTTCTATAAACCCCTCTTGCTAATAAAATTATTATCTTTATTAGTAACCGTACTTTGCTTCCCTTAAGGGCCTTAATTTTTATTTATTTATTGCTACAGATCGAAACCAAGCCCTAAGAAGTAAGAATGGTGTTTACCTTAGGAATGTTGCTAGTGGCAGTGCTGCGCCTGGCTACCTCATCAGAGTTTCCTGAAGAGGTATTTAATTATTTATTCTCGTAATATATTGTAGAATAATATGGAATTATTGATTATGATGCAGTTTGGTTTATAACCAATGTATTTCATTCACCTTAACATGGCTCATCAACTTATTCATGCTTGCTGTTTTCTGTTTTGTAGGTGGACATTATTCATGGTTCACAATCACAAGCAGATGAAATTCGATGAAGAGGTGAATAGGAATGGTAAACCACTAACTAGCGCTGAAAGTAATGCGGTATTTTTTGAGCATGCGAAGAAAAGGCAGCGTGCAAGCATATGGGATCATTTTGAAAGGTACAAAGCTTGATAATGGTTTCACTTGGGCTAGATGTAATTATTGCCCCTAAATACGTATGCTGCTGATTCTATTAGAAATGGAACTAGGGCCTTGATTAGTCACCTTCAGAAATGTCCTAAATATCCCCCTAATACGATTGCCAAAAGAAATCAAAAAGTTTTATCTCCGTAGAAAAACCCACAGAAGTTGCTGTTGGATTTAGTCAGAAGGAGCTTGTTAGGAAAATTTTGTTCAGATGGTCGTAGTTGATGAGTTGCCTTTTTCTTTTGGCGAGGGAGATGGGTTTCATGATTTTTGTTCCCTAGCTTGTCCTAGGTTTAAATTCCATGTCGTCAGACAGTTGCTAAGGATGTGCTTAATATGTATTATGCTGAGAAAGAATCCCTTAAAGAATTGATCAAGTCTTATAGGGTTTGTATAACTACTGATACATGGACATCCCTTCAAAACATCAATTATATGGTTATCACTGCTCATTTTATTGACAGTGATTGGGTATTACATAAAAAGATTATCAACTTTTGTGTGATTCCAAACCATAAGGGAGAATCAATTGGGGAGGCTTTTAGAGGATTGTTTACTTGGATGGGGTATTGAGAAGCTTTTGACTGTT
Source organism: Prinsepia uniflora (assembly GCA_032719365.1). Classification (NCBI taxonomy): domain Eukaryota; kingdom Viridiplantae; phylum Streptophyta; class Magnoliopsida; order Rosales; family Rosaceae; genus Prinsepia; species Prinsepia uniflora. The sequence goes on along the minus strand of CM064869.1, from coordinate 57,325,475 downwards.
ACAGTAGATAATGCTTCTTCGAATGATGCTGGGTTGTCTTTTTTGATGAAGAGAATGCCTAAATGGAAATGTCTGGTGGTTCGGTGAAGCATTAATTACCCTTCTTCGAATAGATAATGCTTTTGACTGTTACAACTTAATAGCTGATTCCAACATCAAATAGGTTGGAATTCCACCTAGTTGGAACATCCAATACCACCAACCCTTTGCTATCAACCATAGCCTTCTCCGCACCCTTCTTAAATATTTCAAACCTACTAGGGGAAGATCTTACATATCTTATGGCATTTCTAATACTTTGAATAGATTCATTCAACACATTCAATCCATCATTGACAATCAAGTGGAAGGGTAATTAATTCGTATAGGAGGTTCGTTGAGCCCTGAAGTTGTGGAGGCTTTGATTTGTACTCAAAATTGGCTTATGAGTATCAATGTTGCATTACATTTGGAGCCGAGTGTTGATGAAGTGGAGTGTTATCATGCCCTTGCACAAGGTACATTGTTGTATTAATTTATTATTTTAATACATTTGTTTATTATTAATTGTGAATTTATGTAGATAATTAACTTTTTTTGTGTCTTATATGTAGAAATGACAAATGGTCGTGCTAAGGTGCCTCAATAGTCCAATCCTTGAGAGTTGAGACTTCTTGGCTTGCTGGTTTTCTCATGATATTTTCTAATTTCTACCGTTTTAATAATTTTGGATGGTTTGGTTTTGCAATCTTGCTGTTTTTATTGCTTGTAATGGACGTTTTTTTATTCAATTTTGATACTTTGATGATTTTATGTTTGTAATAGACATTTAATGTTGGATTTTGATGGTTTGATGATTTTGTTGTTTATAATGGACATTTTAGGTGGATATTAATTAGTTGTAATAGATATTGATTTAGTTGTAATGAACATTAATTAGGTAATAAAAATTGATTATTGTATAAAAGAATAAAAAAAAACCGGTTTTTTTGTAAAAAAATCGAACCGGTTCGACCGAACCGATTTGAACCTGAAAACCGATTTTTGCCCGGAACCGAACCGAACCGAATATTCGGTTTCGGTTTCATTCGGTCATTGGGGGGACAACCGAACCAAACCGAACCGGTTCCCCTATTCGGTTTCGGTAAAAAAACCGAACCGAAAAACCGATTAACAGGGCTACCCCCACGCACTAGTCAAGCCTTATGCGCTTGGGTCTCATGCGCTGCTACAATGTCACCATCAACCTTGAGAAGGTTAACACGCGAACCTGCAATTTCACATCCAATCTTCACAATTACCATGTCTAATCAGCTATATTGATGTCCAGGAATAGTTCTAAGATGTTAAAATATCAAAACTCACCCCTAACAACAAACACATGATTTCCTTAGTTTTCGGCCATTCTTTGAGCTTACGTCTCGAGCACCTCCTACAACCAAGACCTTCAATTCTTAGCTCAGTTAGGTCGTACTAATATCATAAAGGTGTTGGGAAGTTTAATTTCAGAGTCCAAGTCTAGAGATGGAATTAAGCTCATAGATTAGCAGAGATCCATTTCGGGTTTTCTGGGTTCTTGGGTCATAGTTCCTCGTTCTTCTAGCTTCCCCCTCTCCTTTTTTTCCTTTCTTCCATTTTCTCTCTATTTCTTTCATCCTATTTTTCCTCAGTTTCTCCCTCTCGGATTCCTCTTGATTTTGTTCTCAGTTTTCCTCCTCATAAGTCATAGGTTTTGGTTGCAGCCACACACAAACATAACACACAAACATACCTAAACATCCCACACTGCACACGCACAAGGTAAGGTGCCACTAATCCCAGCCAAAGGGTGACATGTGTCACTTGAACAATAATGTGCGTTACAACAACTGATGACTCAACAAAACAGCAAAAAGACCAAAATGCCATCAAGGTCCAAAATTACCAAAATTACCCTAGGTAAACTAGACCCATAATAAATCTGTTTAAACTCCGATTTCAACGTGCCACCTGTCAATGGTCCCAGGACTCCGAGACCTACGTAGAGGTCCTCATGAAGAGTCTAAAAAGTACCCCCTCCCCCGCCCCGGAACAAAAATTCAACCTTTGACCATTTAAATAGGGGCAAAAACATCTATTCCTTTTTAAATCTCGAAATTACTTTTTGAATTTCTGGTCGGTTACTCAGCTCATCAGTGGTCCAAGTCCCATTTTAAAACTTGGTCCAAGACGGACATGCTCCAAAAAACTATTGTGAAATCTTGAACAACTTCATAATTGAGAGGACCATTCCCAAAATCACTTTAATAACCATGAAATGCCCTATTTTCTCGCCTGATAATTAGATAAAAGTTCAAAATACCCTTAAGACTTAAAATATAAATACTTGAGAGATCTTTCAATAATCCGATAGAAACTTCCATATAAAATGCTTGAATTATCATCTCATATGTTAGGTAAGGGATAAATACCAATTATAATTTGTCAATCTGAGGTCACCACCCACACCAACCTACTGATCTTGATGACTAAGAATCTCCTGGTAAAATAACTCAAAATCTTAATTTTTAACCATGACATGAACCATTGCATCAGATAAGCTAGTAATTTCCTTGGTTATCAACCATCATTTAACACATCATGCCTCAATGCTATGATTTAATCTAGTGTCCAATATTTAATTGACTTGAGACTCTTTGATCCCACTCTGAGCCATAACTCGATATCCTGGTACTCACAAGCTCCTCCTGAGTCCTTAACCAATATCCTGCTCTTCCCGAGCCCTAAATCCATGTCTTTGACTCTTCTTATGGTAGGACCATTCCCAAATTTCCACTCACAGCCCATCCAAGCAGCTCAATTCCAACCTGTAGGCTTCTCTAAAGTTTTGGGAGCTATCTAACCTCGATTTCGTGTATATTGATAGAAAGCTTCTACCTGTAGGCTTTCCCTGCATCTCAAACCTTCGTATATAAGACTAGTTCTGCTTGTAATTATCATGGACGTCCCTCTAGATTCAAGCTTCCATGTCCAATTTTGAAAATCAAATGCATGGTATCCGGGTTGGTTGGTTTCGAGTTTTCGAGTTTGGGATTTTCTTCTTCTCTCTCTGTTTTCTTTCCTCTCTGTTTCTTCTTATTTCTTTCCTTTCTCACTCTTCTTCTCTCCCGGTTCTTGCTCTCAAGTTAATCGGTTTCAAAGTATGGACTTGGTATTTTTTTTTGTAACGTCATAAGCACACACATGAATACAAATAAGTAGGGCATGCCACCAATCCCTCAGGGATGGTGTCACATGTCCCCATGACAATAGACTAGCAAAAACCCCCCTTCCATTGCCAAATTACAAAATTATCCCTCCCAGGCTACATCCCCAAATTTCTATTTTAGACCTATAAAGATTTCGTCTAAGCTTTGATTCTAAGGTGCATCTTATCTTTGAACTCAAGACTCTGAGGCCCACGTAATGGTATTCATGAAAAGGCCAATAAGCACTCTGAGTAAAAGTCAAATTTGGACCTTCATAGTAAAATCGTAAATTTACATTCAAAATGTTTGGAATTACATTTCTCGAATTTTTTGATCGTTACAATCTACCACTGGATCGTTACAATCTACCGCCCTTAAAGAATTTTATCCCCAAAATTCAAATGTAACCCTCCAACAACTAAGGAAACAAGGCCTATATCAATACTATTAAAAAACATACGAAACATTTCACAAAATCTCGAGAATCCTAGGAGCAACACACTCAACCTGAACCACCCTCTAATGGTAGGAGTTTGACTCCCTCCTATTGTACCAGAAGTCGATGTTGTCCTTTAACCCTGGTCTTCAACATCATGATCTGTTATACTACCGCCTAGTCGATACGAACAATCCCTTTTAATGTGAACAGGCTTCCTACAATGATAGCATATGGTTGTGCTAGGCAGTGCAAATTGAGTACTCTGCCGCCGATCGACGAAACTAAACCCCTACTAAACTGGGTTGATCGAAGGAGCCTCGATGCAAACCTCCGAGTACCTTCAAGTTTAACACCACCATCACCCAAATTGGATCGAGGCCTGCCAGGAAATCTAGAGCTAAAACTACCTCTCTTTGATGATCCCTGACTCATAGGTTCAAAATGCATCCAGAGCTCATAAATTACTCTCGCACAAGTAACCTCGCCTCATATCAGATAGCAGTATTTGATAAATCCTGAAGGGTGGAGTACGATCCTACTGTCATAGTCGCCATAATCTCGTCCCATAAACAAAGTTTAAAATGTTGACACATATCTGCCTTAGTAGCCACAAATGCTAAGGCAAAACGAGACAAGTTCAGAAATTTCTGCTCATACTCAGCCACTGTCATGTCTTCTTGCAGGAACTCAATTTTATTAGCATCACAATATGAACGAGGATAAAATTGGTTCAAAAAATGCTCCTAAAAAACATCCCCAAGTCACAGTGCATACATCCTATATTGTCATCTGTAACCCATACCACCACCGGTATGCATAACCACCCAAAAGGTAAGTGGCTAGTAGGGACATATCTTCTAGAGAGGGGGGGGGGGGGGAGAGAGGGAGGGGCACATCCATCACCTCAAAGATCCGTTCTAGGAAAGTAATCCACTCATGGACCTCATCCGGACTCGTCTCACATGTAAACAAAATAGCTCCTAACTGTTGGGCCCTCTCAATATCCACCTATATGTACCCCTCGTAGTATCAATTTCATTATCAGATCCACACAGTGCTCAAGTCTTAGATGCAAAATGTTTCCTAAAAGAAACACACATTAGTACCACAATGCTCTGATACCAAATTGACAGGACCCTTCCTAAAAATTCTTTGATAACAGTGTTAAATCCTACTCACTTCTGACAAATAAATCAAAATTCCAAAATTACCCTTAACACCTGTCAAACAAGGGATAACTGTAGTCTGTATTGATGTAAGACCCCGATCTTGGAAGCAAGAATGGTGAGCAAGACCTATGAGTTTGGAAAGGCAAGAACGGTGAACAATCCTGCATCACTCGATGAGGGAAAGGTGAAGTGCCTTATTGTGTGGGCACGTATCTATCTAATACAAGGCCTTTTAGGAGCTCACTGGCTTTGGATTCCGAGGGAACTCCAAGGTTAAGCGAGTTGATGTTGGTATAATCTCAGGATGGGTGACCTACTGTGAAGTTGCACGTGAGCTCCTGAAAACAAAATCGTGAGGGCTGGGTCCAAAGTGGACAATAGTGTGCTAGATGGGTCGGGTCGTGACAGAACGGTATGAGAGTCAGGTTGTAAGACCCGGTCTTGGAAGCAAGAATGGTGAGCAAAACCCGTAAGCTTGAGAAGCAAGAACGGTGAGTAAGACCCTGTGAGCATGGAAAGGCAAGAACGATGAACAATCCCACATCGCTCGGGGAGGGAAATGTGAAGTGCCTTATATGTGTGGGCACGTATCTATCTAACACAAGGCCTTTTAGGAGCTCACTGGCTTTGGATTCCGAAGGAACTCCAAAGTTAAGCGAGTTGAGATTGGTGCAATCCTAGGATGGATGACCTACTGGGAAGTTACACGTGAGCTCCCGAAAACAAAACCTTGAGGGCTGGGTCCAAAGCGGACAATATTGTGCTAGATGGGTCGGGTCGTGACAATTAATGTCATGTTCTTACCTCTATATCTAAATCAGCCTTGATCTCTCTGCAACAGCTTGGAGGATCAACAAAACTATTAAAAGTGTGAGTGGACAAAAATAATCATTTGAAAATATATTTATGAGAAAATAAATCTTTCCCCTCTAATTCTAAAACATGCATAAAATAAAATAAAATATAAACAACTGGATTTCAAGTCAAATCAAAACATAAACTGTGGGACCACAAATCATAAAATATACCCAAGCTTGTGGCTCACATTTCCCTGAAATTTCTGTTTTAAAACCATGTGGTGGACACCAATATCAATAACCAATCAAAAGCTAATCGGAGTTCAGATAAGTTCGTTTTAGGCCTAAATAGTATAAGGGCATTTTAGTAATTTTAACTTAAAAGGTAATTTGATAATTTTGCACAAGTAATAAGGTGGCGTTGACACTTGTCTAGAAATCTCTTGTTTCTTCTTTGTGCACCGACTTACCTTGTGAGAATTGTTTTATATATATATATATATATATATATATTCATCATGGGTGGACTTAAAGAGTGCCATGAAATTGGAGAGAAATAGAAGGAAAAACCAGTGAACAAGGGAAGAGGGAAAGAGAAGGAAAGCTAAATACAACCAGGGAGAAAAGAAGAAGAAGGGATAGAAATCTGAAACGAAGGAGAAGGGGAAAAAGGAAAACAGTGAGAGGAAGTGAGAGGTCGAGAAGGAAAATTTAGGTTTGAAGGCATCATTGAGTTTTGGGCATTGGACCTTAAAACCAAGCCCAGTAGTAGTTCTTACTTATGAGCATTTTGGAATTTAAAGGAAGGAGCTTTGGACGTTGAAGCCACCCAAATAGCAAGGGTGACAGACGACTGAGAGATTGAAGGATTTTGGACGAGATTGTGAGGTAAGTTTTCAGTTTTCAACTCATAGATCCTTTCTTAGGATGATTTAGAGGAGTTTGGAAGAAAAAGGAATGAAAAAGGAAGAAATATAACAAAGTTAGGACTAGGTCGTGGTCGCTAGGTCGGGCAACCTGAAACCAAAAAAATAGGTGAAAGAGACGATGAACAGTGCCAGGAGAGTGGCGCCGCATGCCACCGTGTCTCGATTTATGGTCAACATATTTTTTCATATTTTTGATGCTACGAATCCAACGATTCAATTTTCGAGATGAACGACATCGTCTCGAGGCAGTTTTGAATGTCTGAAGGTTTATGTGTTATTTTAAACTCTTTTAAAATTCCAAAAAATTGAGGGATTAAAATATGAAGTTATTTGGGATGCTTAGTGACCCTTAGAAGTGATTTATAACAGGTGGTAGAGGTTTCATAAATTATAGGGAAGCGTGCAAGTTGGGTCTCGATTGCGTGGACGATGTGTGGGTGGACCTTTATTTTCTTTAACTTATTATGCATGCATATTTAAGTATTTTAAATGCTTTACCATGTGATTTATGTGATTTTAGCTTGATTTTTACATGATTTTGGGGTGTTTTCCGGAAATTTTTTAAATGACGTTTTACGAGGATTTTGAATATTTCGTGTTTTGGGATTATGCCGAATTTTGAGGTCTGGATTTAGTTTTAGAGATTGATATGAGTTATACATATATATATATATGTATATATTCTCGATATCTATGATGCGACTGTATGTGTGTTTGTGGACAACCCTCCTCGCGATGCTGGTTTGTTGGTTAGTCTCAAATGTCGAGGTAAAATTCCTTTACCTGAGACTGGTATTGTGGTGAGTAATCACAGACATTGAGGTAAAGCTTCTTTTCCTGATACTAGTGTTGTGATGACTCAGATGTTGAGGTAAATCTTCTTTTCCTGATTTGGTTCTCACTCGGATGTCGAGGTAAAACTCATTTTCCTGAGTGATTGGCCTACCGATAGTGCAGTTGATTATGTGGTTGACGCTCAGATGTTGTATCCATGAGCGGACCTTCGGATGCTATATCCCCACGTGGTTATGTGGTATGATGCTTGGAATTCAGTCATCGAGGATGGACTGGTTATGAATTGGTTATGTGTGATTGCTACTGCTTATGCATTGGTATTTGCATACATGATTTGATTTACGAAAATTGGATGGATTTTCTGATTTTGTACGTACTCTGAGAATTCTTATTTATAATTCATTTTATGGAGATTTAATGGTTTATCTTATGCATGCATAGTTTTATAAAATTGAGGGTCCATTGCTTATGTTTTCAAACTTTTTTTTCTAAAAGTCTTATTTTTATCCACTCACATGTTTTTTGTGTTTTTTTATTAACCTACAAGGAGGTTGCATGAATTCGAGGCTGTTTGAGAGGCGGAGACATGAACTGAAGAGAGTGCAAGTATCCCTTGTCTGACAAGGTTCGAGGGGTAAAGTCAGTATTTAGATTACTTGTCAGACGAGAGCAAGATCAGGCTTGACTTTTAAGGTGAATTAGGTGCGGGTCCTATCAAATTGTGTCACTGAACCAGATCATCGAAGAAGGTGACTGGTGCCCTCGTACATTGCAGCCGCCATCGATGTCGTGCCGTCACTAAAAATTGGGTTTCATCATCCGAAATTTGCCATTTCCATATGAACTGCAACACTCCTATCTTTCTCATTTTCACCCGAATTAGATGTTTTAATAATGGACATTCATCTATTCAATCCCAGGAACACAAACATGAAGTTGAAATTAAGAAATCTTACCTGGATTGACTAGAAAATATGACACGACCCACCCTCAATCCCTCAGGATTAAGGGCTAAATCATGTTCCCGTCTAACTTACGCGTGACACGAAGGCTAAACCGACGTCCAACCTCCATGTTACACGTAAGTCGGATAAGGGATTTCCAAACGAACCGTTCAAAACTTCCGGACTTCCCAGAGCACACAGACTCTACTGTGGATCGCGTGTGTGATGTCTCCGTCTCTCTCGACCAACAGCCCGCACCGCGACAACCTGGAGGGTATCGAAAACATAGAAAGACTGTGAGTGGACAAAAATCAATAGTAAGTTCAGAAAACAGTTCATAAGAAATTACATGTATACCCTTCACGCAAAATCAATGCATGGATATGAAAATCATTCCATAAAACCATTTCATATCCAAAACCATCAATGAAAACCAGAATCGTTTCTTTCCTTAAATCCGCAATTCAAATCCAGGGCCTCAGTCCAAAATCATAAATCCTCATCAAAGAACGGGAACTCAGCCCAAAACTCATCAAATCCAAATCATCCGGGCCATTGCCCAAAACATCTGAAATCCAGTGATAAACCAGTGAAAAACATCAATCATGCGAGTTGTTGGATCTCAAGTACGACCGAGTCTTTAAACTCAAAAGTATGCGCATAATCAGGCCTTCCTGAGATATCAATGAGTCTTTAAACTCAAAAACACAATCAACAGGCCTCGGGGGATATCATAATAACCGAGCCTTTAAACTCAAAAAATATAAATCCAGGGCCCTCCCCCGTCAATCAACCGAGTCTTTAAACTCAAAACCAGATCCAGCCGTTTTCTTTTTCCGGGTCTTAAAACCCAAAACCATTTTTCAATCAAGTGAAAACCATAGAAAATCCATATCCGAATTCGCAATAATGATTCCGTAAGCCGGCATCCATAACCATCATCCCGAACCCAAATCTAGAGTTTCTCTTTCAAGTTCCAAAACGGAATCCAAAACATCTTTTCAACATCCGATTCCAAAACTGAAATCTCATTTATCGAAATCGCATGAACAGGGCTCCAAGCTCGAAATCACTTTTCCAAAATCCATCGTAAATTATTGAAATCAAATCATATTTCAATTCCCAAAATCAAATCATATTTCAATTCCCAAAATCAAATCATTAAAACCATGGTCAAATCATAGTATAAACCGTAAGCTCGTAAAACGTGCACATACGTACTTATCTCAAAATCCATGCAAAATCATAAATCATCAATATCAATTCACAAATATAGAAATCATGTATAGAAAACATATCAAAGATATATGCATACATCATAAGTTTGAAAGCAAAGTCCACTCACAGACCATTTACGCCGCTGCCTTGATACGCGCGCACTTATGCCGTTCCCGGCTAATCCGCTATCACCGACTTTCCCAAACCTGTCCAAATCCCATAATAAGGTCACTAACTACTTCACAATGTTTCTACTAAATCCCCGTAATTTTCCCGAATTTTTATCTATTTTAAACCGAGCCCTAAAACCTTCGGACATCCCGATACATATCGAGACGATTTCTGATTGACTCGAAGCCAGTGCCAAAATGTTCGTTACATTGATTACATCATTTCACATGTTGAACATTTCCCCATCGGAGGTACCACGCACCCTCACGCGCTGCCCAAAGGGGCTGTGCATGGGAGCCACAAGCCTTACTGTTCACTGTCTTCTTTCTCTCATCGACCTGGTCCAGACCTGTTCGACCGAACGAGCGCAGGCGGTTCAACCCCTTATTTCCTTTATTTTCAACCCGTTCTTGATTCCAATTAGTCCTATAGCTTTCTTACTTGATTTCCTATCGATCTGCATCTTTAAACAATGAACTTAAGGCGAGAAGCATGCCTTCTTGAACCATGATCAAACTTCGAAATTCCTCCATTGTGGGACTACGATACTGGCCACCCCTTGCCATGAATTCAAGCCCAACCAACTCATTTTGATTTCCAAAACCACACCCAAAGAACAAAGTTAAGCATCAACCATTAAATTCCAACGTGCCATGATCGAATTCAAATTATGTATTTACTGGTTTTGACCTTACCGTCCATCACACGCCCTGAATTCAAGTCCCATGAGTTTGTCTCATCTTCCTTTCCATATTTTTTTTCACAAGACATCATCTCCTGATGAGGATTTGAAGAGATTAGATCCTAAGCCACGCTGCCCTCTATTTCTCACAGTTCGAAAACTAACCACCGTCCACGACGGTTCTCGTGGTCACTACATCACGTTCTTCTCCTTCCCTCATCATATTTTACTAGCATAGAGAGATCAAATGGGCATGGGTTTCATGATTACACACTCACTGCACTCTTTCTCTCTGTTTTCCACTCTGTATTATGCACGATCATTCAACATTAACATGAGACGGTGGAGGAGGATTCCACACCATTCCACCAAGGGACAAGTGTCTCAAAACCAGTGGGCACATCCCCCAAGACACCAGGTGGCACCATTTTTGACAAGACCCGTCCCAACTGGACTTTGATAACCGTTCCCGGTCCTGCTCCCGTCTGACAAGTCAACTGAAGTCCCGAAAGAACCCTTCCGCATATGTCAGACCAGGGATAACTGCACTGATTTTCACTCATGCATCCGCCTCTCGATCAGCCCCGAACGTCGTGCCACGACCTGGAGGGTCATCAAAATGGAAAAGGTGTGAGTGGAAAAAAATAATATCATTTAAAATACATTTGAAACACATCAGTTACCCTCCAGTTTATCAAACCATGCATGCATCGGGGAAAACATATGAATCACAAGCACCAGCTTTCCAGCCAAATCACAAAAAAAGTCAAATCCCGGCTCTTAGGCCAGAACAGATGAAAACATAAGCACCTGGTCACACAGACCAATAACCCGTACTCAATACCAGTACGTAATCACAATCAACATCAAACAATACAATCAATCAATCAATCAATCCATCAATTCGCACTATTCACAAGTGCACAATCAATCACACAATCACATCCGCACTACGTGTAGACCAATCTCGGGAACTGCACTCAGGCACCATCCGAGTCATATCCATCATGTCTGGGAATTGTACACGGACCATCTAGACGTACCACATACTCGGGAACTGCACTCACGCAACATCCGAGTCCCGTCTAGGAACTGCACTCGTACCATCCAGCACATGATCCAGTATCTGGGCTCCACAATCACAAACACAATCCATATCATAACACATATCAATCATATTCATGACCTCAAATCAAGTCATAAGCATTCCCGGCAGGGTGTTTAAGTTCAAATACCAATTATACATAAATCCGTAAAATCATATGGAAAACATTAAAATAATCCAGAAATCATCATTGACTAACCACTTAAGTCAAAATATCCTTTTCAAAATCTCTTTTACTTCGGGCCTAGCCCAAAATACCATTTGCACATTTCCTCGAAAAATGTGCCCGAAAGACCGATTAAAATAATCATTAAATCACACATAATCATGCCACATCATCAGGACATCAATGCAAGTCAAATCATGCAATGAATCATGTAAAACATTTAACTATGCATGCATCATGGTTTATAAAACAAACGTCCATTAACACACCGTCCAAACTGCTCGCTTCCCGAGCTGTACGCGTTTCCGTAATTTCTGACGTTTTTCAGGAATCCTGAATCCTGTCCAAAATCATTACTCAGGGTCACTAAGGACTTAATTATCATCATACTAATTTATCATAATTTTTTGGGAATTTAATATTAATTAAATACGTAACATAAACCTTCGGACCTTCGAAACAATATCGAAACGGTGTCCGTTCGACTCGAAATCAAAGTCAAAATGTTCGTTACATTAAATAGGACAAGTTTCATGTTGACCTTACCTCGAAAAGCCCGCTCACACGCCGCCGCAAGCGACTGTGCATGAAAGCCACGCGCCGGGAACAGTGACACCACCTTCACCCGTTTCTCTGTCATTCGGGTCCTGCAACCCGCGAGGTGACCCGGTTCGATTGCTATCAATTCGACATCATTTCCTTCAATTCAATCGTCTATTAGCATCGTTAGAGCCTTAATTTAGGTTCTGTAACTCAAATTACATCAAACATTACCTTAATCTCATTGAATTGAACTTGATTCCGCGAAGAACACAGAATACTGTGCAGTCATCGAAGGTCCTCATTCTCTATCGTTTCCTTTCAATTGATGCATTAGACAGCATCGTGAGGTCCTAAGGAACACATTTCAAAGATTAATTTTGTCATTCCTCGTCTCAATTTCCTCGACTCAATCTCGAACATCCCAAGTATTTCCCTTCTGTGTTCTGGGGCAAAACAACCTTAATTCCCATCAATTTTCAGTGGTTTCGATTCGTCTCAATCCCAGGGAGCTAAGGGCATCCTCAATTTCATTCATAAACAGCTAGCAAATCAAAATTGATCTTAAGGCCCTTTAATGGTTTTCGGGTTTTATGTTGGGTTTCAGTTGAGTTCGAGGTCCCTAACTACCCATTTCATTTCGTTTTTTTTCTTCTCTCAATCCCCCATTTACTCCCTCTGTTTCTCGTTTGAATCAAACCATCAATACATATATATTGATCAAAAACCAAACGGTTTAGTTCATATCCTTTTTGAATATTCAAACCATGCTTTACACTAACCTTTCAATTATGGTGACAAGTGTCATCAAGAGATCAGCCCTCATCCTCATTAACTGACTCAGCCACTTAATTATCCAATTATCCCTGCTGTGGCAAATTACCATTTTACCCTTGTCATAACAAATTACCAAAATGCCCCTCATAGTTCTAGACCCATAACTTTTTCGTTCGGACTCCGATTGACGCATGCCGCCTGTCTACGGATTCAGCGTCCCGAGACCTATCCAACGATTTTCCTGGAAAGTCCAAACAATGTCTCGATCAAAAGTCAACTTTCGGCCCTTATAACCAGGGGCAAAATCGTCATTTTCCTCAAATCTTCCAACTTTTCGTTTTTCGAATTTTCGGGGAATTACAATTTTACTGGGCACAAATCCCTAGGCAGCAAAAGACCATTTTACCCATGCCTTCCAAAATTACCATTTTGCCCCTCACATGTTTAGACATATAACAAAACCGCCCGACGTCCGATGATAGCATGCCGCCTGTCGTAGTACTCAAGGAATCGAGACCTACCTAACGGTCCTCGAATTACGTGAAAAGTCCAAGTCATTTGAAAAGTCAAAAAATTGCCCATTTTCAACCAAATTACCAAATTACCCTTGAACTTCCGAACATCATAACTTCCTCTAGGGACAAAATCGTCATTTCGCTCCGTCCGTCCGAAAGCATCCAACTAATCACCGATTAACTTCACTAATCCGTCATTAACCACTAATCTAATCCCGGTTTCAGGAACGGGTCAATACAATCTCCCCCCTTAAAGAATTTCGTCCCCGAAATTTCGAATTTCGAAGGGTCTCAACTTATTGGGGGAAATCCAACTGATCCGACACCTGGGTCTCCTACCCAGTGTCCATCATCTGCCAATCCAAATTAGCCGGACAGTTCCCAAACTGTCACGCCAACTTGGTCAAGCGAATCATTTACCAAGTTTCAGTCCATCTGGCGAATTATCTCATCCTCATTGGGGTCAACACATTTCCAACTCGTACCCTAGGTACCTCTAATGTCACGCCAGCCAACACTCACGACTCAACCAACACTAGGTATGCCACAACACCACTGCTACCAATTTCAACACTTCCGACTCCTTCTCGAGTCGAGCGTACCTCGTACCAACATTCCAGTACATCATGTGAGTCCGCCGTCAACAAACACAAATCTCAAATGCACCCATTCACAATACGACATCTACTAGTCTCTGTACTCCTATGCATCATGAGTCGTACAGCGTTCCATACTACTTACGTCAGCGATCCGCGCTGACCTCACTGGAGTCACAACACAACTAGTCAATCACATCAGATTAGCAGGTCAACCAACAACAAACCCCGGAACCAAGCCGATCACCAACACCTCTATCAGAACATCACGATACACATCCAATCGCATCGGAACATATCTCAAGTATGTGCACCAATCACTACCAACCAGAACCACGGTGCATACCACCAAACACATGCAAAGACAACCCTACGAACTTGAACAAAACAAAGAATCAAACACAGCTCGTAGAGTACATCTTCAGGTACTTCCAACGTCATGCTACGGTAATTCCACCAATCAACCACATCGGTATCAACCGAGCCCTATTACACCCAACAACACCTTAGTGTTCCCGTCACCCTCACAGTGTGTTTCCAGGGCACACAAAACATCCTCGTATCTACACTAACTACCACCTGACTACGAGTCAAACATGCTTCAGTTTTAAAGCCCATCAGTTCAATCCAATACTAGGCCAACACGTCAGGCCCAACACGTCTTCTAACACCACACCAGCTCAAGTCTATTTCGAGTCTCCCGGTCTCCTGGGTCTCCTGACCAATATGAAATCTAATCACATCTCAACTACGAATACATGGCAGATCCAGTACCAGATCTAAGTCCAATATCCATACGTATGCAACCGCAGACCACACACGTCCTGCACCACTCCAAGATGGTCAAGATAATCAACCATTTTCACTCTTACAAGACAGAGCAATCTCCTCATCTGCAAATCCAACATATCCAACCTCTGTCTTGTCATCTTATCCTCCTGATCCACCATACTTCAATCCTGAGCCAGAAGCAATCTAGTCCCGATCCACTCACTCCTAAGTGGATCCCACTTCTCGTCCATACAACTTTTACCATCAGATCATCACCTCGACACCACGAAGTATATAAATCCAGAATACCACACTTCTAGATTGTGAGTTCTCTTCCATAAATTCATATTGATCAGTTACAGTCACGCCTTCTCAGCTTCCTTCCGTTATCCTACTACAAAAATCACAATAATACACCATTATGACATCGCAAGTCATCCAACTTTAAGCCAACTTAACACAAACTCATGACACTGCCACACATGCCAAACATGGCGTCACTAAGTCCTCTTCCTGCTCCTGACCATATCCACAAGTGTCCATAATTAAGGAGGGTCACAACTCCTGACGTCCCAATCTCAACATCTCTTGGTTCCGAGATTCTAACCATATGACTTCATACTCAACCAGTATACCACCTCCAGACTGACCGTCCATTTGTCAACTCTGCTACACTTAGGCGATCCACAATTCCTACGGATCACAACTACGTGTCTGTAACCCAATCAACTCACAGACTAACTCGCACGTCGGTTAACACCGTTTATGCACATCCAACAAGATGTCAGTCATCACGTATCCTGATTCTCATGTATCAAGCTTTCTGAGGTTCCATTGCGGGTCACCAACTTTCAGGATCACAAACAACAATCACTCACCTCGGACTCCTCGGCCATTATCCTCGAGTTCGTCCCTTACTAATCTCTGGGAATTACTGAGTGCTAGCTTCGACATCGCCCAAATGCTAATCTCGACATGTGCCGACATAGTCGAACACATTCGACGTCTCCAACACAACAGGATGAGTCCACGAAAACCAACCTCACTCATGGTCAACCCGACCATACCAACCTAGCCCGCTTCAACACGAAGCATAGGTCCACCGCGCTACTCTGATAAACTAACGGTATCCTGACTGTTTGTCCCGAAACATGACCTATCAATGGCCATCATATCTCCCAGCTCGGTTAGTGGTTCCTACCAGACACCGGCACCACATGCATGATCACAGCCTCAACTCATGATGTACCCATCGCACCATTACACGTATCCCCGCTCGTGGCACGTCAACTCTAATCTAGGATCCACAGCATAAAAATCCCGAATTTCTACTCGTACCGAGCCAAACCCCTCAATCTACTCTTTGGTCGGGGAAATAGACCTCCCTTAGATTCCACAACTCGAAGCAACTCAATGCTCAACCAAATGCCACAATCGCACTAGACTCATCCAGAGTCGTCCACCAACCATCCACTACCTCGGCTGCACCTAGCAGCACCATCTCCAATCTGGCCGTAAATCGGCCAAATCACAACAACTATCTCACCACAAACCCCAAACTCACGGTTCCCAGACCAGTCATTCCGCAGGGTTCCTCAAATCATCCTCGTCATACGGGTTATCCAAAACCGCGCCTGTCGCTAATTCATAACAACCTTACCACTCGGGTGTGACCGTCACTCGAGGCGTTCAACTACTCATAGCCGCCCAAATTCGATCTCAACCAAACTGAACAAAAGGTCACCAAAAGGTCATCCGTCCTACAATCCACCGTCAACCGGCCTCCTCGGCCCACGTGTACCACCAGCTCAACAAGATGTCATTGAGCTTCATATACCGACCAGTCGACCCTCAGTCGACCATTAAGCGTAGTTCACTGGTTACCATCCATGTTAACCATGCTAGCATACATCCGACCCTATGGTCCAACCATCGAGAATATCGAGCGCCAAACATGCTAACCACTCTGGACCTAAGCCGACATAGGTCATACCCCGCACCGCGTATCGAGCGACTATCACCCTGGTACTAACAATCGCTGCTAACTAATCACTAACGAACGTACTGTCACTATCGCGTCCAGGTTGATGACAGGCTATTCCGCGCTGAGACATCACATCCACAGTAGCATCACAACACCCGAGTCGACAAACCAACGACTCTGGGAACCAAACCTCGCGCAGAGCGCATAAAACCTGCTCTGATACCAATTTGACACAACCCACCCTCAATACCCCGGGATTAAGGGCTAAGTCATGCTCCCGTCTAACTTACGCGTGTCACATGGAGGTTGGACGTCGATTTAGCCTTCGTGTCACGCGTAAGTTAGACGGGAGCATGACTTTGCTCTTAATCCCGGGGGATTGAGGGTGGGTCGTGTCAAAATCCCTTGAAAGTTTCGGGTTTCCTTGCTTTCCTCAACATGCCGTATATGGCGAGACGCCCACCTTGAATATACTGACAATCAACTCAAGATGATGAAAGGAAGTTACTTCTACCCTCTAACTTGGTTGGAAAAAAAAACGTAAACAAGAGTTGAGGTAGGTTAAGCGTCTTGATGCTCCTCCACCAAAGAAAAAGCTCCTGAGAGAGATAGTAGATCCTTCTCCCCTTTTTCCCTTAAAATGATGTTGAATCCATAAGTATCCTTCCCTTGCATATGAAACATGTCACTTACCCAAAAGGGATGTGTTGAGTCACTCACACATAAAAAAGACTAAAATGCACCTACTGTAACACATGTGTCTTGAGAAGAACATTAAACAATCCCACACCACTGGGGGAAGGAAAGGTGAAGTACCTTATATGTGTGGGCACGTATCTATCTAGCATGAGGCCTTTTGGGTGCTCACTGGCTTTGGGTTTGGTTAGAACTCCAAAGTTAAGCAAGATTGGGCTGGAGCAATCCCACGATAGGTGACCTACTAGGAAGTTGCATGTGAGTTCTCAGAAACAAAATCATGAGGGTATGGGCCCAAAGCAGACAATATCGTGCTAGGTGGTTCGGGTCGTGACACAATGGTATCAGAGCTGGACCTCAACTAGAAGTGTGCCACCAGTCCACGCAGCCTCACTTCCCCTTCAGCTTTCCTTCTTACTTCATCCTCAATCGATCACATTTTGAGAGGGTTTAGGTTCAACAATCACCCCTGTCTCTGTTTCTTTGCCTCTAAAACCGTTTAAACCCGTAAATTATTGTGCAACCAAGTTCAAAGCGGTGGTGAGAGGGTTCTATGACCTTCCAGTGAAGGACAGATGTCCCAAACTTAGTGGGCATCACTCCCCAGAGCAGCCACTTGTCCACTAGCCATTGGGCACAAATCCCAATACAGGATAATGACCAAAATACCCTTTCAAGTACAATTACCATAATACCCTTCGCACGTTTAGACCTGTAAATTTATTTCTCGAACTCCAAAAGCTACATGCCGCCTGTCGTTGGAAACAGGGACTCGAGACCTATCTAACGGTCCTCATCTACCTGTAAAAACTTGATCATACTAAAAAGTCAACTTTTGCCCCTATTTTAACCAAATTATGAAAGTGCCCTCGACCTTCCGAACATCTTAACTTCCTCCTCGAATGTCAGAATCGGGCGTGCCACCTGTCTACGTACTCGTGACGTCCCAAACTACGTCACAGTCATCGGTCAATGCCCAATTAACCACCCGAACTAAAAGTCAACTTTTTGCCCAAACGAGGGGCAAAATCGTCATTCTATGCCCAAAGTCCAACAGTAACCAACTAACCACCGATTAAGCTCACTAATCCGTCACTAATCACTTCGGTAATCCCGACTTCCGGGACGGGTCGTTACAATCTACCCCCCTTAAAGAATTTCGTCCCCGAAATTCTGAATCTCGTATGGAACCTGGGTCTCCTACCCGGTGGTCAACTCTTACCCAACAACAACTGTTCTACGTACACCACAACACTCCTGTTACTAGTTCGGCACTTCTGACGCTCTCTCAAGTCGAACGTACCTTCGCCCGGTACGACCACCTGGGTCTTCTACATCCTCACGTACATCCACCTGCTTCTTCCGGGAACCAACTCAAAGTCCTTCCCAGCCTCCCAGTCTCCTGGTCGATAGGAAATCCTAAAGTAACTCAACTACAAAGCCAAAGTAGATCTCCCAAACCAATTCTAGGTCCAACAATTAATACTCAACTCAATCGAACCCAGAAGCGATCCAATCTTGAATCCTACCTACCGACTCACTACTTCCCGTTTACTTCCCTTAACTACTCCGACCACCCTGTCGGAATAAATCAACAAAGTCCTAAAGGCACTCCTAGATTATGGGTTCTATTCAATAACCTCATATCGATCAGTTATAGTCACTCATTTCCCAATTCCTTCTGTCATCCCTCAACGGACCTCACCATAGCACTTGCTACACTCGGCGTCACCAAGTACTGTTCTACTTCGGAAAACACTACAAGTTAAGGGAGGTTACAAATCCAGGTACATTCCGCTACTATGATCAACCCACGGCATCCTGACCGTTCGTCTTGGTTCATGACCTACCCAAGGTCATCCCTAGTCGTCCACCAAGCAACCACTACCTCGGCTGCACCTAGCAGCACCGTCTCCAATCAGGCTGTAAGTCGGCCTAAACCACAAGGACTACAATACCACAAACCCCAACTCATAGTGATCCCTCAGGTACGTCTCACTACGATCCAGTAATCCCACAGGGTACCTCAAATCATCCCCGTCATCCGGGTTATCCAAACCCGCAGTTACCACTGGTTCACCACAGACTTATCACTCGGGTCGTCACACCCGACTAAGACCATTCCTTCTCGTGACTCTACTCACCAACACCAACAGGTATCCATCACTAGGGGAAACAATCCCTCGAGTCTCACAGTAATTCCTGGACCCTGCCATCAAGGCATTCGGCTACTCGTAACTGCACAAATGACACGATCAACATCTAAACACCATCCAGCCCAACCGGCCACCCTCAACCGGCCTCCTCGGCCTACGTATCTCAATAATTCTCCGACCCTATGGTCCATCCATCAAGTAACACCAATACCTTCCGGCCCTAAGCCGACATACGTCTTACCTCGCACTGCGTATCGAGCGACTAGCACCCTCAAACGCTGCTATTCAACCACCTCAAACTTACTAGCACTACCGTGTCCAGGTTGCTACCGGGCTGTTCCGCGTCGAGACATCACATCCACAGTAGCGTCACACTACCCAAGTAGACTAACCAACGATTCTAGGAACCAAACCTCGCGCAGAACATCCGATACCTCGCTCTGATACCAATTGTCAGGACCCACCCCTAATCCCCCGGGATTAAGGGCTAAATCCCGATCCCGTCTAACTTACGCATGACACGAAGGCTAAACTGAGGTCCAACCTTCATATGACACTTAAGTCGGACAAGGGATTTTCGATCCAACGGTCCAAAGGTTTTCGAACTTCCCAGAGTACACAAAGTCTAATATGGATCGTACGTGTGATGTCTCCATCTCTCTCGACCAACAGCCCGCGCCGCAACAACCTGGAGGGTGTTAAAAACACGAAAAGACTTTGAGTGGACAAAAATAAAGTTTAAGTTTAAAAACATTTCATAAAACAAGTACATTTATATCGTCCACGCAAAACCAATGCATGCATATCGAGTCAAGTCATAACACCATTCAATATTCCAGTTAAACAAACCATGTACGAAAATCAAACACATTTTCCTTCTTCTCAAATCCCGGGCCTCAATCCAAAACCACCGAAAACCATTTCATCCAGGCCACTGCCCAAAACGTCATCATCAAGTCTCAGTGAAATCCGAAACACATTTAAAGCCACATTCTCATCCATCGAACCTGCTGGATCTATCCGAGTCTTTAAACTCTCGAGTCTTTAAACTCAATAACAAGGCCTCAATAATCTGAGTCTTTAAACTCAACAGGCCTACGGGGGAAATATCAATATATCCGAGTCTTTAAACTCTCGAGTCTTTAAACTCAATCTGGGTCTTTAAACCCAAACCGGGCCCGTCCCCCGTCAATCATAATATCCGGGTCTTTAAACCCAATAACCAGATCTAGCAAATCCAATCAAAACCATTTGAAAACCAGTTCTAAATCCATATCCAAACCCGAATCATATCCATCTCATTTCC
Source organism: Prinsepia uniflora (assembly GCA_032719365.1). Taxonomy (NCBI): domain Eukaryota; kingdom Viridiplantae; phylum Streptophyta; class Magnoliopsida; order Rosales; family Rosaceae; genus Prinsepia; species Prinsepia uniflora. Next base: position 57,304,513 of record CM064869.1, on the reverse strand, counting down.
AGATCCGAGTCTGCAACCATCATTCTGTAAGCCGGCATCCGGAATAACCATTCCGAACCCAAACCCAAAAATCTACTTTCAAGTCCAGAATCGAATCCCGAATCGTCACCCGGAATTCCGATTCAAAAACCCGAAATCATGTTTCTTAAAACCACTTTTTGAACTGAGCTTCAAGCCCAAAAAATCTTTCCAAAATCCTTTTACTTTCATTGAAATCAGATCGTATTCCAAATTCTGAAATTAAATCATTAAATTCAGGTTTAAATCACAATATCCGTCAGACCTCGTAAAACGTGAAGTATCGTAATTTCCTCGAAAAACGTGCAAAATCGTAAACCATCACAACCATAAATCAAATCATAGAATCAAGTATAGAAAACATATAAAAACATATATGCATGCATCAAGAGTTAGAAAGCAAAGTCCACTCACATACCATTCCAACGTCGCCTCGATACGCGCGCACTTACGCCGTCCCCGGCCATTCCTCTATCCTCGGCTTTCCCGAACCTGTCCAAATTCCACTATAAGGTTACTAACTACTTCACGATACTCATACTTAAGCCCCATAATTTTACCGTATTTTTAGCTATTTTTAACCGAGCCCTAAAACCTTCGGACAACCCGAAACATATCGAGACGGTGTCCGATTGACTCGAAACCAGCGTCAAAATGCTCGTTACATCGATTAAATCATTTCATATGTTGACCACCTCCCTAGACTATGCCCCACGCGCCTTCACGCGCCTCCCAAAGGGGCTGCGCGTGGGAGCCACGCGCCCACTGTTCACCTCCTTCAACCTTGGTCAGACCGGGTCTGAACCGGTCCAGGTCAACCCGGTTCAATCCTGAACCGGCGTGAACGGTTCAACTGTTCTTCTTACTTATTTTGTCCCGTTTTCAAATTTATTTGATCCTATCCGTCTCTTTAAGCCTTCCTAAACAATCCATGAATTCGAAATGAAGGAAAAACAAACTAAAACCATTTACCTTAATCGGTTGTTGAACCGGCCGTCCAACCCTTCGACGGATCAACAATCAACAGATCATCGCCCAAGTCAACAGATCAATCAACAACCTTGAATTTACACAAAGCCATTTTCATTCTTAACAAAACCAGGAGATCGAACAGAGGCTTACTAGGCCCTTCAGGTCTCAACCATGATCTCATCCACTTCCCCAGTCCTCCAGTAACCCCTCTCGTCCACGACAATCAACAATTAAGCTCCAAACCACCTCCCAAATTTAAATGAAAACAGAGGCTTCACGGGTTTTTCCTCCATTCCCACCGCCGTACGCCGCCGTCGTGCCTCACCGTGGCCACCAGTCCACGCAGCCTCACTTCCCCTTCAGCTTTCCTTCTTACTTCATCCTCAATCGATCACGTTTTGAGAGGGTTTAGGTTCAACAATCACCCCTGTCTCTGTTTCTTTGCCTCTAAAACCGTTTAAACCCGTAAATTATTGTGCAACCAAGTTCAAAGCGGTGGTGAGAGGGTTCTATGACCTTCCAGTGTAGGACAGATGTCCCAAACTTAGTGGACATCACTCCCCAGAGCAGCCACTTGTCCACTATCCATTGGGCACAAATCCCAATACAGGATAATGACCAAAATACCCTTTCATGTACAATTACCATAATACCCTTCGTACGTTTAGACCCGTAAATTTATTTCTCGAACTCCAAAAGATACATGCCGTCTGTCGTTGGAATCAGGGACTCGAGACCTATCTAACGGTCCTCATCTACGTGTAAAAACTCGATCATACTAAAAGTCAACTTTTCCCCCTACTTTAACTAAATTATGAAAGTGCCCTCGACCTTTCGAACATCATAACTTCCTCCTCGGATGTCGGAATCGGGCGTGCCACCTGTCTACGTACTCGTGACGTCCCAAACTACGTCACAGTCATCGGTCAATTCCTAATTTACCGCCCGAACAAAAAGTCAACTTTTTGCCCAAACGAGGGGCAAAATCGTCATGCTACGTCCAAAGTCCAACAGTAACCAACTAACCACTGATTAAGCTCACTAATCCATCACTAATCATTTCGCTAATCCCGACTTCTGGGGCGGGTCGTTACAATGCACCCTCATGTGTCTCCACACACCCTATGTGTTTATACGATGACCATGCAGAACTTCAATACTAACGGAATATGCCAATGTTAAGGAATATTCCATCCAACTTAAAACATTATTACTATGTGATGGAATATGCTAACGCCATCAGCATATTCTATCTAATCCATGACGGTGTGATTAAGGCATCACTAAACCAGGTCACTAGAGAAGGTGACAGCCATATGCCGCTGCACGACCGCCATGCTGTTGTCGAAAACTGGGTTTCTTCGTTGAAAAAATGCCTTTTTCTGGACAAACTTCAACATCTCCTATGTTTTTCATTTCTCAACCAAATTAGACATTCCAATAATGGAAATTCGTCTATTCAACCCTAGGAACCCAAATATGAAGTCTAAATTTAGAAATCTTACATGGATTGACAAAAAAAGCCCTTGAAAATTTTGGGTACTCTTTCTTTCCTCAACATGTTGTATGTGACGACCCATCCCGAATTAGTGAGATTAATTGAGGATTAATGACGGATCAGCGAGACTAATTGGGAATTTGACGAGGATTAGCGGACGTTCGGGCAAAATGACGATTTTGCCCCTAGAATGGGTGAAACAATGACTTTTCCTTCAGGCAGTCAAATGGACTTTGGCCGATGACTGTGACGTAGTTCGTGACGTCACGAGTTCATAGACAGGTGGCACGCTCGATTCCGACATTCGAGGAAGAAGTTATGATTTTCGGAAGTTCGGGGGCATTTTGGTAATTTAGTTGAAAATGAGCAAATCGTTGAATTTTGACCCTGCATGTCCGATGGCCAAGGACCGAGGTCCGTTACGTAGATCGAGATGATACAAATCCGTAGACAGGTGGCACGTCGAATTCGGACATTCGACGGAGAAGTTACGATTCACGGAAATTTGAATGTACTATTGCACGAATTACGATACGGATTACTTTTGGACTTAAGTGGGCCTAGATATTTTGGGGCAGGTCCAATGGATGAATGACACTTGTCATCCATCCATTGCCCACCCAAATTGATTCATGCATCCCCCATTTCTTTGTTAGTGCATACTAAACCCAAACCAAACCGATCACCCCTCCAACCCTAATCAAAGCCCCATATGATCTTTTGAGAAGCCCAAAGAGTGAGATGAGGGACTGGGAGGTGGCAGCCGGGCGGCTAGCCGCCGTGGACGACGGTGGTGCACCCAGAAAACGGTAAACCGATGAACCTTAAATTTTGAAATTCCAATTTAATATTTGGAACGTTTTAAATTGATTTTGACGAGTGGGCTACACTTCTGGGACATGGACGAATTGTTGAGGATCAAAAAGAAAGGAGCAAGACGGTGGAGGAGCTATGGACGTCGGCGGGAAGTTTGGTCGTGAAAACCAAATTGAAAAGGTGAGGACTTGAACCCTTTTTTCCTTGTTCTAATCATCTAAATATGTTACTAAGATTGAAATATGAAAGATAGGATTAGAAATGGGTGGAATCGGGCTAAAAATGATGGAGAAAATGAACTGAACCAGCCTCGCCGGTCGGACCAGATCGGAATTGCAGAAATGGACCGGACCGCCGGTTCACGCGAGGTTAGGGGTGATTGTGTTCTGGCGCGTGAGGCTCACGAGCAGAACTTTCCTTGGGTGCGTGTGGGCGCGTGAGCCCTCCTTTGGGGAAAGTTCCAACATGTGAAGTCATCTATTCGATGTAACGAACATTTTGGGACTAGTTTCATGTCAATCGCACATCGTTTCGATATAGTTTGGGACATCCGAAAGTTTAGGTTCGTGTTTAAAAATAGTTAAAAATTCGGGAAAATTATGGAACTTCAATGAGAGATTAATGAGGCTATTAGTAACCCTCTAAATTAATTTGGACAGGTTCGGGAATCCCGGAGGCGACATTTGGCCCTGGAGACGCTTATGGCATGCGTATCGAGGCGCGGCTTTGGACGGTCTGTGAGTGGACCTTTCTTTCGAACTTGATGCATGCATAAATGTTTTATGAGTGTTTTAATATATGTTTTGTGATGCCATGAGTGCATTTGATTGTGGTAGCTTAGGATCGACATATTTGCACGTTTTTCGAGGTTTTCGACTTTATGTCGTACCTTTACGTACTGCGTTTTCAATGATGGTTTGATGAATGGATTTTGGATTTGGAAATAGGAAATCGGGCACGAGACCCATTTGATTTACGAACTCTCGGACTTGGAGTCTATTTGAGTTATACGATCGGACCCGAGGGTCCTGTTAGGTTACGAGTTCGGGTTTGAGGCCCAGTTGGTTGTAATCTCGGGCTTGAGGCCTATTTGACTGTAGTATCGGGCTTGAGGCCCTATTGTTTGTGAAATTAGGCTTGAGGCCCCGTTGCTTTATGGTTTCGGTCTTAGGGCCCCGTTCGTTGTGGTATCGGGCTTGAGGCCTTGTTGATTGTGAAATCGGGCTTGAGTCCCAGTTCGATCTATGGAATGAGAATTCGGGCATGAGACCCTGTTGAACTATGGATTTAGGCCGAGGCCTGTGAAATGGATTCGAATCGGATTCGAGGAATCCTGTTAAGATGAATCGGGTATGTGACCCAGTTGAGAAATGTTTTGAGAAAGAAAGAAAGAGTTTTGAAAATTATTATGAACCCTCCACATGATTTATATGGTCTCCTTCAGACGTCGACCTGGAGAGTCACGATCCACAGACCAGAATGGGTATCCTCATAGGGATCCCGTTCCAGGAGTGGGGGTTACGATTTATGTTGTGGTCCCGGACCAGATTCCGGAGTGATGTGTAGACTAGATCTAGAGATTGAGCCTCCCATATGGAGAATTCCTGGGAGAAGACTCGGAGTGAGACCCCGAGTAGTGTGCACACTAGTATAGAGATGATATCATGACATATATCTGGAATGTGTTCCCTATGGGGCTGTGTGCCCCGAGTTGGCATCTTCTCGGAAGTGTCGCGGATGGGTTATACGTATGTTGATACGTATGAGGTTTTATGGAAAGTTATTTGGGGTCGGAGACCCCGTGTTCCATGTTTTATGTTTTGGAAAGTGATTTGGGGCAGAGACCCCGTATTCTGTGTTTTGGTATTTCACTAAGACTGGTTTTGGGCTGAGTCCCACTGGTATTTGATTGGGCTGAGTTCCCATCTTTTGATTTATGGTTTCCAAGTTTGTGATTTCAGGTCGGGGACCCATAAATGGATTTACGGTTCATGACAGTTTATGGGTACCGGCATGAACCCTTGAAAGGTTTTTTATGGGTCATGATAGTTTATGGGAACCGGGCATGAACCCTTGAATGATTTTGAATATGGTTGACAAATGGTTTTACGAACGTTTTGATAAACAGTTTTCGAATGCATGCATATACTTTTAATAAAGGGCATAAAGGTCTTTATGTGAAAATATTTTTAATGAAATGTTTATTTTGTCCACTCACGACTTTTGCTGTTTTAATGCCTTTCAGGTTGATCGCGGATGCAAGCTGTAGCAGAGACGAGACATTACACTCCTCCTCCTACGATCCTGGCGTACTCTGGAAGCCGTAGTGAGGGTTAGAGTTAGAATTTTCCCTGGTCTGACACTTTGTGTCAGACGGGATCAGGCTTCCCACGTTAATCCCGGGGGATTTGGGACGGGTCCTGACAATGTGGTATCAGAGCGGGGTTGTTCATGGTACTCTGATACCAAAGTGGTATCAGAGCATGTAGTACGCGCAGGTCGAGGATGTGATGTCTTTGAGGTCGTAACAGCCGGTCATCAACTTGGTAGTTAGGGCATTAGTACGAGGATTTGGTAGAATCGAACCTTAGTTAGATGGTGTCTAGCACGTGATACGATAGTTTAAGGATTCGATTGGCATGAAATGCCACGTGTTTCGAGGTTGGATCCCGAGTAGGATCAGTATTCATGGGAATCTAATGGCTTAGAGCCGTAGTGTTATTGGAAATAGGATCCAGTGGATCGGTAAACACAGTATGACGACTTGAGAGTCGTGACCGCTCGACGGTAGGGTCGTGTCGGATAGCGGATGTGCGATTAATACCAGTGGTGGTCAGAGGTTAGGGTCACCCACTTTACGATGACCCTATACGACTACAATCATGACGGTTGGGAGTAGAAACGTGTGATTCTGTTTGGCATGCGTTGCCATGATTCAATGTGTCGAATCTTAGAGGGTGTCGATTGGCAGGAGATGCCGAAGTGGTTGTCGTGTGACGCGATAGGTGATGATTGCGACGTGTAGTCGTTGTGCAGTGTTAGGCACAGAGTATGGCCGAATTCTTGTGGAGGCCAGTGGATGAGAGCTGTAGAGTTACGAGAGGACGAGATCCTCAGAGTGTAGTTATTGGCTGGTTTGGTACCAGTGTTGGAGTATGACGACTCTTCATAGTCGAGTGCGAGGGATCGGTTAGGATAGTTGGGCTGCAGCGGGCAGCTGGGTTTGTGATAACCCTAGTAGGTGAGTGATTGGACAAGTTACCAGGAGTGTGGTACTTGTGATCGGATCCAGAGGTGGACCGATCGGTGGATGTTGCGTGTGGAGTGGTTGGTACCAACGGTCGTCTACCGCATGGATCAGAGTCTCGGTAGCAGAGTATTTCTGAGATTGGTCTGCACGAGGTTATGGCAGACGCTGCTATCGATGGACGTAGTCGAGTCTTATTGAGTTGGATAGGCTCAGGTTTCCGTGACGATTGTGACGATGGGATTCGTCAGTCGTGATGATGATACGAGGTGCGTGAGTGACGCATAGTAAGAGCATAAATTATGGATTCGAATCTATTATGGCTGAGTGCGATTACAGGATGAGACGCTGACGTTGGGGTATTGGCACACTTGACACGTTACCTCTTTGAGGTGACTGTGACGAGTAAGATTTACCTGGATGAGTGACAGGTGCCTTAGATATCCTTGGATGGATTACATGAGTGTGAGTGCTGGAGTTGATCCCGTAAAGTGGGGACATGCGAACCAGTATGCAGACATAATAATAGATGTGCCCAGTGTGGCGAGCATGTGAGTTCGGTGGGCATTGAGCGGGACAGAGAGGACCCTGAGTGGCTCAGTGCGAGGCACCCGGAGTACTTGGTTTGGTGACCAGTTCCCTGATGATACGAGACTTGGAGCGCGAGTGTGTGCCCAGGAGTAGTAACATTAAAGGATGAAATGCCTAGGTGGCATTCAGATGAAAAGGTATAAATGGATGACGTAAGTGACGTCATATGACGTATGAGCTGGTTGGTCAGATATGGTAGTATGCAGAGATTTGGTTTCAGGTCACGATAGACGTTGCGATCCGTTTAGCTTACCGACCGATGTCAGTGGATTCTGACCAATTCTGTGAGTCAGAGTTGGATCAGGATGATTAAAGGTACGAGATGCGAGCATTGGAGGTCGCTTTTGGATATCCGTAAATAGTATACATGGTTTACCCTTGAGTCGCGTGAATTCCACTCGGAATGAGTGTACCTATCTAAACAGTATTCGTGGACGCGTGGATGGTGTCCGATTGAGCTGAGGACTTGAGAGTACATTACGGATTGGTGTTGGTTGACTACGGTTGCTCATACATCCTGAGTTGGAGACTTGGAAATTGATTGTCTATAGGACGCGGGAATACTCGTGGGATGAGTGAGTTAAGTAATTAGAAAAGAAGCATGTTTCCAACGTGATTGGAACTTCGGAATCGAGGGAAGTTGTGGTTGAGACGATGAGAAGGATGCTTCAGTCCGCATTGGTGCTGAGTATTCCGAGGTCATTGAGTGTGACGCTGTAGCAGATAGTGTTGAGTGACGAAGGATGACATTGGATGAACTTTGATGTCATCATCTTGGATTCGTTCCTAGGTGGGACGAGGAGTGACATGACTGCTATGAGTTCAAAGAGGATGTAAGAACCTAACACCTAGGTTGTGAGTCAAAATTTGATTGATTTGATGAGTAGATGGTGCTTAGCGTCACAGGATGTGACGAGTGAGTGTCTGAGGTGATGGATTTGATGTTCGCCTGGTGACAGACGGTTGGGGTCCGCACCATGATTGATGTGCAAACAGTAGTATGTGGTTGGACGTTACTGGAGTACAGTCCTTGAGTAGGTCGGGTGGCACCCCGATGTTGTTGTGTGTGGGTGCACCGGTGTGTTTGTGCACGTTGGACGACGGGATTGACCACGGCCAATCGGTATGTCGGGTTGAGAGTGTCCCGATAGTTTGAAAATATGTTGTAGATTGGATCGAGTCCTAGATGGACATGAGTGGCGATCGGATTAGATCCGATAGTTACAGGTTGCGACTCGAGGTGAGTCTAGATGCCAGCGAAGATCGCTGAGTGATGCGAGATACGATACGAGGACTCGAAGACGAGTCGAGATCAGAGTAGAGCAGTGAAGCGCAGTGGAGCCGGGAGTCACGAAGTCGTGACATATCATGGTAATGGGTTAATCGGTATCCGACGAGTTCGGAGAGGTACGATTGTTGGGACTCTCCTTAGAGTCAATTTCGAGTATAGGAATTGGAGAGAGTTGATTCGTACAAGTATCAAGAGTCAGTATGGGCATAGGTTCGAGGATGACCTATGAGATGGGATTGGTGCCATTGTGATGGCATGATCTATAGAATGTTGCCTTATCAAATACTGGGCAGGATGCCAACTTGGATGTGTTAGCCTTTAGTGGGGGTACGTTTTGCAGCCTAACGACTGTTTGATGAAACGTGTCAGAGTGTTTGACTGAAAAGTCGTTGAATGTCAGTTTGGTATTGCATACCTGTCAAAGTGAGTGACAGGCGAGGCCGACGTGTGTCGATGTTCTATCTCAAGTGAGACGTACGAACTGACGTGTAGTTCTCGGAAATAAATTGGAGCTTTGGGGGCTCCGGTGACGATACGTACCGGTGCGTACGAGGTGTGTGTCGGACGTGTACTATTACACGGGTACCCTCGTGTGTATGTGGTGACCCGAGCAAAAGGAACAAAGTTGGATTTAACAATTTGGTTGTGGAATCAGGTCAATTTGAATTTCGAGGATGAAATTATTTAAGGGGGGAAAATTGTGACTACCTGTCCCGAATTAGCGAGATTAATTAAGGATTAATGACGGATTAGCGAGACTAATCGGGAATTAGACGAGGTTTAGCGGACGTTCGGGCGAATTGACGATTTTTCCCCTAGAATGAGTGAAACGTTGACTTTTCGTTTAGGCGGTCAAATGGACTTTGGCCGGTGACTGTGACGTAGTTCGTGACGTCACGAGTTCATAGACAGGTGGCACGCTCGATTCCGATATTCGAGGAAGAAGTTATGACTTTTGGAAGTTCGGGGGATTTTGGTAATTTGGTTGAAAATGAGCAAATCGTTTACTTTTGACCCAGGAGGTTCGATGGCCGAGAACTGTTACGTAGATCGAGACGATACGAATCCGTAGAGAAGCGGGACGTCGAATTCGGACATTCGACGGAGAAGTTACGGTTCACGGAAATTTGAATGTACTATTGCATGAATTATGAGACGGATTACTTTTGGACTTAAGTGGGCCTAGATATTTTGGGGCAGGCCCAATGGATGAATGACACTTGTCATCCATCCATTGCCCACCCAAATTGATTCATGCATCCCCAATTTCTTTGTTCGTGGATACCAAACCCAAACCAAACCGATCACCCCTCCAAGCCCAATCAAACCCTTCCCCCATATGATCTTTTGAGAAGCCCAGATAGTGAGATGAGGGACTGAGAGGTGGCAGCCGGGCGGCTAGCCGCCGTGGACGACAGTGGCGCACTTAGAAAACGGTAAACCGATGAAACTTAAATTTTGAAATTCCAATTTCATATTTGGAACGTTTTAAATTGATTTTGATGAGTGGGCTACACTTCTGTGACATGGACGAACTTTTGAGGATCAAAAAGAGAGGAGGAAGATGGTGGAGGAGCTATTGACGTCGACGAGAAGTTTCGCCGTTAAAACCAAATTGAAAAGGTGAGGACTTGAACCCTTTTTCCTTGGTCTAATCATCTAAATAGGTTGCTAAGATTGAAATAGGAAGGATAGGATTAGAAAGGGGTGGAATCGGGCTAAAAATGATGGAGAAAACGAACTGAACTGGCCTCGCCAGTTGGACCGGACCGAAATTGCAGAAATGAACCAGACCGCTGGTTCACGCGAGCTTAGGGGTGACACTGTTCTGGCGCGTGAGGCTCAGGCGCAGAACCTTCCTTGGGTGAGTGTGGGCGCATGAGCCCTCCTTTGGGGAAAGTTCCAACATGTGAAATCATCTATTCGATGTAACGAACATTTTGGGGCTGGTTTCGTGTCAATCATACATCGTTTCGATATAGTTCCGGACGTCCGAAGGTTTAGGTTCGCGTTTAAAAATAGTTAGAAATTCAGGAAAATTATGGGACCTCAATGAAAGGTTAATGAGGCTATTAGTAACCCTCTAAATTAATTTGGAAAAGTTTGGAAATCCCGGAGGCGACGTTTGGCCCGGGGGACACTTATGGCACGTGTATCGAGGCGCGACATCGGACGGTCTGTGAGTGGACCTTTCTTTCGAACTTGATGCATGCATAAATGTTTTATGAGTGTTTTAATATATGTTTTGTGATGCCATGAGTGCATTTGATTGTGGTAGCTTAGGATCGACATATTTGCACGTTTTTCGAGGTTTTCAGTTTTATGTCGTACCTTTGCGTACTGCGTTTTCAATGATGGTTTGATGAATGGAGTTTGGATTTGGAAATAGGAAATTGGGCACGAGACCCATTTGATTTACGAACTCTCGGACTTGGAGTCCATTTGATTTGACGAGAAATCGGACCGAGGGTCCATTTGAGTTATACGACCGGACCGAGGGTCCCGTTAGTTTACGAGTTCGGGTTTGAGGCTCAGTTGGTTATAATCTCGGGCTTGAGGCCCATTTGATTGTAGTATCGGGCTTGAGGCCCTATTGTTTGTGAATTTGGGCTTGAGGCCCCGTTGCTTTATGGTTTCGGGCTTAGGGCCCAGTTCGCTGTGGTATCGGGCTTGAGGCCCTATTGATTGTGAAATCGGGCTTGAGTTCCAGTTCGATTTATGAAATGAGAATTCGGGCGTGAGACCCTGTTGAACTGTGGATTTAGGCTGAGGCCTGTGAAATGGATTCAAATCGGATTCGAGGAATCCTGTTAAGATGAATCGGGTATGAGACCTAGTTGAGAAATGTTTTGAGAAAGAAAGAAAGAGTTTTGAAAATGATTATGAACCCTCCACATGATTTATATGGTCTCCTCCAGACGTCGACCTGGAGAGTCACGATCCACAGACCAGAATGGGTATCCCCATAGGGATCCTGTTCCGGGAGTGGGGGTTACGATTTATGTTATGGTCTCGGACCAGATTCCGGAGAGATGTGCGGACTAGATCCAGAGAGAGAGTTCGGACTAGATCCAGAGATTGAGCCTCCCAGATGGAGAATTCCTGGGAGAAGACTCGGAGTGAGACCCCGAGTAGTGTGCACACTAGTATAGAGATGATATCGTGACATATATCGGGGATGTGCTCCCTAGGGGTTGTGTGCCCCGAGTTGGCATCTTCTCGGAAGTTCCGTGGATGGGTTATACGTATGTTGATACGTATGAGGTTTTATGGAAAGTGATTTGGGGGCGGAGACCCCGTGTTCCGTGTTTTATGTTTTGGAAAGTGGTTTGGGGCAGAGACCCCGTATTCTGTGTTTTGGTATGTCACTGAGACTGGTTTTGGGCTGAGTCCCACTGATGTTTGATTTGGGCTGAGTTCCCATCTTTTGATTTATGGTTTCCAAGTTTGTGACTTCGGGTCGAGGACCCATAAATGGATTTACGGTTCATGACGGTTTATGGGAACCGGCATGAACCCTTGAAAGGTTTTTTATGGGTCATGACGGTTTATGGGAACCGGGCATGAACCCTTGAATGATTTTGAATAGTTTCCAAGTTTGTGATTTCAAGTCGGGGACCCATAAATGGATTTACGGTTCATGACGGTTTATGGGAACCGGTATGAACCCTTGAAAGGTTTATTTATGGGTCTTGACGATTTATGGGAACCGGGCATGAACCCTTGAATGATTTTGAATATGGTTGACAAATGGTTTTACGAACGTTTTGATAAGCGGTTTTCGAATGCATGCATATGCTTTTAATGAAGGGCATAAAGGTCTTTATGTGAAAATGTTTTTAATGAAATGTTTATTTTGTCCACTCACGACTTTTGCTGTTTTAATGCCTTTCAGGTTGATCGCGGATGCGAGCTGTAGCAGAGACGAGACATCACACTCCTCATCCTACGATCATGGCGTACTCTGGAAGCCGTGGTGAGGGCTAGAGTTGGAATTTTCCCTGGTCCGACACTTCATGTCAGACGAGATCAGGCGCGTCCCACGTTAATCCTGGGGGATTTGGGACGGGTCCTGACATTGTACATAGTGAGATTCCAACCTCAAATATACTATCAATTGACTCAAAAAGAATGAAAGGAAGTTACTTCTGTCCTCCAACTTGGTTGAAAACAACCTAAAAAAAACTTGATGTGGCTTCTCGGTGCTCCTCCACCGGAGAGAGGGAGGGGGTGAGAAAGAGAGGGAGAGAGAAAGAAAGAAAGAAAGAGAGAAAGAGCGAGAGAGAGAGAGAGAGGGAGAGAGAGAGAGAGAGAGAGAGAGAGAGAGAGAGAGAGAGAGAGAGAGAGAGAGAGAGAGAGAGAGAGAGAGAGAAGAATGAGAAAGATAGTAGATCCCTATCCCCCCTAGAATGATGTTGAATTCCTAAGTATCCCCCCCCCCCCCCCCCACCCAACAGCATGTGACACATGTCAGTTACCCAAAATGGATGTGCTGAGTCACTCCTATATAAAAGGGGACTAAAATATTCTTGCCCCCAAAATTACAAAAATACCCCTGGAGGTTCTAGACTTGTAACTTTATCATACTGACTCCAATTTTCATGCGACGCCTTTCTACTAACTCATGAGTTTGAGACCCATGCAAAAGTCTAAGAAAAAGTTCCAAAATCTTCCCAGACTCAAATTGACTTTCAACAACCCTCTAAATATGAGGGCAAAATTATCATTTGCCAATTAAATTCCTAAATTTAGTCTAATTTTTAGGTCGGGTCGTTGTAATAATGTTTGCCAGAGGTAAACCAATCATCACTATGATTAAGATGGTTGGGTATTTTTTATGAAGAGGATATAATGGAGAAGAGATAAGATGGCTACTTGGCCTCATAATATATGCCAAAATGTATTCAACCAAGTGCAAAAGTTGAAAGTGGATTTGGGGCATTGTAGTGTTAGATGATCTGGTGGACAAAACTACGATGTGCATGGTCTTAGAGGAGAAAAGGTTGTGGTGAATTTGGATGCCCGCACTTGTTCTTGCAAAAAGTAGGACCTCATAGAAATCTCATGTGTGCCAAGGATACCTACATGTGAGGTATATATTACAAAGGTGGCCCATCGATAGAGGAATATATTGATACATCTATTTTAAGGATACCTACATGAAGTGTTACAACAACCTAATTGAGGCTACAAATGTTCCAAAATTGTGGGAGACAACCGACTAGTAGAGTGCTAAACCACTAGCAGATAAGGGGCAACCAAGAAAGCCTAGAAAAGTTAGAATAAAGGATTCAAGTGAACCAATCTATCAAAGTGGGAATAAGAAATTGGGGAAACAGGGCATTCCTTTGCGTTACAATGTTTGCTCATCACATCCATAATGCACGAACCCACCATCGATACTTTGCTCCCAAGGAGAAGCTGCCACCAAGGCAAAGCGGCAAAGTTAGGATGAATGTTGCAAATATTGCTGCTCCAAGGTCCACCATCGATTTTTTATATTTTAACTTATAACACTATTCAAGTATTGAGTATATAGTACTAATTAGATTTTGTTTAATTTAGACACAAGGATCAACCACATTATCTAGAAAGACATCTAATATAAACAACCACCCTAAGAGACATGCAACAAATCAGGTACATAGACCATTCATAAGCTTTCTCATTTTTATTATGTTATGTTAATCTAAAAAGTTATCACAATTCAATTACATATGTCATCTAATATTGACAAATTCTTCATCTGTAGTATCAAAGTGAAGGCTCTATAAGTGTAAGTGTTGGTGTAGTGATAGTGCTTTGAGAAGAAGTAAAAGGAAAAACAAACTTGATTTCAAGACATTGATAGTGGTGAAATTTCTAGGGAGTAGAGAATATGATGGTCATGTAGTTTTGGCTTTTGAAAACTGAGGTTCTAATGTATATTATTCTGATACATGAATGGTTGGACCTCATATTTTTGTGGTGACTTAGCTAGGGTATTGAAAGGTTCAACTGAAGATGTTATGTTTGAATGGCTTTGTCATATTGCTTATCATTGGTGTGGATTTGTATGATAGATTTTGGCAGCTTTGTTTAGTATGTCTAAAAATGACGTTGAAGCTTTGCATTATTATGATTTGGATTGTTTTGCATTGTTATGCTTTGAATTGGTTTTGATGGGTTGTAGGGTGCTTTTGGATGTGTCATAAGTAAGCTGAAGCACCTCCATTATGTCTCTCTATGCCTCTTTCATTCTTGCATTGGTTCATTAGGTAACCAACAACACTCATAATCAACCATGCTATATACTCTTGCAAAACCACAAAGGTACTCATAATTAAACTAAATAGTGTATTTCATTACAAATTCACCACTCATGTTACAATTATCAAGACCCAATTACATATACAATTAAAATTTAAGAGCCAGATTGACATTCTTATTGGATAAAACCCTATCATTTCCCCTACTCCACCGATTACCATCCCACAAACAAAACCACCAACATTCGTGAAACAACATTCAAAAATAGTAACCACCTTTGCCTATTTGCACTAGCTTTAATCTTTTCCTTCAATCCCACAATTTCTTCATTTTTTTAACTACAATTTCTTCAACAGACCTGGAATTGGATTGGGTGACTTCTCGTTGACCTTTAGGTGGCACCACTGAAAAATATTGCACCCATCAACTCCTTCTCTTTCTAATTTCTCTGAATCCCAAATTGAGTTTACTAAAACATTCAAAATTTCAAATCTATATAAATTTAAACCTAATTACCAATTATGATAACAATAAAATAAACTTACCGCATAACCACCACAACCGCAGAATTTTCTACCTGGATTTCCATTTGTCATACTCATTATCAACTTCGATTGTTTACCGTATTGAAAAGGGCTTTATATTCCATCATAGTTTTTCTCTTCTCAGACATACGATTGGGAATTTCAGCCAGTAAGAAGAATAGGCGGATATGGATTCAACCTTCACAAAGAGCCTTCATGCCTTGGACAAAGAGGGAAAAGACACCTTTGCACTGCGCTGTTGGAGGTAAAAATGAAGCCGCTTATCGCCGCCATTGGAGGTAGTCGCCATTGGGGGATGAGGATTGTCGCGTGTCTATTCTTTGGGTTGTCATGATAATTCGATTAGGTAGGGTGCATTCCCTTTTTTTATAATCTGAAAAAGGCCCCTTCAAATTTTGTCACATCGCCAGCTAAGTGAACAAAAAATTTTCCACTGTACTTTTAATGCCCTTTTTGGATGGGGAATGTAATTGAGGTACTCATCTGGTAGTGTCAATTTAGTTTTGGTATCTAGAATCCAATTTTTATAGTTGGTGTACGAATTTGAAATGACCTTCATAGTTTTTTTTATATAGTTTATCTTTTTTTTAAGAGATGAAATAATTAAAAAACAAAAACAAATATATGAATAACAGCGTGTTTAATTTGTTGTTGGTAGCTCTGGACATATAGAACCGAAAATTCAAAATTAGACTATTTCATATTAGAGCAAACCATAAAAAGAATACCAAATAGTAACATTGAAGTGATGATCGGCACAATACTGAACAAATATCGGTCTAAGTCGGTATGATTTTGATTCAAATGTTTTGAAAAATCGTCTTTTCTCGATACCAAACCTATTTGAAAAACCTTTTTATTAAAAAAAAAAACTGGGTAACTTTTGCGTCTTTGTGTTTTGCTAGAATAGACATAATTTTCAGGGTTTCGAACCATGTAATTGCTTGAATCAATGAGCATTTTGAGCAAGGCTGTGACTATCCCTGCCCGGACAGCCCTCCTCTTGTTGCCCTGATAAATGCACAATATCATAATCGGAGGTTCCAACTCTTAGGACAGGGACAATAGGAACATCCCCTGCAAGCAGTATAAGCCCCTTATTGTTTTCATATATCAAGAGGTTAAGAATGGAAGTTACTACATTTTCTTGTATTAATCCATCTTCTGTTATCAAAGGTTGACTAGGATTGGTTTGGCACCAGATTCTGCCAACAATATTCTGTTATCAGTATTATTTTTTCCAATAATAAGCACAAGAATGTGGCTTATTCAGTTAGAGTTCGAATTTTTCAATATAGTGAACAAAGAAAGCAAATTCGAATTATTATTACTTTTTAACCTATTCAACTTCCCAGGAGACATCGAGTTGATCGTAAGGAATGTCACCGAGCACCTTTTCCAATGTCTAGCGCTATAAAAAGTACTCAATTTTCTTGGAAAATAATTACTAATGGTTCACGTATTAATTTGTTTTGTCTAAAATTTTGGCTCAAAATCAATACTAAATTGAAATCGTACTAAACACAATAGGTACGAATCGATAAGTATCAATTTTACATTGTGCAATATCGAACTGGTTAAAATTAACTGGTATGATTTCGATATCACCCTTGATGGCTAGTTGTTAGTACTTTGTTCCCTTCACCGTGATTTTTCTGCAAAATTCTTGCTCACTTCGTGCTACAGGACTTCTCATCACTCTAGACTTCTGAATTTGAGAGACTAGGGTTTTAAATTATATATCTATTTATTTTTCTCTGCTTTTCTTCTCTACTCTTAATCCTCACAAGTTACAGTATTCATCGACATCTTTTCTTTTTGTCAGTAAGTCGCCATCTTCATGGGTGTCTTGTTTTGGTTTTCTACTAATCTTTTATTCATCTTTCGTTTGAGATAGTTTTGCAGCCTTTTGCTTTGGTATTCGTAGTGTTGTAAGTGTTTTCATTGCTTGCTTTGACTCACCTAAGGGCTACTTCTAGCATTTACTATTTGATTGTTGTTGTCATCCAATCCCCTTCTTTTCTTTGTGCTATATATGGCGTTGAATTTTTGTTTTTCTTTAAGTTCTCTTCTCATCGTGAGTTTTGTTTTCCATTTTCTTTCATCTACACGCCATGTGTTCCTCTTCACAATGTCCAGTCGTGTCCGAACTTAGTTTCGTGTTTGAAAACTGTCCACTTCGTGATGGTTTTCCGTTGTTAGACAATGTCGATAATTATTCCCTTCATGAGCTTGTGTCCACGCAGGAGAACTACAATTTTACTTTAGTTCATGAGTTCTACAACAGTATCCCTTCTTAAACTCATTAATGGGGTACTAGAGTCATGGTTCATGGTAAGGCAGTTCCTTTTACCATTGAGTCCATTAAGGTAGCCCTGGATTTTGATCCTTCTTTTTCCTCACCTAAAGTGATTGCGTTCTTCACTGATAAGATTACTTACGTGACATTTGATGTGTATAAGTCTATGTCCCACTTATCCCTTCATGAGCTTGTGTCCATGTAGGAGAACTATAATGTTACTCTAGTTCGTGAGTTCTACAACAGTATCCCTTCTGAAACTTGTTCCTGGGGTACTAGAGTCGTGGTTCATGGTAAGGCAGTTCTTTTTACCATTGAGTTCATTAAGATAGTCCTGGATTTGGATCCTTCTTCAGATTACTTATGTGACATTTGATGTCTATAAGTCTCTAGCTCACTTATATATCTTGCTATGCCTCTTGGCTCTGATAAGAAACCGAGCAAAGCATTGTTGTCTCCTTTTCATCGTGCTCTTTGGACATTTCTTTGCCACAATGTCCTTCCTACAGTCAACAATGCTAATCTGACATTGCTGGCATGCCGAACCTTAATTGATATGTCTCACGAGCGTTTAGTCCCATTTCTTGGCTAGTGATGAGTCATGCTCTTTCCAAGTCCGATGTGGGTCTCTTGGGTTGCCCTGTCTCATTACTCGTCTCTTTTCTCACTTTAGTGTGCCCTTCCATTCTAATTATGACATTATTCCTGCTACTGAGCTATTCACCATCAGGTTCATGGCATTGAGTTCTAAATTGAGTGTTTCTTCCTCTATCTCCATGGCATACTGTGACTTTTGAGGTCTACTTGCAAGAAAGATATCGCATAGACAATGTTGCTTATAAGGCCAAGAAGGCTAATGCTTAGGTTATTGAAAATGCTTCCCTTCGTTTTGTTTCGGCTGCATCTAGTAGCCGTTTCCGTTGGATCGTGCTCATGGCCATGGCGCTCATCGATCGTGCTCATGAGTTTTGACGAGGCAAAGACAAAAATGGAGATTGTTAGCTTTTGTTTATAGGATTGACGTAATTGGCTTTGCCTCTCCACATGTAACTTGAATCATGCTCAATCTTTAGGTTTGTTACGTGTTTCTTATTTGCTCTAGACTATTTATTGAATATGTATTTTCTAGAGATTGCAGCAGACCTGATGACTAGTCATTTTAAGTCATTTACTATTTATTATTTTAGGTTTAACTGAGTTCTTTGTAACTAAGGGATGAGAAGCTCACGTTGTGCGTTAAAAAATAGCATAATTTTACTTTGAATCTTCAATTCCATGGGTTTTTAGGGGATGGGTCTGAACCATGGATTGATTTTCGCTTTGTTTTTGAGAAATTTTTTTTGATAAACCGATTTCTTATTTAAATTGATAAGCAAAATGTTTTTATCAAAATTGTTTGGATTTCTTTTGAGGAAATCGTAATTCAAAATCGAATACTTTCTATGAGTTTATGTAATTGTTTTTTAACTTTGTTTCTTTGATTTTATCAAATATTTGTTCCTTCATCTGAGTTCTTCAAGTATTATTGCTTGAAGAACGTGGATTGATAAATTGATCAAGTTTGTTTTTAATTGAGTGCGTCTCAGTATTCATTGAACGAAATCGAGTGTGCTTGAGCTACGTACTGCAAAGAGAGATGCACAAAGGAGCGTAGTTGGATTGCTTAATTTTTGGGTTGCCCAAGGTAAGACTGCATCTTTAGATTAGTCCAGAATTGAGCATGAGTTTACATTATATTGAACACTAAAATTATTGGATTGCCTTGCCTGGTCAGCTTAGAGACCATAAGTGTTACCTTGAGGAAGGTTTCTAGGTATGTATTTAGATTGTTTACTCTGGATTATTGTTCTGCTATTGAATGATGATGATTCTTATGCTCACACACCATCACGTAGTACTTGCACAAGGTTGCTTACACTGACGCAAACTCTGAGTGCTTACGGTGCCACATGTGTGATTTTGATCTTTGCAAGGTTTTTGTGCCACATATGCAAGACTCTTAAACAAAATACCAAAAATCAAGATACAATACAAGACATGGACAAAGGGAGGAGGAGGAGGAGGGAGGGGGGTGGTTGAGTCAAAATATGTTTAACAATAATAACTTGTAATGCAAGAAAATAAAGTAAATCACTAGGGTTTTGAAATCAGATTTAAAGGCAGGTCACGACATTCTTATTCACACCTAACCATGATGTTTTCTAACTTGATTTGTAAGGTTCAATTATCATGCTTCTTCCTTGGTTTAGTGCCCGTGCAAGGGGATTCTTAAGCTCACCCTCACACAATCATTCCTTCATAGTTTGTATGTGTAGCTCTCTTAAGCGACTAAACTTCTAATCAATATGCAATAGTTCTCTTGAACTACCAAAGAATTCAACAAAGTATTAAGCACAATAGGAATTTGATGACATTGTACTAACCATAGAAAGTGGTATGCAATCCTAGGTGAGTCATGGATTTTTCACAAATTATTTGTACCATAATCATTTATTCGAATTCATCATATAAGTCATGCAATTAAAGTAACTAGTTTCAAGAACATGAACAAAATAGCAATTATCATAGTGAATCAATCTACCAAAACAAAAACAACAATCAAATCAAGCCAAGTCACGAAATTGTCAAGGTTAGGGCTTCAAGATCACCTGTAGCCCTAAGGTAAACTACTCACTAAGTATTATGAAAAAACATAAACATTAATTGATTGAATACATAACTGAACTCAAGATGAACTCCAAGCAAGCCACGAGTATGTGTTAAGATTGGAAATCTATCTACTCAAGCCAAGGAATCCAAAACTGAAGTCAAAACTAAGAAACCTCACATTGGTTGGCAAAAAATTGAGCTAGAAGTTTCAATTGGTTTTTGGCCTTTGGTTCTTCGTCCACAGTTCTCCCCTCAACTGAATGAGAATACAGTTGTGCTCGTGGAGAAAAGTGGAAGGTGATGATGTCCTTAGTTTGAATCAGAAGGATCAAAATCATGATCAAATGGAGTGGAATAAAAATGAGGCTTCAAAACTATTAGACCAACACAATTACCAACACAATTACCAACCTACCTCTGAAGCTCCTAGATCTATAACTCTCTCTTGCGAGCTCCTTTTTTCGCATGTCAAGGTTGAGGAAAAACTTCCAAATGTAATTCCAAACAAAAAAAATAACTTTTAAACCCCTCTTAATCTCAAGGCTAGAATTATCTTTTTCTAAATTAATTTACAGAAATTCACTAATTCAAAATACGGTTGTTACATATGGAGAGTCCATACGCGTCATTTTTTGAACATTTGTATGGGACTATTGTCTCATTTTTTTTAATATAGTAATATCGGGGATGAGCATTATATTATATACATTAGACATCGACTTCACCATTTATGAGAGATAAATCTAACTTATCACATAACATGTGGAAAGTAATACCACTAAATCATAGTACTAAGTAGCAAGAGTATCAGTTAACTTAATCTCTTACCCCTCTAAATACAAGATAATCACAAATCTAAATAAAAAAACTAACATATAAAAAGCCAAATCCTAAGGCCGAGTTTGGCATTGTTTTTTTCTTAAAAAATTGCTTTATTGGAATGTAACATAATACAAAAGTGTTTAATATTGATAAAAATAAAAAATCTTTCTTTTTTTTAAAGCGAAGATCTTTGACAACAATTTTTAAAAGTAGTATACTATGTTACTTTTTTAAAGCTGTTTTTACAAGAACAATTTTAGTGTATAACTATTTATTACGAGAGCACAACAAAAACAACTTTTCAAATGGTACAACATAAGCAATTTTTCAAAAAATTAAATAAATAACAATGACAAACTAGCACTAAGAGTATGTTTGGTTGAGGAATATTAAAATTATCTAGAATTTATATATGACGAAAATTAATTTTCTAGATTTTGAGAAGTTTTTTGTTTATTGAAATTTATACATGGTAATAATGTTTTTATACATAAATAGTGGCTAACACACATAACACCTCAAATCCCCATCTTCATTTTGTGACCTTTTTGGACCAAACTAGGGCTGAGATCGTGTTCCTTGGACTTCCACGAGCAAGATAAGCTAGGTTTTTTTAAGGTTGAATTGCATAGGAGTGGACGGTGTTAGAGAACAATGGTTGGCTGAAACTTTGGAGGGCAATATCTTTGTATCCATGTAGATTTTCTCAATTCTAATTTCATTTTGATTCCTTGGCTGGAGTAGATGAATTTTCATATAAAGTTTGTAAGATTTGGTTGAGAAATGAGGGAGATATGGAGGTTTGAAGTTTTGGGCAAAAATGGAGGTTTTCCAGTCGGCGAGCTGCGGCGATGACGGTGGCGTTGGTGATCTTCTCCGACGAGTGATGATGTCAGCATGACGCCATGATGACATCACCTAGTGACGTCATCTGACACGTGTCAGGTGCCACATGGCAGGGGATCGGTGGTGCCACGTGGCACGTATCAGGGGGTTCCACATGGTGGCTAATGTTAGAAATTGTAAGTGCCACATCAGCTTGGCAGATGATGTCAGCGTTGACTTTTGTTGACCTGACTTTGATCGGTACGTTGGCAAGAATTTCGAGGTTAAATCAATCATGTTCTAAAGGTTTCGACGTTCTGAATCCAATGGTGGTGGTTTCAGATCGATCGGAGATCGTTTGATAGGTTATATGGATATTTTTCTCCTCGGGAAGCATGTTTGGGACACCTTCTCGGTTTCAGGATTTTTGGGGGTTTTACATATGGACTTATAAAAGTTGATAGTGACCCTTGGGTGTGATTTTGACAGGCCCGGACGTTCCGAAGACTTTGGATTAGCTTACGGCTCATGGTTCGAGCACGCGACAGTACTGTGAATGGACAGTTTCTTTCATAATTCTGATGCTTGCATATTTATGTGTTTTTATTAGCTTTATGATATGATTTTCCGTGACTATGACTATGATTTCGATTGCTGTATAAATGTTGGATTTAAAATATTTTATGATTATATTTCTGGATATTGAAATATGTTGGTTTTTGGAAAACCGGGTTTTGGGTTGGTGCCCGTATAACAACTGTTTTGAGTTGTAGTCATGTACTAAATTATGTTTCGGTTTGGATTATGTATACTAGATTAGTTAACCTCAGGCGATTTGATCGTCATATCCCCAGTTGGACTACGTAGATTCCCAGATAAGGGCTCGGACGTAAACGGGGTTGGTCTCCATACGTACTGACGGGGTTGGACCCTGAGGATCCCGTACTCTCCTTCTGGTACCGTGCATGGGATGCTAGTTGGACTAACAGCTGGTTGGATTAGCATGATGAGGTTTGACGTTGAGCTGGTTGGGCCAGAAAATTACAGGTTTGGTATTTACATTGAAATATCTCTTGTGTGAAAAGATTCTTATAAAAGGTTTCAAGCAGGTATTTTCATTGAAATGTGGGCTAGGGTGCCACTATGATTGTTTTTATGCCTCCGGGTTTGAACCATGGTTATTTTTATAATTATTTTGTGGCTTATTTCGAATGAAGGTTTTATATTGTTTATGCATGCATGTTTTTCTAAACAGAGGGTTTAGAGGTATATTTCGAAAAATGGTTTTCCAAACCTTTGTTTTTGTCCACTCACATTTTTTATTGGTTTTGGCACCCTCCAGGTTGATCACGGACGCGGGCTGTGTGAAGGTTGAGACATCACGGTAAGTGTGTACTCTTATTATTCTAGTTAGGTTGTGGAAGTATCCATGATCTGACACGTGGTTATGATATTTATTTTGTTTGCAAGGGTAATATGGTCCTTTTATGAAGACGTGTCAAACGGGAGCAGGTCCTCCCATGTTAGATCAAGGGGGATTACGGGGAGGGTCCTGTCAGTTTTTACAAGAACAAACTTAGTGTATAACTATTTATTATGAAAGCACAAGAAAAATAATTTTCAAAATGTACAACATAAGCAATTTTTCAAAAAAGCAAAAAAAAAAAAAAAACAATGCCAAACTAACACTAAGAGTATGATTGGTTGAGGAATATTAAAATTATCGAGCATTTCTATATGACGAAAATTAATCTTCTAGATTTTGAGAAGTTTTTTGTTTATTGAAATTTATACATGGTAATAAAGTTTTTATACATAAATAGTGGTTAATAAGAGGAAAAATTAAATGGGAAAAGACCTTGGATCTGTTATGTTAGGCATTGGATGTCGTATTTTAGCGAGATTGGACCTCGAGAAGGGGTCGAGTTTCGTGTGGGCCCAACAGCTTGGAGCTGGGGAGTGTTGTTGGATTGTAGCCCAAGATAGTGGTTACTCAGAGTTGTGACTGAAGGTTGGTCATGATGGGTGTACGGCTAGGAGTAGCATGGGTCGCTGACGACCTTGGATCACGAATGATTGAACGTAATTAGGAGGAACATGTACTAGTGGATCAGATCCCGGGGGACCGATTAGTTGACTATACGCTTGCAGGGGGGATTGTTCGGGCGATGAGATGCCCTTATGAGCGCATGATCTCGATAACGGTGACCTCCTTGGATTGGTCTGCGCAGGGTTAGTGCTAGACATTGCGATCTATGGATATGGATGAGACTTTCACGAGTGGGGCGATATTCGAGGAATGTTTCTAATGTTATGTTTTCCTTAGTTGTATCAAGGATTCCAAGAGGCGGAGTCCCTGCACTTGGAGCAGGGAGACTTGATGGTTGCTCGGTACGAGCGGAGATTTCCATAATTGGCTCGGGTCGCACTGGGTGCGACAACGATTAAGGCAATAAAGATTTTTTGGTTTTTGTCAGGTCATTGGAGTAAGACTTAAGTGATGGTGCTGGCTGGAGAATTCACCATATTCCAGACTCTAGGAGATGGTCCACCTTAGATGGAGATGAGTTTGTCGAAATCCCAGCAACGATTGGATGGTTCTGGCTCTAGAGGATGCATTGGATATGGAGCTGGAAAGAGGGATGTTTCTAGCTTCGAGATTTTTATGGAAACTGTGTGATGGTAATGGTCATTGAGCGGGACGGAGAAGATCCCAAGAGGGACGGTTGAGATTACAATTATAATCTAGTCTGGTGGGACTTCCGGACACGCACGTTACACCTGGATGAGAGATAGTTGTTCGTCTTGCCTTTTTATGCACGAGTATGCTGAATTACGGAGTTACACTTCTTGTTGACCGAGTCAATCCCACTGGGTTAGGACCCGAGTGCTAGTACCCCGACGGGTACTATGCTAGTGCTTCGTTAGGTGAATGGACACCATGCGAGTTTAGTGGAAAGGTTTTGACTGTAACACAAATTGAACTCCCCGGACATTTATGATTTAGATGTGATCCTAGAGATGGATTGGTGGACTACCCGGTATTCCTTTGTCAAGTATTTGGGGAACCAAATGCATTGGGTAGTCCTGATTTGTCATGGTTGGTATTTTGGTGGGACTAGAGGATACTTCCTTCGAGAGTACAGCTTGGAGGCTGGAAAGATATTACAGAATGGTTGTGAAGGATACTGGACACGCATTGTGAGATTTTCGGATAGCACAGTGAGCTATGGAAGATTTCGGGGATGCAATAGTCTCCAGATGCATGGTAGGAAGATTTACGGGGTTGTCACCTCAGGAGTAGGTTCTGGGTACTTAATCCATTTCACAATCACCGTGTCAGATGGTACCAACAGAGCGAGAGAATCGACTGTTCAGTTGCAGGATTTAGCGAATTTGGGGTTCGTTTGACTTATGATGTACCCTTGGGGAGCCCAGTGTCATTTGTTCGAAAGGTGGATCGCACCCTGAGATTTCGGATTGACTATCGGTAGCTGAGCAGTGTGCTAATATGGTACAAGTAATTTTTCTCGTGGAGTTCTTAGTGAACATTTGTCATTTGTTTGTCGCCCCTGGATTTTTATGGAGGTATAAGCTTGCAAATGTTGAACTGATTTGAGGCATGATACGCTCGTGGAAGGATCCCTGCAGTTTCTACCAATAGATATTATTGGTTGGTGAAGGAGACTTCTCACTTTCTGCTTCTATAGCAAGGACTGTGACTTTTCTCGATTCCAAAGGTCATTTAAGAGCCAGACACCTAGGTTGTGGGCCAAGTCTGGAATGAATTGAGGAATAAAAGGTACATGGTGATGCACGATGATGATGTGTACAAATGGATTCGTAATCACATCTGTTATGAATGAACTTTGATGTCATCGTCTTTGATGTTCTGTATACGGGACATTATCATGGGCTAAGTGAAGAAAATTTGTAATTCGTATATTAAGTGGTGACAAGTTCTATCGCTTACAATTTAGGTTTCTTCTAATATCTCTTGGCGTGCAGGAGAAGTGTGAAGGCGCATGAGGGATACCAAAGGTGAAAGTGAGTATCAGTTTTGATGGACTCGTGTTGGTGTCATGGGTCATATTCTTATGGTTGAGAAGACTGTATGGATCCTCCGAGGATCGAGTTAGATGGTTGAGGATCGAATTAGTTGTGGATCGAGTTGGTTATGGATTGAGATGGTTTTAGATTAGCGTCAACCAACCATGGTAACCGCGATTTGGAGTCTCCCGGACCTATTGAGTGTTACAGGCGTTTGGTGGAGGATATTCTCCAAGATTACAGTAGTTGGAACGATTAATTCGGAAGGGAATCAATTTGGTTTGAGATAATTTGTGTGAGCAGGATTCTCAGGAATTGAGAAACAATTGATTACTGCTCTAGTTTAACTATCTTGGATAATAATGGAGGTTTTGGGAATGATGGTGACACATACATGGATTTGGATTGTGTACTTATGTTGCATAGGAATGTTTTGTTTTTACAGCTAGGCAGTTTAAATGGCGTGAGATGAACTATTTTTCCTAGGACTGGGAGCCTACCATGATGGCATAAGTACAAAGAGTTGGACTCATTATCTCTTGGAGAGATGTACAAGTTCTTTATAGATCACATGAGCCTGATGTATTGGTACTCCGAAGGAGTTGAATTCAAGACAGAGGAGTTAGTACGAGCTGGTTAAGGACTATGACTGGACGTTTGAGTGTCATTTGAAAAAATGAATATAGTAGTCGATGCCGTGAGTAAGAGAGTTGCAGGCTCGTTATTTCTTTTGCGTACGGTTCATCTACCTGGTGATTAGAGCTCCAGATGGAGGGTTTGTGCTGGTAGTAAATAATCGTGGAGTGTTATTAAACATTGTTCCTGTGAGAATTATACTTCTAGATTGGATGTGTCTAGCACAGTTTTGGGATCCAACCCTTCCCGACATCAAGATAGGAGTCACGGTAGGTAACTAACAAGACTTATCACTCATGATTGGTACGTCTTGGAAGACGTAGGTTGGTTAACCTTGGAGGTTAACTGGGAGCTTGGATTTGTTAGTAAACTGGTTGATTTGTCACTGGAGTTCTCGGGGAGTATGTGTTGGACATGTCTTAAGTGTTGTTCGAGTGACTGGAGAACTCCGAGAAAAGTTTGAGTTAGT
The DNA here is from genome assembly GCA_032719365.1 of Prinsepia uniflora. Taxonomy (NCBI): domain Eukaryota; kingdom Viridiplantae; phylum Streptophyta; class Magnoliopsida; order Rosales; family Rosaceae; genus Prinsepia; species Prinsepia uniflora. Next base: position 57,277,536 of record CM064869.1, on the reverse strand, counting down.
AAGTGATTTGTCTAGATCTGGGATCGGACGGGCATGGTTTAGTTTTGGACCATGATGGCAGGATAGTTGTATGATAGTCGGATTGGATCCTAGATTGGCATGATATGATAGACATATTGGATTTGAGATTGATGTGGTATAATATTCACATGAGATCTGAGATGGACACGGTATGGTAATCGAATTGGATCTGATGTTGAAATTTCATTGAGATACTAGGACCGGGCATTGAACTGTCAGGACCCACCCCGGTTTCACCCCGAAACCCGAGGTAAATTCTGCTCTCATCTGACTCCCCGACGCAACATTTAGATAAAACTCACTCAAACCCAGTCAGACGCAGAAGTAATTAACCACAATGTTCCAAAGTTATAGTTTTACAGTGTATAGCACGAAATCCAAGAAAAAATGAAAACCGATAAAGTACACGCACACGGAAGACTTCCAACCACTCCGGGATCCCTCACGTCACTTCTATGCCTCGGACACTGCCTCGACGTCAAGACCCCGCGCTCGCTTCACAACCTGGAGGGCAAGGTAAAAACAAAAGGTGTGAGTGGACCATAAAAGAGAAGTTCTAAAATCATTTATCAGAAAAACTAAGTTTAACCCTCCGTTTTGAAAACCACATGCATAACCAACAGTTATTAACACGGTTATAAATCAATGCTCATAAAACACCATAAGAAACAGAAACACTAGAAAACAGTTAGAAAAACCACAGCATAAAACCGTATCAGAAACCATAAACGTCAATTCATTATTTTCCGATCAAACCTGATGGACCTATCCGAGTCTTTAAACTCTCGAGTCTTTAAACTCAATCCAGGCCTTAATCATATCCGAGTCTTTAAACTCCCGAGTCTTTAAACTCAAGGCCTACGGGGGAAATATCCATATATCCGAGTCTTTAAACTCCCGAGTCTTTAAACTCAATCCGGGCCCGTCCCCCGTCAATCTCAATCCGGGTCTTTAAACCCAATATCCAGATCCAGCAAATCCAATCCATATCCAGTGTAAAACCAATTTAAAATCTATCGCCAAATTCGAATTCGAAATCCCCGGTTCGAAGCCCTTCCGGCGTTCAGAACCGTCATTCCGAACCCAAATCCGGAAATCCACTTTTCAACTTTAAAACCAAATCTCGCCAAATCTCGTTTCCCGAAATCCGATTTTAAAACCGAAAACCTTTAATCATCGAAATCATGTTCCAAAATCCCGTTATAATCATTAGAAAACCACTTATCAATTAAAATCCCAAAACCATATCATCAATTTCAGAAACCAACCATTTCTCGTAAAACGTACTAAAAACCGGACTTCCTCCAAAAACGTGCAATTATGTAAAACCAACCAAAACATATTCGATAAACATAGAATAATGAGTAAAACCATAAAACAATTATAGAAAACCGTTATGCATGCTCGAGTTTAGAGAAGGGGTCCACTCACAGTACTGAGCCCTACTCGCGTCCTGAACGTCCTGTACGTTCCTCGGCTTCCTCGGAAAATCCTGATTCTGTCAAGCACCGTCAAAATACATCACTAATACGTCTACGAAAGTTCACCTGAATTTCCTCAAAATTCCCCGAATCGAAAACATAAAACCAGGGACCCTAAACCTTCACCCTCGCGGAACTAAACTCAAACGACTTCCGCATAACCCGAAACCACTTCCATTGAACTCACCATAACTCCTAGACCAAAAACCATGTTGACCGTTTTCCCCATCGCATCCGCACGCGCCCCCACGCGCCGCCCAAAGTGGCTGTGCGTGGCCTTCACGCGCTGCTACAATGCATCGTCAACCTTGAGCAGACCCGGTTCAGCACAGTAGTCTGCAACCTGAACCGGCGTCAGCGTTCACCGCCGTGCCTGCACGATTTTCTCTCCCTTTCTCTGTGCACAAATCCCAATGTGCAGAAGGACCAAACTACCCTTCTTTTTACCTCATATTTACGGTTTTGCCACTAACTTTCTAGACCCATAACTCACAACTCGTAAGTCCGATGAATACGTGCCGCCTGTCATCGGACTCAGGACGACGAGATCTATCTAACCAACCTAGGTCAACGTACCAAAACCCGATTCTACAAAAAGTCAACTATTCCTCCTACTTTACCCAAATTACGGTTATGCCCTCAACCTTCCGAACATCACCATTTCCTCCTCGGATGTCGAAATCGGGCGTGCCACCTGCCTACGGATTCGTGACGTCCTAAACTACGTCCTAGTCACCGGTCAAAGTCCATCGGACCACCCGAACTAAAAGTCAACGTTTTTGCCCGAACTAGGGGCAAAATCGTCATTCTCCGCTACGGACCTTATCGGTACCGACTAACCGCCGCTTAACCTCACTAATCACACCTTAAACACTATCTTAATCCCGGCTCTCGGGACGGGTTGTTACATGAACACTGTGCTCTAGAGGAGAGAGGCTTTAGAAGGTTCATTTATTGTGCTAGCTTGGAGCTCAGGGCCATGGTTGGCAAGAGGAACCCTAATAAAACTAATTTGTGATTATCTCGGCTAGAGCAAGTATTTGATGTGGTCAGAATACATTATAGATGAGTAAGGTGCCGGATTGGGACTTAAGAGGATTCAGGATCACAGAGTTGATCTCCATATGAGTTGAGGTATCGTGAGAGGACTCTAGTATGAGTCGGGAATTTGGTATGAAACTCGGACAGAAGCAATGGAGCCGATGGGTTATCTACAATTCATGACGGTGCGTCGTGGTTATGGTTGACGGATGTAGACCGTCTAGTAGGAGAGGACTTGTGCTGGCTCATTGGGAGCAATGATGATAGACCGGGTACTGAGTTACACCTGCGTGGTGGCAAGTATAGTCGACGAGTGTCGATGCCTCGAGCGAGTCTTGGGAGTTAAGTTTTTAAATTTCAGGGACAATTTTATTAGTCTCGGATACGGTCGTGGTGGATGAGCAGAGTTTCAGCATTGACCACTGGATTTCAGTTGACATTTGTCTGATATGAACCATGGATAGATGTTGGACGTGTACGTGGACACGTGGGAGCCTCGGGGTGAAGGCAGGACTGAAGTTCAGCAGTTTTGGATATGGGTCAATGCAAATTTCACCGATGAAATGGGGTAGATTGTAACGACCCGACCCGTAAATTCGAAATTTATGAAAATTTCTCGAGATTTTTTCAAGATTTTACGAAAACTAATTGGATGTTTGGACGATTTCACCCCTAGAATGTGTATGGACTTAATATTTAGGGGAAGGGCATTTTGAGAATGTGAAAATTATGGATATTTTGGGCTGTTTGGATAAGGATTTCATCATGATCATCACTCTCATCTCTCACTCTCGTCCCTCAAACCCGTGCAACCCACACCAAACACAAACACACATAACACCTCAAATCCCCATCTTTATTTTGTCACCTTTTTGGACCAAAACAGGGTTGATATTGTGTTCCCTGGACTTCCATGAGCAAGATAAGCTAGGTTTTGAAGGTGGAATAGCTTGGAAGTGGACGGTGTGAGAGAACCATGGTTGGCCGGAACTTTGGAGTATAATATCTTTGTATCTAGGTAGATTTTCTTAATTCTGGTTTCATTTTTGGATTCCTTGGCTCGAGTATGACAGGACCCGTCCCCGAAGGACATAGATAACCGTGTCCGGTCCTGCTCCCGTCTGACAAGTCAACTGAAGTTCCGAATTACCCTCAGCACTTGCTAAACAAGGGATAACCACACCTGTGCCTACTCCTACCTCCACCTCGGGATCATCCTTGATCATCGCGCCACGACCTGGAGGTTCAATAAAACAAAAAAGGTGTGAGTGGACAAAACAAACTTTTAGAAATTCATTTATCAAAATACATTTTTACCCTCCAGTTTCACAAACATGCATGCATATCATAAATCATGAGTAAAATATATCTGGGCACAAATGTTTATAAATCACGAATCTCAATACAACCATGGGACTCATTTCCATATCCAATCTCATATAGTCACGTTATCCCTGCAACGCGTGCAAATCAATAGGCTCAAGGACCGCTCAAACTCCGAGCATCCGTCGCTGTGAACACATCACCGACCGATCTCTATATAATCCAGCACATCTGATCTGAGTCGAGCCTCCCTCGGCTGCAAGACAACAGACCGTGCTACGTGACCTCTCCGGGCGAACACATCCCACCCCGGAGGCGAGCGTTATCTCCAGAATTCATTCCGGGGAAACACATTCCCAACCGGAAGCCCTAATATCCACACCACAGGGTGCACTCCAGGGGAAACATATTCCACCCCGAAAGCCCTATATATCCGTAACATATCATCACCATGAAAACCAGTGAAAAACAGTTGCATTTGAAATCAAAACCATTTTCAACACAAGGTCTCAGCCCAAAACATAGTTTCCTCTAAATTCATAAAACTAGAGTCCCGATTATTTCATAAATCCGAAACCCATCAATATCATCATGTAATCATATGGAAACACCAATCCAATCAAAATCACATCTCCAATAGGTCTCAAGCCCAAAATATCATTTTCATGCAAATCCGTGCAATCGCAATCTCAGTTGCCAATTTCAAATAACTCCATAAAATATACCCATAGCATTATAAATCCATCAAACCAATCCCTGACTCATGATCCGAGTCAAAACCAATCTCAAATCCCGGGCCTTCGCCCAAAATCAACAATTTCACAATTTTCTCGAAAATCGTGCCAAAACAATATAAAACAATATAATATTCCCAAAATCCGGAAATCATCATATCGAAATATTAATCATGCCAAATCATTTCAAATCATATAATAAAGCATTTAAAACATACATGCATGAATTCTAGGTAGAAAACAAAAGTCAACTCACACACCGTCCATATCGCTCGCTTTCCAAGCTGCACGTTTTTTCGTAAATTTCAGAAATCATCATTTCTGTCCAAAATTATTATCGAGGGTCACTAACACTTCAATATACCTCATATAATTTTCCCAATTTTTTCGAGATTTAAATACGTATTTTAAACGTATATTAAAACTTTGGATACATTGAACACTATCGAAACGATATCCGATTTCCTCGAAACTAGTGCCAAAATGTTCATTACATTAAATGGGACAAAAGTCATGTTGACCTCACCTCGGGATTCGTGCCCACGCGCCCTCACGCGCCGCCGTGAGTGGCTGCGCGTGAAACCCACGCGCGTGGTACAGTGTCGTCGTCCCAACCTGTTTTCCTGTAATTCGGGTTCTGCAACCCGCGAGACGACCCGACTCATTCCCTGTCAATTCGACATCAATTATTTCAATTTATTTAGCTAACATCATCGTTTTAATGTTAATTAGAGGACTGTCAGTTCAATTATATGATTTCTTACCTTAATCCTTCAATTTGAGGATGAACTTTCGAAGAATATCTGGGCACTGTTCAACCTTCGAAATTCGTCAATCCCACCTGTTTTCCTTCAATTGATCCATCCAAAAGCTTCATTGGACTATGATAAACTTGTTTTCGAGCCCAATTCCATCGTTTAATCCTCCAATATCACAACTCAAATCTCGAATTTCTTCTCTGTCACTAGGTCCGTTCAGAGCCAAAATATCATCAATTCTCTTCGTTTTTAATTGGGTTCGAATCGCCTTAAGCTCCATAACCTTAATCTAAGGTCAATTTGATCAAATGGAGTCTGACTTGAAAACCCCGAAATTGAAAGGTAATGGAGGTTTGGTTTTCCGGTTCCATGGTTTTCAATTTTCCTCCCCTCTTTTCAACCCTTTATTCTCTCGCGTGCACACTCTCTCAATCACCCTCAATTAATCGAACATGGAGAGAAAAGCTGCTTCAGGTAGATCATAAATGTGCTCTGTTTTCACACACACACAACCATTTGAACTCAATCCATCGCCACCAATTTTCACGATCACACTCACACGTGCACCACCACTAATCCCCTGATCCCAGTGACAAGTGTCACTTAATAAACTAAATGAGTCACCCAATTTTCTAATTCATCACATGGCCACATCAAATTACCATTTTACCATTTTCCTTCAAAATTACCAAAATGCCCCTCGCCTTCGCAGACCCGCAACTTTCACATCCGACCTCTGATTGACGCATGTCGCGTGTCTACGGATTCAGCGTCACGAGACCTATCCAACGGTCTTTACGGCCAGTCCAAAAAGTGTTTCGATCAAAAAGTCAACTTTCAGCCCTTATAACCAGGGGTAAAATCGTCATTTCCTTCAAATTTTCCAAATTTTCCTTTTTCGAATTTCCGGGTCGTTACAGAGTAGATGAATTTCCATATAAATTTTGTAAGATTTGGTTAAGAAATGAGGGAGATATGAAGGTTTTATGTTTCAGGTAAAAATAGAGGTTTTTCGGCCAGCCAGCCAGCGGCGCCAGTCATTTTCTCCGGCGTGTGATGACGTCACCTGGTGACATCATGATGACGTCACCTGGTGACATCATGATGACGTCATCTGACACGTGTCAAGGGTGCCACATGGCGACTGATGTCAGAAATTGGCAGTGCCACGTCAGGTAGGACTCATGTTAGCGTTGACCAGCATTAACTTTTGTTGACCGGACTTTAACCGGCGCGTGTAGGTGCATGGGCACAAATTTCAAGGTTAAACTGGATTTTGAAGTTCTGAATCCAATTTTGGTGGTTTCAGGTTGATCAGAGATCGTTTGATAGGTCATATGGAGGTTTTCTCCTTGGGAAGCGTGTTTGGGACAAGTTCTCAGTTCCGGGATTTTTTGGGGTTTTACATATGTACTTATATAGGTTGATAGTGACCCTTGGGTGTTATTTGGACAGGCCCGGACGTTCCAGAGGCATTGGATTAGCTTACGGCTCATGCTTCGAGCGCGCAGCAGTATTGTGAGTGGACAGTTTCTTTCATAACTCGTATGCATGCATATTTAGATGTTTTTACTAGCTTTATGATATGATTTGCCGTGACTATGACTATGATTTCGATTGCTAGATAAATTTTGGATTTAAAATGTATTATGATTATATTTCTGGGTATTGAAATATGTTAGTTTTCGGAAAACCGGGTTTTGGGCTGGTGCCCGTATAACAACTATTTTGAGTTGTTGTCGTGTACTAAATTATGTTTCGTTTGGATTCTATATGCTAGATTAGTTAACCTCAGGCGATTTGATTGCCATATCCCGAGTTGGACTCCATAGATTCCCAGCGACGGGCTCAGACGTAAATGGGGTTGGTCTCCATACGTACCGACAGGGTTGGACCCTGAGGATCCCGTACTCTCCTTCCCCTAACGTGCATGGGATGCTAGTTGGACTAGCAGCTCGTTGGACCAGCATGATGAGGTTTGACGTTGAGCTAGCTGGGCCAGAAAATTACAGGTTTGGTATTTGCATTGAAATATCTCTTATGTGTAAAGATTCTTATAAAGGGCTTCGAGCAGGTATTTTCATTGAAATGTGGGCCAGGGTGCCACTATGATTGTTTTTATGAGCTTCCGGGTTTGAGCCATGGTTATTTATATAATTATTTTGTGGCTTATTTCGAATGAAGGTTTTATATTGTTTATGCATGCATGTTTTGCTAAACGGAGGGTTTAAAGGTATATTTCGGAAAATGGTTTTCCAAACTTTTGTTTTTGTCCACTTAAACTTTTTATTGGTTTTGACACCCTCCAGGTTAATCACGGACGCGTGTTGTGTGAATGCTGAGGCATCATGGTAAGTTCATACTCTGATTATTCTAGTTAGGTTGTGGTAGTATCTCTGGTATGGCACGTGGTTAGGATATTTATGTTGTTTGCAAGGGTAATATGGTCATTTTATGAGAACGTGTCAAACGGCAGCAGGTCCTCCCACGTTAGATAAAGAGGGATTGCGGGGAAGGTCCTGTCAGTTTTTACAAGAACAATCTTAGTGTATAACTATTTATTATGAAAGCACAACAAAAATAATTTTTCAAAATGTACAACATAAGCAATTTTTCAAAAAGAAAAAAATATGCCAAACTAACTCTAAGAGTATGATTGGTTGAGGAATATTAAAATTATCAAGCATTTATATATGACGAAAATTAATCTTCTAGATTTTGAGAAGTTTTTTGTTTATTGAAATTTATACATGGTAATAAAAAAATTATAGATAAATAGTGGTTAATAAGAGGAAATTTTAGAAATGAAATATTTTCATATGGAATTTAAAATTGAAATTTGTTGCATCCAATTTTAAAGTTGTTTTTACAAGAACAATTTTAATGTATAACTATTTATTATGAAAGCACAACAAAAACAACTCTTCAAAATGTACAACATGAGCAATTTTTCAAAAAAAAAAAAATATATATATATATATATAATGCCAAACTTGGTTGAGGAATATTAAAATTATAGAATTTATATATGACCAAAATTAATTTTCTAGATTTTGAGAAGTTTTTTGTTTATTGAAATTTATACATGGGGTAATAAAGACTTTCAATAAACAAAAAACTTCTCAAAATCTAGAAGATTAATTTTCGTCATCAACCAAACATTAACCACTATTATTTGTAATTTGGATGCAACAAATTTCAACTTTAAATTTTGTCTAAAAATGTTTCATTTCTAAAATTTCCTCTTATGAACCACTATTTATGTATAAAAACTTTATTACCATGTATAAATTTAAATAAACAAAAAACTTCTCAAAATCTAGAAAATTAATTTTCATCATATATAAATTTCATTTTATATTGATGAATTTCACCCCTATAAATGTAAGATTTATAAATGTGGTCTTTTCTAATATTGTCTTCTCAGTAAAACCAATTGGGATTCCAACTTGGGCAGGAAGACAGAAGAGCATAGGCTGACTAGGTGAGGCTCCACTGTTTTTTAACGTGACTGCCAGCCATTGAACCACTTCCCTCGCTTTTCCATTACTTTGCCTTTGCCTTCTGTTCTGTGACTCTGTGAGGTCTCTCAGAAAGAATCAAAAATCAAGAATCGAGATGTGGCTTTTTAGAAGAAAAGGACCTTCTGGGTTCTCATCATCTTCCACAGCAGAAGAAGTTACTCAGGGGATTGACGCCACTGGTCTGACTGCCATTGTTACAGGCAAAATCCATTCCCCTGCTTCTTCTTTTTTCTTTACTTCTTCAAATTCATCTCTCTATATTTTTTTATTTTTCCAACTTTTATTTGGTTATCCATGTATTGAAAAGATTTACAGTTGGAAGATGATAGGATAGTTCAAATCAAATTTTCATTTGTGGATGAAAAAAAATAATCTTATAGTTTGGTACTTGAAAGTTTACCGCTTTTTGGATTTTTTTTTTTTTGTTTGCTGATGGCCAATTGCTTCAAAAAGCTGAGATGAATTGGAATCCAGTTCTTGTTCCATATTTACTCAACTGGTATTGATAATATGATTTTATGTATCAAGATTCAAATTTCTCAATCAATTTTCCTTTATCGGTCCTCCCCTCAATTTTTCGCAATTTCGTGAGGAATGGGTTATCTGTAAATCCATCAGCAGGAATGGTTGTGAAGTATGAGAGTTTGCATCACAATTGTGTCCATGTCACTCATTGTGTAGTGTTAGTACTTTACAAAGTTTTGGAGTAAAACGAATTATTTCTTTCATTATCTTAGGCATAGCCTTTCAAATATTTTACGACTGTGGAGTTCGTCTCACCTTTATAGAAATTGGAATCTGAAACCTAATTTTTCTTACGTGGTCGTATCTGCATTTTTATTTGGCTCTGTATATATTGATTGCAGGAGCAAATAGTGGTATTGGCACCGAAACCACTCGCGTTCTTGCCCTGCGTGGTGCACATGTGATTATGGGAGTGAGGAATATGGCTGCTGGGGAAAATGTGAAAGAAGCAATAGTTAAGGAAATCCCCACTGCCAAAATTGATGCCATAGAATTGGATCTCAGTTCATTATCATCTGTGAAGAAATTCGCATCAGATTTCAATTCCACGGGTCTTCCTCTAAACATTCTAATGTAAGAAATCGATGATTGAATTACATTTTTTCATGTCAAGAGGAATGTCATATCCACAACATTGATGTGTATCTTAAGTTTTTTTTTTATATTTGTAGTTCATATGGAGTTCACGGTGGTAATTTTACTTCTTTTATCATAAGTAACAATGCAGGAATTATGGCGACCCCTTTCATGCTTTCAAAAGACAACATAGAACTGCAGTTTGCAACAAACCACATAGGTATGTCGCATTATTAGACACTAAAACTGACATTTCAAAGTATTGTTTGATTCGAGCTATCTTTGTAGATTGATATCTCATTGGTTTTGGACTTGTAGGTATAATATTTTGTCTCTTTGATAACTATTTTGGGATATTTTTGTGATTCTTTTCCTGATTTTGCAGGTCATTTTCTTTTGACTAATCTTTTGCTGGATACCATGAAAAAAACAGCAAGCAAAAGCAGCAAAGAAGGGAGAATTGTAAACGTGTCCTCAGAAGCTCACCGATATCCCTATCGTGAAGGAATTCGTTTTGATAAAATTAATGACCAATCAGGGTAACTATGAGATGAATCAAAACATAGTAACATAGTATGTTTGTCCGAGAGTTTAACAGAGCTTTTAGTATATGTTTTTTCTAAGTTTGTACTGGTTATCTGCAGATTCAGCAGTTTTGCTGCATATGGCCAATCAAAACTTGCTAACATCTTGCATGCTAATGAGCTTGCAAAACGTTTCAAGGTACATTGTCTTCCCCGCTTATGATTTAATGTGATTCTTTTCTATAGCCATTATTACCCTTCGAGAATCATGATTCGTGAAAATACAGGCTTGCACATATTATCTTTTCTGTTTAGGGGAGTCATGGTGTGTTAAGTGAACTCCGTAACTTGTGATTACTTCTTCAACAGGAAGAAGGGGCAAATATAACTGCCAACTCACTTCACCCTGGTGCAATTGTTACCAATCTTTTCCGTCATAACAGCACTATTAATGGTAAGGGCAATCACTTCTATCAATCAACTTTCATGATACATAAGCCCGTAAACTTAGACGTCTATCTACTCTATACTAAACCCTATTCTTTTCTTCATTATGTTCTTACTCAGATATTTATATTTTTGGTCTTCTGGTTTGTTGCAGGCCTTGTTAATCTGCTCGGTAAAGCTGTACTTAAGAATGTTCAGCAGGTAAGTTACATTTTAGTTTAACTTATAGAACAAAGAAATGAGTTTGACTATTTCAACGTACGATGGATTTCAAATGCTCAAGAAAAATACCTTGTTGCTTATTCACACTTCCATTTTATTTTGGAATTTTTGTGTTAATTGTCTTCAGGGAGCCGCAACAACGTGCTACGTCGCACTGCATCCGCAAGTGAAGGGGGTGAGCGGTGAATATTTTTCGGACTGTAACATAGCTCAGCCAAGGCCACAAGCTAAAGACGAGGAATTGGCAAAGAAACTCTGGGATTTCAGCATGAATCTGGTTAAATGAGTATCTGGAAACTCATCCATTATACTGTAAAATTGCTATATAGACATTACATAATCCTGATGGGATATTGTTTTGAATAGTGACACCTCAGAAACTCCTTGTCGTGCATCTTGCTTGAAACCTCGTCGTTTTAGTTCTAATCCGAGATTGGAGATTGGTTTTTAGTCGTTCGAAATTCTTTCTAGGGTTTTGACATACTGAAACTGAAAGTAGAAAGATGCAGTTAGATTACTTCATTTCACTTGAGTGATGATGTATATTACACACATGATACAACAAATAAGGTACAAGAGTATACAACGTTACACATGAGCCCACAATAAATCAGTGCATGAAACAGAATGTGCAGGATTCTGAAAATCCCCAGACTGTATTTGGTTAATGAATCCAGCCCCGGACTGTATTCTCCCGTCTTCTCATCTGCACAGCAGTCTCAGACCCAAAAAAATTTGTCCAAAGCTACTAGTATTTGCCTCTTAGGCTCTTGGTTGGTTGCCCTTTTCTTTTCTCTATATCAACTTGTTCAAAAATATACAGTTTTCTTGCTGCCTTGAATTTTTTTTCTTATCCAAGGAACTGCATTACTTTGATCATCATCAGAATTTCAGAAGCCATCTTTGTCCGGCTACATCAAGTTTTCATGGCTCCACTCAGTCAAGCAATCAACTTTGTACAAGTCAAAGCGGCATCACGGCCTATGTACTTCAAGAGTTTATTATCTGTCAGGAAGTGAGGTTGATCTGCATAATTCAGAATCGGGTTGTCATCTCACCCAGTAGCTTACCAGATGCTATGAAGCCTGATCGCCTCTGGCCGGTAACTTCCCAGAACTTCAACCTTATTCCACAGTTGTTCAACTTCAAGTCCTTATTGTACAAGTATACTTTCCTTTGCAGGTCTCCAACATGTTGGATAGCTGATCCAGTATATCCAAGAATCGTCTGATTAACTTGAGAGCTTGAGCGGATTGGTTGGTCCATCAAAATATGTTAGACGCCATTTGTGCGGCTAGGCAAAGGGGAATTGGGACTGATTGGTGGGTTCATCTTAACATGATCCTTGAGAAGTTGGCGGGACACCCGATCAGCCAAAACTGACTGTCCATCATACTGCTCCAAATGGGCTGGTCTTACAAACTGCTTTCCCAGAACATCATTCTCACTAGGCATCAGTTCTGAGAAGATATGAGACCCCGGTTGCTTCCCACGAAACATGTCAGGACACGATTCATGATAGGAGGAGGGCCCATTGACATAGTGGCCATTTAAGGGCTTTGAAATGCCTCCAAAACCCTCTTGCAAGTTGATGGACTGTTGTATATGAATAAAGGGAATGGTACCACTGCCACCAGTGAGAGGCGTGGATGAGCCCGAAGTGGTCCGTGGGCTAGATATAGGAGAAGGTGACATTCTTCCATTTAGGTGTGGTGGTGACCTTGAGTGCAATAGAGGGCTTCCGATCGGTGAGACAGGGCATGATATGTTCCTTGGAATGTGGATCTCACTGGAGTTTAGACAAATAAGACAAACCAAAATCTTACTATCAAACGTTGTCATAGTTATCAGCCAAGATAACATAGGAAGAGAGACAGAGAGAGAGGTAAATAATTATATATATAAATATATATATAGAGAGAGGGAGAGAGAGAGAGAGAGGTAAATAATTATATATATATAAATATATATAGAGAGAGAGAGGGGGAGAGAGAGAGGGAGAGAGAAATTGACCTGGTATGGTTGTTAGTTCTTGAAACTCTAGATGAATGTATTGCAAGCCCATCTGAATCCAAGTTGGAGAAATTTCTTGCTTGCCCAATGCCCTAAAAAATGAAAAATAAAACACAATAGATGAAAATAAGTGGCCACGAAAGGAAGTCGTAAATATTTTCATCTTAGAAGAAACAAAAGTTTCAAGGCCCATCCACACATACGGGCAGCACAAAGGTTTTCAAGATCAGTATTCCTCTCTAGGTAAAATGACAGGTCCGTTTGTAAATTGAACCAAAAGTAAAAAGTACCTTACGATTTCTCGCAACTGACTACAGTAGGCTCTTTCATTGCATTTAGTGAATAACAGATAGAATTTGATAGGGTGCACTATGCTCAAACATAAGCAGAGAATGAACACAACAATACCTATACCATATGATCTATTTTATATTTGTGGTTAAAAAAAAATTGAATTCATACCAGTGCTTTCACTCCATTTGTAATGCCAGCGGGTGGATCAGAAGGCTCAAGGCCCATGATAGGTCTTTCCAAAGGTGCAGCATATTTCACAAAAGGATGCTCCAAAAGCTGAGCAGCTGTAGGACGATGAAGTGGATTTCTCTGTAAGCATTGCCTTATGAAATCCTTCCCATCATCCAAGAGGGAATCTGGAATTGCTGGCAGTTCCTTGCTATTTCCGATCTTAAACATGGCAGCAACCTTTAACCACCAAAAAAAAAGTATTATAGAATGAAAAACAACCAATGAACACGTTTCAAATATATGCCATATATTCGTAGATCGAGCCTCAAACATGATAATGCTTGATATATATTCTTACCCCTTCATACTGGCTCCAAGGTGGTTTTGTTGTAGCCATTTCCAAAACAGTGCAGCCAAGACTCCATATATCCACAGCAAGGTTGCAACCACTTGAGTTCTTTATTACCTGGGCAAGCAACAGAAATGAAGATCAAGTAAACCATCAAGAATTATTCCATTGAGGAGAAACAGAGGAAAAGTAGAAACAATCTAACCTCGGGTGCCATCCAGTAAGGGCTTCCCTTAAATGATAATGGACATGACTGCCCAGTGATCTGCGTAACACGTAAGATAAGTTCGGAAAGTAAGACAGATCATACCCACAACATAATTAAGGCCAAGCAGGCTTGATTTGTGATATAGAATACATTAGCAACTAGAAAGTAAATATGTATGAAAACTTCCAGATTGTTGACACATGCAAATTCATTTAAGTTACAATATTATGATTTATTCTAATTAGACACTAAAAAAACCTCTCTTCAAGTAGATTCTGCTGATCAAGGAATATGAAATTGTCATTATAATCAACCACTACAACAAAATCTAGTAATCATTTGATTTATTCCCCTATGCTCCTAATCTCGCATGTATAATCTAGTAATCATTTGATTTAACATTAGTGAATATGAAATGTATGTCTATGCTTACATGTTTTGCCATCCCAAAATCTGCCAGCTTGACACGTCCATTTGGGTCTACAAGTATATTTGCTCCTTTAATATCCCTGTAAGCAAAATACAGTCTAAAAAGATCAAAGATGCTTAATGTTCAGCGAATACATTATGATAAGTATATCACAATGGTTGAATTTGTACTTCAAATTAATCAATGAAGAATAGGTACTGAAATTCACCTGTGCACGGTATTTTTAGCATGTAAATAAGCAAGCCCCGACAAAATTTGCTGAGTATAACTACGAATTGCTAGTTCCCCAAATTGCCCATAATCTTGGAGAAGTTTATATATGGAGCCGCCAGATACATACTCCAAATATATATAAAGCCTGTCACCAACCTGTTATGAGAGAGACTATCAGCTTACATGAAGTAGATTACAGTGGTTAATTGAATCCTATTTAGAAATCATTTTTTCTCATAATATGGCTCCAGGATAGACCAATCCAGAGTACCATGCCAAGCTTCTCTAAAGACCTGCTGACTGACGACTACTGAGTATGAATGGAATTAACTTCTTCAAAGTCAATACTATCATAACCAAAAAATACAATAATGACAAACAAGAAAGATAAAAGATTGTTGGATAAAAGATTGTTGTAATTAACGGTAAATAAGTACGTAATGTGAAGAATATATAAAGGACATGAGACTTACTGATTCAGAGCCGTAATATTGCACAATGTTTGGATGCCGTAAACGGCTCAATAAAGTAATTTCCTGTCAAAACGTCAAAACTTTAAAGTCAAAACCAAAGAATGAAAGCATATAACTTTTGTCCAAGAAAGCAACAAGAAGCCTAAAATAACAAGATGATACCTGCATTAGTTGCTTAGCACTTTCTTTAGACTTTGCATCATCAGAAAATAATGTAACCTCCTTCATTGCACACATTTCGCCGCTTTCACTAAACATGTTCATAAGGTAAAATCAGCTAGGCATGAGCAACATATGAGAGAGAGGAAATATATTTGAGTATTCTACCTATTAAATCCAACATAAACATGTCCAAATGTCCCTCTACCCAGCAGCTTTCCCTTTTTCCAGCGCGAACCAGGGCTTGCTGGGTTCTCTACCCTTCCTGGACTCCGTGGCACAGAAGGAGATGTTGCTGCTGAGTTTGAATGAGAAAAGGGGGAAGCATTAGAAATTGTCACAGGAGGAAGAGGCAAACGGTGACTTTGTTGTTTCCCATCATCAGCCCAGCTTGACTGTGTCTCATTGGGAGTTCCCCCTGCTCTAGGATGGATAGGTGTAACGGCACCACTATGAATTCTTGAACCTGGTCCAGGACTTGTCATTCTGGGACTAGGTACTGGAGAATACTCAGGGCTACCCCTGCTTTGCTGCCAAAACAATTGTCCAGACATATCCCCTCCCGTTGAATTATGCCCAGAATTGTGACCCGAACCTGGACTAGAGCAGTGCCCAGATCCAACCAGGGTGACATCTGTATAAGTTTTCGCAGCCCAGAAAGCAGAGTTCACGACTTGCTCAGTGCCAAATGCTCTCATTGGACTTCGAGAAGGACTTGACATGGAGCTGTCGGGAGCACTGGAGAAAGCTCCATGATAAGGAACTTGTAGGTTTGGCACATGACTTCTCAAAGGCCTCCGTTTAGGTGATGCTGGGGAAACTTGATTATTGAAAGAAATGTTAGCTGATTTTTTTGTTTCTCTTGAGTTTATTGGGGCAACAGTGAACATCTGATCCTTGAGCATTGCACTACAGGAAAATTGCAAGAAATTTATCAGGGATGAGGTAGCTAAAAGAACTACAAATATAGCATGCATATACAAAAAAAAGGATGCATACTAGTAGCGTACTGGCATGTTGTAATAAATGGAAACTAACCCGGAAGGACTTCCGGCAGCAGTTCTAGTCCCATTGTCATAGTCGGTTGCCAGAGGGCTACGGTGGCATGAGTCAGCTGCATCATCACTATCAATAGAGCCCTCACTAGAAACTGAATCAGTAATCATATCTCCATCTAAGTCTGTAGGATTTGACCTACTACCAATGCAAGCAGGTCTCGGGAGAGGTAGAAAGGACAATGGCTTAGAAACCTTTTCTAATCTTGGTTTTGTTGATATACTAATTCCAGAATCTGTACGACCAACATGAGCTGGATGTAGACCAGGAAGTGGAAGTGGCTGAGAATTAGTCCTTTCAGCAAAACTTTGACATCTTGAAACATTTTTGGATGGCGAAACAGATCTAGATTCTACAGGGGATCGAGATCCCTTTTCCGAAATTGTTTCATTGCAATGTCTCTGAGAGCCTCCTGATGATCTACCGTTCACTCTACTTTCTGATGAAAACTTAAATTTCCGATGCAATGAGTCAATGAAACTTTCCTTTCCTCCCTTCTTCTTTGTTTCCTTGGAAGACGACTTTCCCCACCATGAAGGCATATTTCTCATAGACAGTTCACAGAAACAAAGGCCAAGTACCATAAAGCTGTTTCATTTGCCAGCATTATAACATATTGCATGACACACCATTACATGGGATTATCAATCAGTTAATCTGTCCTTGATTAGTGAGATTACCAACCAGTTTTGAGACCTACAGAATGTTCAGTTCTGAATTCTGAAAATGACTTTCATCATACAAGAATTACAGAAAGCCACAAATTTCAACTCTTAAATATCCGCCGGTACTTGCAAGAGTTCACAAGTAATTCAGCACATAATTAAAACCTGCAGAGATAAAGGCTGCAGTTCAGTAACTCTATTTCATGGATCTCTAACTCAAGCTAATGCAATAGAAACTATGTTGCAGAAACGACCAAAATTAAGTAAATAGCAATTGAACCTAAATCCTAGAATCTAAAGTTTGCGAGAGCAGATAAATCTGATTATTGCACATGATAGCACCATAATCGCTACACATTGCATTGACCTAATAAACTCAACAAATGTGAACTAGTAAATTTTACAGTGCACCTCAGTATCTGTTGACTAGGTCAAATTAGCTCACACCCACTTCTTTCCAATCCAAAAGCATTACTCTTTTGCTTGATTCCCCTTCAAAAACAGCAAAAAACAAGTGAAACCCATAATTTCAAATACAAAACCCTGAAAAATTGAGTCATGTAATATATCACAAAAACTGACTTCAAAGAGATCCATTGCCTCAATTTTCCAATCCCCAGAATCCAAAATAACGGTAACAATAAAGTTCAAAATTTAATTTTTTATCTTCTTACTTCAATTTTCTCTGTAACCAAGCAAAAGGTTTCGATCCCAAATTACTCACAGCCCCAAGATTGCAACACAGATCTACTTATAACTAAAAAAAACTTAAGCAGCATCAGTAACTAACTTAACGAAAAATCAGCAATTTACTAACTTAGATAACATACAATACGAATAAGATAGTTACTGTAATTATCAATTCATCAGGAGCTGCAAAATCCGAGCTGAACCCACTTGGAATCTGGCGCAAATCTCGACGACGAATTTGATGAGCTTCTCCTGATTGCTCAGTGAAATAGCTAAGAAAGCAAACCCCAAAAATTAATGACGTATGAAACGGGATTAACAGGATTTTGATGTATTTTCTTGCATTGAAAGGTTGAAAGAGAATCGTCGCTTTTAGAGAGAGAAGCGAAGGGAAGAGCGAGTCTGTCTGACCTCATTAATAACTTGTCTACAGCTGGTTTTGATTTTATATTTTTTTTAATTTTTTTATACGAATTATATTTTTTAACTACAGACACAGTACCAGGTTATATTTCAATACTTTTACCACCTTCGTTCTTTTTTCTTTTTTACTTTTTTACCAAAATTTACCACATCGCTCACCCTTTTTCATTTTCTTACGAAATTTTGGTGGTAAATAAAGTCTTATTACAACCAAGTCTATGCCCTTTTTCCTAATATTATCATTTCTAAATTCATTTTGATGGTAAGCTCGATATTTTTTGTTCGGAATTCAAACGACCAACTCTTTTATCAAATTTGAAGGAAAAATATTGTTAAACAAAAAGTTAGACAATAACTTCAACTCATTTAAGGTTACGTTTGGTACGCTGTATAAAAAACTGAATAGAATAATATAATCAGAAATTAGTGTTTGGTAACACTCGTATTAATTAGTCACCGTATAAATTAATAATATTAAGTGTCTTTATACGGCCCAGATATGCTAAAATAATACTCTTCAAATTGTTCGCATTAAATAGTTGGATGACTAACAGTCTTGAAAAATATAATAATAATAATAATAATAATATATAAAATAAAATTTTAACAAATTTATATATTAATAATAATATTTCAATAATTAATTAAAATAAATAATAATAAAATAATAATGTACATAATTAATATTAATGATATAAGTATGACTTATCAACTACTACAATATAATCCGTCTAGTACAATATAGTCGGCATTTTAATCCGATCGAGCATCAAATACCTGACTAAATAGTCAGTTTATCTTATGGACAGATTAGTTTATGTGACTGAAATAGTCAGTATAATACGGCGTGCTAAACGAGACCTAAATTTTTAATTTTTTTTATCATGCTCAATTGCTCGTGTTAGTATCGTACTAAAATATATACCAATATCATTTTCATGCTTTTATTCATGCCCTCATACATTGTTTTTCCTTGTTTCTTTCTTGATATTAATATTAATATTAAATATATCAAAACAAAATTATTAGATATATGAAAATCGCTTCTTTCACTAAAAGTCATTTAAATTACTCAAAAGTAATCATTTCGTGTATGCAATAATTATTTCAAAAAGATAAAATATATTCTAGACTTCTAGTTAAGCTTTAAATTATAGGATCATTATATATATATATATATATATGTTGTTAATATTGTAGAAAAAAGTAAATTCAGTGTAGCGACAACTTGATTATATGTGCCTAAGAAAACTAAATAAAAACAGACAACTTTTAACCATAAAGTAGTGCAGTATCTTTCCTTTTTATTTTATTCATTATAAAGCATCCATCGTCATAATTATGCCACATCGAAATTCTAATTAGCAGCCTACAAATAATTAGATTTAGATCAAAGAAAACTTTTATTAAGTAAATTACGAAGGTGTTTTTGTATTTGCACTTCTTCGATCAAACTAAGCCTCTTTTCTGGTGAGCTAGGCACTAACGATCGACACATAGCCACATAGGAGAGTGGTTGCTCGGGTTTCTTGGTCTAGTTGTTTCCAGCACCTCATATCATGCTATCTACATTCAACTGTGCCTATGACACTTGACACACGATCGAAGCACACCTATCCATTGTGTTTTTTTCACAACATGCACTGCTTCCGGGTGTCCTCCAATGTTCTTCTAAATTTAGAAGGACTCCTGTCCATTTTAGATAACTATAATATCCTTCCACATTTTTTATGTAGGACAAATTGAACTAAAAGATGGACCCGTTGGGTGACTTTCATGGTCGCCCTTCACTAAACGACTTGGATTTGAACGGTGAATTTTATCAAGTCGGACTCAAATCGGATTCCTATTTATTATTTGTGAAATATTTATATTTGCTTATTAAAGTCATCATTTGAGTGTAACATAATTGTAAAATATAAATAAGTTTACGTTTGTAGTCATGTCACACTATCATATCGTTGCAATAAAATATTGATAGGTTTTAATTGGTGCAATCAAAATTTGATTTGAAATTTTGAACCACCCTAGTACTTGATAGGTTGAAATACATTTTAATTTTATTGTGTTCATTATTTAAACTAGGGTTGGGCACATGGAACCAAAATACCGAAACCGTACCGTTTCAGATCAAACCATACCGAAAAAAACCCGAATAGTAAAACCATTGTATGATTAGTACGGTACCGAAACCGTACCGATATAATTCGGTACGGTTTCGGTATCGATATTTTAAAAAACCGTCCCGTACCGATACCGTACCAAATTAAAATATTTTTTTTTAATAATTAAATTTATTTCTTATTGGTTTATTAGGTCTTCTTCAAGAGTTGATATGACCATACATGTCTTAATTTAGCTTATAAGAATTGATATTTTCAACTTAGTGCAACTTTTTCAATACATATTTGAAAACTTAAGTCCTTCATAAATGTAGTTTTGCTTTTTCTTTAGTCTTTTCCTTACTTTATAATCACAAACAAAATTTTGGCTCAAAACCGAAACCATACCGAAACCGTACCGAACTTAATTGGTACGGTACGATCTGGTTTCACTTTCAAAATATTGAATACCGAACCGTACCGTACCGATTAAAATTAAATGGTATGGTTCTGGTATCGATCAATTTTGTACCATACCGAACCGTGCCCACCCCTAATTTAAACCTAATGAACTTTGTTTTCTTAGTTTGATTTAAAAAAAATGAAAATCTTAATTATTATCTTAGTGCAATATGCCAAATAGTGATTTGTAAGAATAAGAAGAAGAAAAAAAAAGTGTTTGTTTGCTCTATATATTCTCTCTTCCAAATTTTTGTGTAATAGTATTGACTTTCACCTTAATCACCTATTAAGGAGTAGGCGAGTTGGTGGAATGACGATTTGAGATTATACCCAATAAACCTCTGATCAGCCTCTGCATGATGGACCTCATTTGATAGACTCTACCTTGGAAGGATTATGGGTATTAAAAAAAATTATATATTAACTTTTACGAAATGGTGAATATTAAAATCATAAATTCTCAAAAAAAAAATGAAAGCATTTTGTTTTCGGTAGGAAAAATAACATACTCTAGATAGTAGTACGCCTATTGATAGATTCGTGTATCCAACAAACAAAAATGTATTTACAACTTGGTTCGATTATGCTATTCACTCTCAGAAGAAAGATGAACTATATAACTCGAGTGTCGGATTGTATTGAGCTAGTTCACTACACTTTTGGGTTGTTGCTGCTATTAGTCCAGCCGGGTCCATTTGGCAGGTTATGCTGATATGACACTGGTTGTCTTTGATTTGAGGCTGCATTGGGTATAATACACAGTCCGATTTCTCAGCTTCATTTTGTGAGTGAAACTTTGTACATGACTCATGAGAGACATGAGGCTATCAGGCTATGTTGTTTTTTTTTTTTTTCATGAATCATGATCATTTTTAGGAATACGATGTTTTTAGTTTCAACTCATGTTTGGGAGCCTAGGATTAGGAAAGAGTCTCATATGTCACATTGATCGATTCATAAAGAGAAAACAGGAAATGTGATATAAGCAGTTATAATAATTTATTATATTAATAAAAAAAATTGTAATTCGAGTAATTAAAAAATTTCGCCGAAATAGATCAGATAAAAGAGATAAGTGGATGACGATTGAGGACGGAGGAGGAGGCAATGGGTTTGTTGCTGGAGACTGAAAGATGCCCAATCTAAGCAAGGGGAGATGAATTAGGGTATTCAGAGAAGAAACATGCTGGGTCCAGTCCACATTTGCACGTGCCATGTTCCCACCTTTCCTTCCTTATATGTTATATCATGTTTTGATTACCACGAAAATACAAAGAGAAGATTGTAGATGTTAAGTATCAATTTTTTTTTTTTAATAAAAGTCCAACTCGAGAATTCTTTTATACGGTAAAAAAATAAAATATTTAGATTGAAATACTAATCATTACGTTTGTTTGAATATAAGCTTAGAAATTTTGTATAATACTTTGGGCGCAACAATACGTTAGAATTGAAATTTTAAATGTTTTAAATTTTAGGATTTGCTTCAAGTAGAAGGTGAATCTAAATCTAGTGCAAAATTCACAGCTCATAATTCACGATTGTTACTTGGATCACACTTGAAAGGGCTTCTATAAGTTCCAAGTGATGATAGTCTCCATATATGACATGACACAATATCCTTTTCATCTTTCTTAATTTTGTTTTTTTAATACACGTTACGATATTTACAAAATTACTAAAGTTAAAGTTATTGGTACTGTCTGTATTTATATATATTGCATTATTTTTACCCCTTTTTTTTTATAAATTATTCTTTTTAGTTACCATTTTTGCTCTTTCTTTATTATAAATCTTTTTTTTCTGCTTCTCTAAATTTTACATTATATTCATTTATTATTATTATTATCATTTTTTTTCACTTTTCCTCTAAAAAAAAATTGAAATTTGACACTGCCAATAATCCAAACAGAAAAGAAAATACAGCAAAAATTTGAAAAGTTATTAGAAAAAGGAAAAGTAAAAGTAAATACGGAAGAGATGAGGCGGCCGGCCAAGTAAAAGTAAAACTGCAGGTGCAGGAAGAGATGAGAATCTCGAACAGGTTTATTTTAATTTTAAGATACTAAAGAAAATCTTTTAAAATTTATTATTTTAATTTTAATTAAATTTAGTTTTAAATTAAAAAACCATGTCATCTTTAATCTCAACTATTGAATGTATTAAATCTAATGGTTGAAAAATTGTGTCTAAAATATGGTGCCACCTCATATATCGAAATCATGCTTAAAGTTAACTATCCAATAATGCTATAATCTATGTAAAATAATGTAAATGAACAAATAATAATGTATGTAAATAGTTAATAATTTTTTGAACATTTTCTCATATCCTAAATCAATTTATATATACCATTTTGTACCGAATTCATATTTATACTCAATTGAATATTGTGTGTTAGGAATAGTACAATTCCATTTTTATTTTATTTTTACCTTTTTCCCCAAATTTCTTTTGATGTGTATAGTAAATACGGATTTTATCCTTTTTATTAATTATATTTATCTATAAAACTGAAACTAATTGATAGCAACTAATAAATGAATAAGCAATAGCGATTTATTTAATGCATACTTAATAGCTAGAATTTTTTTTTTTAAAAAAAAAATACAAGCTTAGGTTCTAGGCAAATAAACAGATGCAATTTGAAACCTTCAATTTCAATAATATGCAATTTAATTTTAATTAAGCATATAATCATATGATTAAGTTAAGCATATAATCTAGGGTTTACATATTTATAGGATTTAATTAATAATCACGAAATGGACATGAAATTAAAATTGGAATTTGAAAACATAGTTGAAAAGCAATAATTCTCATCTTGAATAATCATTCATTCCAAAGCGTATTTATTTTTCCTTTCCTTTATAAGTTTCCGAGCCGACTTTTAATACTTTGATTTATCATCGCTATTAGTCAATCATGCTATTGATATTTCAGTCAAAATCAATATTTTCATTTCTGACTATAACACATGAGAAATCATATAAATGAACAAATGACGAGGTGTATTTTTTGAATATTTTTCTCATATTTCTCATATTTTCTCATATTTTAAATCTATTTATATATATTATTTTATTTAAAAATCATGTTCATGATCAATTAAATAGCTCCACTAATTTTTTTTAGAACAGAATCACTCACTAGGACAATGAACAGATCACAACTAGGTTCAAAACATTGCTTGAAATAGTTAGCCCAAAAAATAGCTACTTGGGGTTCTTATTTTTAGTTAGTATGATTTTTTTGATTTGTCAGCTGAGGAAAAAAGCCCATCCTTTGAACCCAGCACATCACCTCAAAGCCCAATGTTTTGCATTGTATGCGTGATTTGCAAGCAATCGGAAATGCGAAAATATCAGAACATACACCTGCATCTTTTTTCTGTGCTAAAAATCACTGCCATTGACTTTGGTCTTCCACTGTAAAATCTAATTACACACCAATATCATCTTATTACTGTCAAACCAATAGCGGTAACTAAAAGGGTGGAGGGGACACCAAATTTGAGATGGCTCCAGAATGACAAAGTGTATGAGAGTTGTGGAGATTGGCGAGCCTGCTCACACACAATCAAGTTTGCCGCTGATCCCAGCAACGAGAGGTTTCCTGCTACCGTGCTCACCCAAGCTAGAAGCAGCCATGCCTTCTTCTCCTCCGTGGAAGAAATTGCAGCCGCTGATGCAGCCACCCGACCCCCGAGCAACAAAACTATCCAAGGACACAAAAAGAAAACCGATAAACATGTACAGTGGCTTGCTGCTGAAAGTTTGAGACTATTAGCTCTTACACAAAGCTCGTAAGTGATTAGTACAATTCACATGTAGATTCTGTTGAACTAAGCTGTGCAATATCATGATTACTAGAAAGTAAAATATTTGTCAAGTAGACATTGGAATCGTAGAAATGGAACGAAAAAAACCATGGAATATATAAATGGGACTGAAGATAAGCATACCAGTTGGTACATTTGAGGCCAAATTTGAAAGTAGGAGTATGGTAACGGAAAGAACTGCAATCCCACTTGTATGGTTAATTTTTGCATAAGGCTCCATGAAGTCCCAAAGAGCGCTTGGAGTACCAGTTATGTTAAAACCAGCAACGGTTATAAACATTCCACAAAAGAAAATCAACAGCGAATAGGAGACCTGGTTGAAGTAAAAGAAAAGAACTTATCAACATTTGTATTCTAACACAAGAAGAGAGGATATGATGAGTGGTAGAATTTACCTTTTCTAGGCTTGGCCGAGCATCTGTGAAATCAAGAACAACGAGAGCGAGTGCAGCAGTGATGGCACACCAAGACATATCCAGACCCATAAGCAGTGCAATCAACATTCCTATTGTAACTAGGTAAACACGAGATTTCCAAAACAACCTTTTCCACCTTGTGGTCAGACTTTCCTTCCCTTCGGTGAATGACTCTGTAGGAGAACATGTATCTCTTTCTGCTAATGTAGCCCGTACTGGCGGGATTGGTTCCTCCCTTTTCGGAGGAGGCACATCACTCGTCTTTTCTTTCGATGAACTTGCCTCCGTAGCACCACCATGAATCTTGTCTATGTCATTCTCAATTGAAGGTAAACGGTTTCTACGAGTAAAACTCTCACCATTACCCATGGTGGGACCAATCTTTGGAGAGCGTCTCATACTTAAGGTTTCAAATTTGGAGTTCCAATCTTGAGAGTTTAAGGATGTGTTATGTGACAATGTGGCTGGTGAAAACCTATGAGAATTTACCTCCTCCTCAGCAGAAATGTCTCCAGCTGGATCTTCCTCATCTTTCTGGACAGACAACAACTTCCAATACATACATAAAAGAAATAAAGCATTCGCAAAAACCCCGAGAAGCATTGCAGGGAGAACTCCTATCAAAAATGCTCCGAAAGGTATCTTACTCTGAACGGCTATAACCAGGTTTTGAGGATTGCCAATCGGGGTTGCTGCAGACCCGATATTTGCACTTGAGGCAAGGGCAAGGAGGAAAGGATGAGGAGGGAGGTTATGTTGCCTTGCAACTTTCAAAACAAACTCAGTCAAGACAACACAACAGGTGTCATTGGTGAAGAGAGCACTCGCTACTGCAGAAATCAAACAGATTCGACAGAGCAAGTCTTTTGCTCCTTGGGTTTTCCACAAGAGAAACTTGCCCAAGTATTTGAACATATCTGCTCTTTCTAGGTAGATGCTAACAACCATTGTCCCAAACAAAAGACCAAGGATTGGGAGATCGATAGCATCATATGCGTCATCCGGAGTTATGACTCTGAATATAACCATAAGGATTGCCCCTAGGAGGGACCCTGCAGTTCTTCCAATTGGCAGAAAAGGGACAGCTGGGAAAACAGCCAATACCCAAAAAACTGCAAACGCAAATGACCCCAAAACCACTTTCATAACAGGAGCCATGGGCATTTGTAAGAACTTGGTAGACAATCTCCGGGGCAAAAACTGACTCTGGACAGGAAAACCAATAGCACAGAAAGATTAAGTAAAAAATTCAAGTTGGGGATTGAATTCGACATAATACAATAAGGTGATGTCATGAATCGAAGCAACAACTCGACATTTAATTGAAGACTTCACACAAATATCTTGCATGCACACTACACAGTAAATAGACAAGCTCTGTAGAAGCAAAAAACAATAACAACCCATCAAAGATTGAAAACATGCATAACTCAGTTAATACATAATTGGAAGTTTACAAAGATTCCAGCTTTAATGCAAACAACACTAAACAGTAAATAAACAATAAGTACTGTAAAAGTAAAAAACAGTAACAACCCCATCAAAGATTGAAACTTCCAATCTTTTTATCAAACTATGACTCACTTTATACATGAATAGCAATTTCCAAAATGTGAAAGTTTTTTGTCCAATTCAATGAGATTGCGAGGCTACACCTACATCCCACAATAGCCACATCCAAAAACACTGTTTTTTCCTAAATACAAACAAAAATTATGGCGTATGATTTCAACGAACATTTGAGATAATCTCAGCCGGTTAGCAATAAGCGGACACAGAGAAATAAAAATCTCACCTTTAAGAAAAGGTTTGATGCAGTGAAGCTTCGCCTGTTTCTGTTGTTTCAAATCAGAAAAAACCATTACGTATATATAAGCTCGGTAACGCACAGCAAATACGACTCCATGAAAAACAAAGTATATAATTTCCTCAGTTTTGATTGGCTGCGAAGACTAACATTTCTGTCTGCTAAATTGAGGAAAATAGGATCGGTAGCAATGAGTGAACTTCTTCTCAGCTCCCACCATCTGAATGCAAAAGAACAAAGCGTGGAGCATTTGTAAGAAGCCTCATGGCATCGTTTGGTAATTGGTCCTTGGTTAACGTAAATATAATTTATCACTAATTACTTTCTGGTGTTGTCTAAACTTACGTACGTGTCTGATAATCCTGCTCTACTTATATCTACTTTTGTCCCTTTTTCGTGGCCGAAATAAGTCAGGTGGAATATTTACTCGGGGAAAAATTTGAGGCAGGGAGAGTTTGGTTATTTATAAGAGTCAAATTCAAAAGTTTATATATAACATGTAGAAAAGTACCAATAAATCATTATATTATTCTTTATTATACGTGGAATTAATAATATATTTAATAATTTGTAATTGCATAGGGAGAAATTGTGGTGAGAAGTAATTTTTTTTTGGGCGATGTATAATGATAGTGTATGCAGTATGCTTACGATTTATGTTATTTATACACACTAAATTGACTATATTTGGTGACATATTTGATGTGAAAATTAATGAATGGTGTTACTTTGATAAATTAAATCACTTGGTATTTATCAAAGTAACATCATTCGTTAATTTTCACATCAAATATGCCACTAAATGTGGTCAATTTAGTGTGTTTAAATAGTATTACTCTAATCATAATCCACGAGGAAACAAAATTTGGACTAAACCATTTAATGAATCATTTATTGAATATTAACTTCCATATAAATAATAATGTCATCACCATTTATTGGAGTTAAATTTAATATTTCTCACTTATCAATGAAGAAATATGAATATATATATATTTTCTTGGAAAAATATGATTATTACTAAATCATAGTTACGTAGTTTAATCATGGGAAATAAAAAATTAGAATACTAACCCCTACCAAAAACTCCTCTAACTAAAAGAGAAATACTAGCAAAAATTTAACCTCAGATAAAAATGGGATTTGAGATCATGCAGCATCATCACTACCAGCCGTCGGATCTGAGATTATGAAGCCCAATGCAGGTTCACTTAATCACAAGGATACGAAAATCAATGGCCGATAAAAAAAATAATAATAATGTTCCTTTTACTGTAGAAAGCTAGATATAGACAATTGATGGTGACCTAATTGGTAATGGGTCATCAATTAGCATAAGTATAATAGGAATTTCTAATTAAAATAATATTATTCCTTTTTTATGGGTCATAATGAATTTGTGTGGAGAATTCTTATATTCTACATAAAAGCTGGAATAGAGCACTCCTTTTGGATGCTAGTTTGGTATGTATCCCAAACTTATTGATCTGCTTCTCCATCTTGGAATATAACTACTTCTGCAAATAGAAAGGAGACAGTATGGTCACTGCACTGGAAATATAGTACTTCCATACCCATGCTCATAAGTAATTATGAAATGAGTGGGAGAGCCAATGACTCGAAATATTTATGTTTATGTTCAGAGGGGATTGTGGAAGTTTTGAAATAAGTGAAAAGATAATGTAAACCAAATAAAAATGTCTCTTTCTTCTTTTACATGGACAAATGAGATATAAAATAAAAAAATGTTTTCTTTTCGTTATACATTATGCAAGCTGACTCTGACTAGTCACTACCACAAGCTAGCTGAATCCTACTCTTATATGTTTCTCTCTTCTGAGTTTTACCAAATTACTTTTGCTTATAAGTTTCTGAGTTTCGACTAGAATAATTCTAAATTTTATACTATGCAACTTTAGTGAGAACATGACAAAAAGATAGTGTTTAGTCGATCTGTATTTTTTATTTTATTTTATTTATTTAATGTTGACGGTAAATAAGATACTTGCCTATCTATTTAGACATCGCAATTCAAGTTTTAAAATTGTAATAAAATGGTATTAGTCAATTTGATTAAAATGCTAACCTACATATTTATTTACTTGCGAGGCAAGTCAAGGCAAATCCAATCCAACTAAGAATCTTAAGAGTCAAGACACCGGGAGCAAATTAAAGAGAGTTAAAATATTTACTAAATGTGACTTTGTTTACGTCCAAAAAAATTTCTACTGGGTTCAAGTCATCGGTTCACGAAATTAAAGGCCAAAAAACACACAATCTCAGTCCAGCGAGCTCGAACGTGGAAAGGAAGTAAGCTTGGGCAGTGCAAACAGTGAAAACGAAGAAATGGTAAGGGAGAGTGTTCCAACAGGATAAACGAAAAAGTGGACACACTGGGAAACCCTAATCTGCAAGTGGCTTCATCGCCTATAAATAGAGAGTAACCTAGTTTCTCAAATGACAGTCAATCAACCAATTAACCTCAGTAAATTGATCTCCATCAATTTATAAACCGATAAACACCTTTAACCAAGATTTCATGGTTTAAAAACAGCTCGCCCTTGTGGCAAAAACTGCTCCTTCGAACTAGGAAATCAAAATGCAACTCTTCTTCTCACCTCTTTGAGGCATTTATGCACTTGCCTAACTGTTTTTCTAACCAAACATCGTCATAATGGTGAGCTTCACATCCCTGCATAAACTTTCTTTCTAACTGCTCAAGTGTCATAAAGGTCGCCCTCTTTTTGACTAACCAGTTTTTAGATTTTCGGCTGAGGTTCACCGAAGATCAACATTCTTTCTGACCACTCAGTGTCATAAGGGTTGATATTATCGACTACCAATTCACGGACAGTCATTCCGGCTACCAGCTCATGAAGATTCATCCCGACCACCAGCTCATAGAGAGTCATCTCAACTACTGGTTCACATACAGTCTCCGACCACCGTCCTATAGATAGTCATCTCGACTACCGGCTCATGAACAGTCATCCCGACCACCGGCTCACGAACAATCATTCCGACTACCGGTTCACGGACAGTCTCCGGTCATCGTCTTACGGATAGCCATCTCGACTACCAACATACGGAAGGTCACCGAGGAACTCAAACCTCCATTTTCGACGTATCACTGTCGTATTTGAGTGCTCTACCATCTCATGGCATAATTTCCAACTAATATTCTGTAACGACCCGTCCCGAACATTGGGATTAAATATTAATTAATTATGGATTTAGAATGACTAATCAAAGATTAGTTGAGCAAAATCAGACGGACGGTGTAAAATAACCGTTTTGCCCCTGGTCTTGGGTAAAATGTTGACTTTTGACTCGGGGAGTCAAACGTACGAGGACAGATGACAGTGACGTAGATCGGGATGTCACGAGTCCGTAGACAGGTAGCACGTCGAAATCGGACGTCGAACGAAAAAATTATGGTCACGGGATCGAAATTGGGAATGTAACGTCTCGAGATTTGAATTAATTTTTAAATAAATCTAATTGGGTGATTAATTAATTGTGGGGCCTTCGGATGAGTGACAATTGTCAGGACCCGTCCCAAATCCCCCGGGATTAACGTGGGACGCGCCTGATCCCGTCTAACACGAAGTGCGAGACCAGGGAAAATTTCGTCTCTAACCCTCACCGGGGCTTCCAGAGTACGCCAGGATCGTAGGAGGAGGAGTGTGATGTCTCGTCTCTGCTACAGCCTGCATCCGCGATCAACCTGAAGGGCATTAAAACATCAGAAGTCGTGAGTGGACAAAATAATATTTTAATAAAATATTTTCACATAAAGACATTTATGCCCTTCATTAAAAGCATATGCATGCATTCAAAAACCATTTATCAAACGTTCATAAAACCATTTGTAAAACATATTCTCAAAACCTTTCAAAGGTTCATGCCCGGTTCCCATAAACCGCCATGACCCATAAAAGATATTCAAGGGTTCATGCCGATCCCCATAAACTGTCATGAACCATAAATCCATTTATGCGTCCTCGACCCGAAATCACAAAAACCCGTAAATCCATACATGTGGGAAATCAGCCCAAATCAACATACGTGGGTCTCAGCCCAAAACCATTCTCAGTGAAATACCAAAACATACAATACAAGGTCTCCGCCCCAAACCATTTCCAAAATATCAAATACGGGGTGTCCACCTGTCAGGACCCACCCCAGTTTCACCCCGAAAACCGAGATAAATCCTGCTCCCGTCTGACACCTCGACACACATAAAAGTAAACTCACTCTAAACTACCACAGGACTCAGTCAAACGCAGGAGAAACTATACAAAACTTTCCGAAGTCAAAGGTTTACAAAGCATAGTTCTAAATACAAAAGGAAGAAAACCAATAAACTAGATACACGCACACGGAAAATTTAAAACACTTCGGGATCCCTCTCGTGACTTCTATGCCTCAGACGCTGCCTTGACGCCGAAACATCGCGCTAGCTCCACGACCTGGAGGGCAATTTAAAACCAGAAAAGTGTGAGTGGACCAGAATAAAAGAAAAGTTTCTAATACAATTTATAAGAAAACCGGGTTTGGCCCTCCGTTTTGAAACCACATGCATAACCTAGTTATTAAAACAGTTATAGTTCACATAAACCTCATCATAAAAACAGAAACACTATAAAAGACAGTTATAGAAATCATAACATAAGCATCATAAAACCGTATCATAAACCATGAATATCAAGTCATCATTATCCGATCAAACCTGCTGGATTTATCCGAGTCATTAAACTCCCTAGTCTTTAAACTCAATCTAGGCCTCAATAATATCCGAGTCTTTAAACTCAACAGGCCTACGGGGGAAATATCAATATATCCGAGTCTATAAACTCCCGAGTCTTTAAACTCAATCTGGGTCTTTAAACCCAATCCGGGCCCGTCCCCCGTCAATAAATATCCGGGTCTTTAAACCCAATAACCAGATCCAGCAAATCCAATCCAAAACCATTTGAAAATCATTTCTCAATCCACATCCAAACTCGAATCCGAAATCACTGGTCTGATGCCCTTCTGGCATCCAAAACCGTCATTCCGAACCCAAATCCGGAATCCACTTTTCAACTTTTAAACCAAATTCCGTTTCTGAAATCCGATTCTAAAACCGAAAATTCTTGATCATCGAAATCATGTTCCAAAATCCAGTTACAACCAGTGAAAACCAGTTATCACTTGAAAACCCCAAACCACGGCTTTATACTCAGAAATCGACATTTCTAGTAAACCGTGCTGAAAACTGAACTTCTCGAAAAACGTGCAATTATGTAATATCAACAAAACATGTCCGATAAACATAAAATCATAATTAAAACCATAAAACAATTATAGAAAACCAGTTATGCATGCTCGAGTTTAGAGAAAGGGTCCACTCACAGTACCGAGCCCTCAATCGCGTTCCGAACGTCTCGTACGTTCCTCAGCTTCCTCGGGAAGTCCCGATCCTGTCAACAACCGCCAAAGTACGTAACTAACACATCTACGAAGGTCCACCTAATTTTCCCCAAAAATCCCCGGGTCCTAAACGTAACGAACCTGAACCCTAAACCTTCGACCTCGCCGAACTAACTTCTAACGACGTCCGAACAACCCAAAACCAATCCCATTAGACTCGTCACAACACCTAGACTAAAAATCATGTTGAATGTTTTCCCAACCGCCGCCGCACGTGCCGCCCAAAGTGGCTGCGCGTGGCCCTCACGCGCTAGCTACAGTACCATCGTCTTCCTCGAGTCGACCCGGTCGAACCGGCCTCTGCAATTCGAACCGACGAGGACGGTTCACCATCGTACCTGCACCAAAACACCTCTTTTCTTCACCATCCTCTTCGTCCCGTCCTAAGCTATCCATCCCTATACTCCAAACACCTCGACTCAACCTAAAACCTATCGACTCAAGCTCGAACAGAAACCCAAACTGTCCCCTGTTTTCTACTCCGGCCACCCAGGTCTTCCCCCGCCACGGCAACCACCGTAGACGGTTCCTAAGGACCTAAGAAGTCGACTAGGACCAACCAGAACCCTCGACTCGTACTCTAAACCCACGACTCAACTTCTGAAGTAAAACGGAAAAACAGAGAACACAGGGTACTCTCTGTCGTTCTAGCCTCCGTCGTGCACTCCTCCGTCACGGCTGCACAACCAGCAGCTACCTAGGACCCTAATGAGTCCCCAGACCTCACTGAACTCCTCGATTCAACCCCAAAAGCCACGACTTTCCAATTTGAAAATTCCGGCAAAACAGAGCACTTACACAGGGAGAAGGAATTACCTGCTGCCGACCGCCGCTGTGCTCACCGCCGCACTCCCTGAAGTCCACAGAATCATCCTTGTTCCCTGTCGAGTCCAATTACACCGCACACGGCCACACCACCACCACGATCACTCACTTCTTCCCTGTTTTCCCCCTGGTTTCCCGTGGCTCACCTCTCACACACACACACAGCCACTAGACCTCCAAACCTCCTCACTAACTCCCTCTCACTCTCTGGTCACTATCACACACTCATAAAACTCACCCACCCTCACGATCACCTCTCAATTTCCGCTCAATTCCTCCCTCTGTTTTCTGTTCTTCGAACACACACACAACACACACCTGCACGATTACCCCAAATAATTAGGACCGTGCACGAGCCTAGAACCAACCAGAACCCTTACGCGTGTCACCATCCCCTCAGCCTTCTCACAAGTGGCTCAATCTCAGCCCTCCATTTCCCCTCTCTGTTGCACAAATCCCCATGTGCAAAAGACCAAACTGCCCTTCTTTTTAAACCAAAATTACCGTTATGCCACTACCTTTATAAACCTGTATCTCACACACTTGGTGACAGAGGAGGAAATACGAGGTTGAGTCGAGGAATTGGAGGCTTTGATTGACGAAATTGAACTGGGGATTATGTTCCTGAGGATCCCACGGTGCTTCTGGAAGGATCAATTGAAGGAAAACGTTGGAGATTGATGAAGTTCCATTATTGCACAGTGTACGGCTATCGAGTTTGAGTTGTGGAGTTTGAGGCTTCGATTGATGCAATTGAGATGGGGAAAGAGTTTACCTATGTCCTTTGAAGCTTCTGGTTGCATCAATTGAAGGAAACCATTTGATATCGACGACTTTCGAAGATGAACAGTGTTCGAGAGTTCTTCGATGTTCATGTTCGAGTCGTGTGATTTGAGGTAGGTTTTGGTGAAATTATCATTACAGAACTCTAATTGAACTTAAAAAAAACCTAATTGAATGATCAATTGTTGTAATTAAGGCTAAATTGATAGGATTGGAACCGGGTCGTCCGCGGGCAAATTGGACCCGTTTACCAGACATACGGGTTAGGCTGGTGACACTGTAGCAGGCGCGTGGGTTTCACGCGCAGCCACTCACGGCGGCGCGTGACGGCGCGTGGGCACGAATCTCGAGGTGAGGTCAACATGAATTCTGTCCTATTTAATGTAACGAACATTTTGGAATTGGTTTCGTGTCGATCGGACACCGTCTCGATATTGTTCGAGATGTCCGAAGGTTTTAAATCAAGTTTAAAAATAGTTAAAAATTCGGGAAAATTACGGGACTTTGATAGGATGTTAATGTGGAGGTTAGTAACCCTCTAATGTAATTTGGACAGGATTGGGAGTTCCGGTGATAGTGGTGTGGCCCCGGAGGGCCGATGGCACGCGTATCGAGGCATACCGTTAAACGGTCTGTGAGTGGACTTTGGTTTTATAAATCCTATGCATGCTTAAATGTGTTATATGTTTTATATACGTGATTTCTATGATGGTGATTGTGAGTATTGATTTCGGGTATGTTGCACGTATTTTGAGGTATTTTTTCGTATTTCACGTATATCGAGGTTAACGGTTTTATTGTGGTTTTATGTGCTTATGGCTTAATAAATAATGTGATAAAAAGGGTTTTGGAGTTGGAAAGATGAACTCGGGCTTGAGGCCCAATTATTTTGGAAACCTCGGACTTGGAGCCCATTTGTGTTAATGAAATCGGGCCAGGGGCCCAGTTGCTTGGTGAAATCGGGCCAGGGGCCCAGTTGTTTATGAAAACGGGCTAAGACCCGTTTGAGTGATATTATCGGGCCAGGGGCCCAGTTGATTTACGAATTCGGGCCGTGGGCCCAGTGGTTTATAAAATCGGGTCGTGGGCCCAGTAGTTTACAAAATCGGGCATGGGGCCCAGTTGGGGTATAAATATGATTTCGGGTTAGGGACCCTATGTTTAATAAATGTGGTTTCGGGTCAGGGACCCTAAAATGGAATTGTGATGTTTTATGGCGATTTCGGGCAGGGCCCATTGTAATGTTATGAAATGATTTAATAAAGCTGTTTTCCATAACCATATGGATACAAGGATATATGATGGTCTCCTCCAGATGTCTGGGACACTGGGGAAGTCACGGTGCACTGCCTACGAGGGGTCATTGTACGGAGCAGCCGGACCGTATGATGACTCAGGAGCAGGATTGCTATGATTGACGTCAGGGACGTCAGACATCTATGATGTCAGAGATATGGACCCGGAGAGACCCCGGGCAGCACGCGTAGCTTATTATACCGTGAGATATGACGTCTGGGCGCTAAGCATCAGGGATGCTGGTGATGGTAATGGTAAATATGGATTAATGAATCTATAAAATGGCTTATCGGTTGGATATGTGTTATATGGTAAAAATGGATTATTGGTTATGAAATGGTATGTCGGGTCGGGGACCCTAAATGGTTTTGGATTTATATTTATGGCTTTGGGCGGTGGCCCACATGGTTTTAATATGTCTGGTGGTGGTATTCCAAGGTTTTGGGCTGAGTTCCCACACTTGGTTTTAAGTTAACGGTTTTTGGGCTAAGGCCCTAATGGCTCGGTTGAGAAAATGTTTTGGTTACTGGTTTTCGTGGCATGCATACGTTTTTATTGGAGGGCATAAATGTCTTATAAATGTATTTGATGAACTTATTGATTTTTGTCCACTCACAGCTTTTGGTTTTAATGCCCTTCAGGTTGATTACGGATGCGATTGCAGCAGAGACTGGGACATTGCACACCTCCTCCATCGATCCTTGCGCACTCTGGATGCCCCGTTTGGGCAGTGGCTTTTGGTTATCCCTTGTCTGACACCTCTTGTTGGACGGGAGCAGGGAACATTCCACGGTAATCCCGGTGGGATTGGGATGGGTCCTGTCATTTGTGACGTCCTAAACTACATCCTGGTCATCGGTCAAAACCCAATTGACCGCCCAAACTAAAAGTCAACATTTTGCCCAAACCGGGGGCAAAATCGTCATTCTAGGCTAACGACCTTATCGGAACCAACTAACCCCCAATTAAGCTAACTAATCCTTTACTAATCACCGTCTTAACCTTAATTTCTGGGACGAGTCGTTACAACCTACCCACCTAAAGAGAATTTCGTCCCCGAAATTCCACAGCTCGTTCCTGACACCAAGGGTCTCCTACCCGATAAGCAACACTAGCTTAACAACAACCACTCTGGGTTTCCTGTCTATCATCTCCACCTTGGGTATTTCACTCCATCCCCAACTACCAGTTACACTTCATGGTGTACGCAAGGGAAACTCTATGAACAGAAAACAAAGGTATTTTGAAATACCTCATATGGAGTACCCGATAAAATTCATAGAGTACTTCCTCACGTACTACCACCTCACCTTCCAAAACCCATCTCAACTCCTACCCAGGACAAACTAGGCCAACAGGAAAACCTATCTATTAGCTCACTCCCTCGGCTGCTACTTCGACTACTTGTCGGATAAATCTACAAAGTCCTAAAGGCAAACTCTAGATTGTGGGCTCTCTCCTTCAATAACCTCATATCGATCAGTTATAGTCACTCCTTTCTCGTTTCTTCCGTCATCCTTCAGCGGAACTCACCGTAACACTCCAGGTCACCTAGAGAAAAAAATCCTAGACTCTACCCCGGGATCCAACAACAAAGTAGGTACAACCAATCCAATAATAGTAAAAATACCTGTCCCAGCAACTGGTGCCGACTGAACCTCCTGCTGAGTCATCGAAAGCACTCGAGCCTGAGATCCCGACGCTCTACCACGTCCCCTCGAACTACTAGTGGCACCACCACCTCCTCCAGTGCCCGCTGTCCCTGACGCTGTACTCTGTCCGGGCTCTGCTGCTCCTCGGCCTACACCACCTTCCTGTGGCAACAATGGACACTCACGTCGGAAATGACCTCGCTCCCCGCAGTAGTAACACACATCCCGACCTGGTCCACCACTCGATCTCCCCGTCGACGCAACAGACGTCGCACTAACTTGTGGAGTCGGATGTGCTCGGTAACTACGGAATCCTCAACTCTGGAAACTACCGGGTCTACCAAAATGATCATCGGCCGACGACAATGCTCCACCGAAGTTACCCCTCTTCGGTGTTCTCTGACTCGAAGCTCCAGAAAAATATGGCCCCCAGCGTCGCACCGGTAAGCTCGCCTCAACCCTCACCGTAGCGTCCGAAAACTCTCAGAGGGTAGTAAACGATCCAGCCGTCGCTATGGCTCGAATCTCACCTCGCAGGCCCAACTCAAACCTACGGCACTTCTCAGCTTCAGTAGCCACAAACGCAGGAGCAAACCGAGACAACATCTGGAACTTCTGTTCATACTCAGCCACACTCAGATTCCCCTGTTGAAGTTGCAGAAACTCAGCCTCCTTGGCATCTCAGAAAGAACGAGGGTAATACTGATCTAAGAACCTCTCCTGAAACGTCTCCCAGGTCACTGTGTGGGCGTCCCAACCAGACAACTCGAGGGTATACCACCACTCGTATGCCGCACCATCCAGTAAGAACGTAGCTAGTAACACTCGTTCCTCCGGTGGACAATGCATCACTGCAAAGATCCACTCAAGTCTCGTGATCCACCTCTGGGCTTCCTCAAGATCTGCGCCGCCACCAAAAGTAGTAGCCCCGAGCCACTGGGCTCGCTCAATCGTAGCATTCTCTGTCCCTCTTGCTGCTTTGTCTTCAGGTCGTGGAGAGGGTCTACGCCTCGGAGGCATCGTCAATCGCACACTGAAAGAGGCATAGAAACAGTCAAACAACCTAAACACAACCTCACAAACCGAAAAACCCAACAAACTCGACAAACCTATGCTCTGATACCAATTGTCAGGACCCACCCCGGTTTCACCCAGAAAACCGAGATAAACCCTGCTCCCGTCTGACACCTCGACACACATAAAAGTAAACTCACTCTAAACCACCACAGGACTCAGTCAAACGCAGGAGAAACTATACAAAACTTCCCGAAGTCAAAGGTTTACAGAGCATAGTTCTAAATACAAAAGGAAGAAAACCAATAAACTAGATACACGCACACTGAAAATTTAAAACACTTCGGGATCCCTCTCGTGACTTCTATGGCTCAGACGCTGCCTCGACGCCGAAATCCCACGCTAGCTCCACGACCTGGAGGGCAATTTAAAACCAGAAAAGTGTGAGGGGACCAGAATAAAAGAAAAGTTTCCAAAACCATTTATAAGAAAACCGAGTTTGGCCCTCCGTTTTGAAACCACATGCATAACCTAGTTATTAAAACAGTTATAGTTCACATAAACCTCATCATAAAAACAGAAACACTATAAAAGACAGTTATAGAAATCATAACATAAGCATCATAAAACCGTATCATAAACCATGAATATCAAGTCATCATTATCCGATCAAACCTGCTGGATCTATCCGAGTCTTTAAACTCCCGAGTCTTTAAACTCAATCCAAGCCTCAATAATATCTGATTCTTTAAACTCCCGAGTCTTTAAACTCAACAGGCCTACGGGGGAAATATCAATATATCCGAGTCTTTAAACTCCCGAGTCTTTAAACTCAATCCGGGTCTTTAAACCAAATCCGGGCCCGTCCCCCGTCAATCAATATCCGGGTCTTTAAACCCAATAACCAGATCCAGAAAATCCAATCCAAAACCGTTTGAAAATCATTTCTCAATCCACATCCAAACTCGAATCCGAAATCACCGGTCTGATGTGTCAGGACCCGTCCCAAATATCGCCACGATACCCGGGACGAACCCTGCTCCCGTCTGACAATCACACCTACAGTACCAGAAATAACCTTACTACTACTATAAGCATAACTATCAGACGAAGGAGTAAATATATACAACAGTCAGTCAGAGCATAGTTCGACAAAATGGGCACAAAATCCTACAATGCTAGTCCCGCAACGGAAGAACGTCGTAAGCTCTATGCCTCGATATCTGCCTCAACGTTCACCCCAGCGCTATCACCACGACCTGGAGGGAAAATTTAAAACCAAAAGATGTGAGTGGACTAAAAGAAAATGAAAGTTTGAAAACCGTTTACTATTAAATCAAAGCTAAGAAACTAGAACACTTTGTTCCCTCCGTTTTGAAATCACATGCCTAACTCAGTGAGTAAACTAATTATAAACCAAGAAACATCATAAGAAACAGAAACACTATCAAATATCATAAGAAACAGATACACTAGACCATATCATAAGAAACAGATACACTATAAAAACACCATTTTTCTGATCAAATCTGCTGGGTCTATCCGAGTCTTTAAACTCAACCAGGCCTTAAATGTATTCCGAGTCTTTAAACTCCCGAGTCTTTAAACTCAATAGGCCTATGGGGGTAATATCATAAATATCTGAGTCTTTAAACTCCCGAGTCTTTAAACTCAATCAGGGCCCGTCCCCCGTCAATCAATATCCAGGTCTTTAAACCCATATCCAGATCCAGCAAATCCAATCCAAATTCAATGTAAAACCATTTCCAAATCCATAACCAAACTCGAATTCGAAATCCCCGGTTCGAAGCCCTTCCGGCGTTCAGAACCGTCATTCCGAACCCAAATCCGGAGATCTACTTTT
Organism: Prinsepia uniflora; assembly: GCA_032719365.1. NCBI lineage: Eukaryota > Viridiplantae > Streptophyta > Magnoliopsida > Rosales > Rosaceae > Prinsepia > Prinsepia uniflora. Next base: position 57,237,679 of record CM064869.1, on the reverse strand, counting down.
ATACCCAAAACTCACGTTAAATCACAAATTATGTTTCACAATCCATTTATCATCTTCGGAAAACACTTATAGATCAAAATCTCCAAACATAGCTTTAAAATCGGAAAATCAGCTTTTCTCGAAAAACGTGCAAAATCACGAGAATGTCTCGAATCACGTGCAAACACATCAACCACATATACTCATCATTAAGAAGCATAAAAACATAGTTAATATCTTAAAACATTCATAAAACAGTTAGGCATGCTCGGGTTTAAAGAAAGAGTCCACTCACAAATCAGAACGAGTCAATCGCGCTCCGTGCGCTCCTCGACCGTCTCGGGTGCCTCCCGTCCTGTCAATATACACCAAATAGGGTCACAAACACATCAAGGATACTAACCCTAATTTACCCAATTTTTCGGGAATTTACTAATATTTTAATCCTAGACCCTAAATCGTCCGGATTCACGAACCATCCCGTAACGTTGTCCGATCAACTCGAAAATTATACCATTGGATTCCTTAGAACATTTAGAACTAAAACCATGTTGGAAGCTTGGCCGGATTCTTCCCCACGCGCCGCCCAAAGTGGCTGCGCGTGGGCCTCACGCGCCTGCTACAGTGCCACCGTCTTCCTCGATCGAACCCGGTTCGCACCAGGGCTGCAACTCAGACCGGAGAGATCCATTCTCCATCATCCGGCCACCATTTCATCTCCTCTCTTTTCCTATAGATTCGTCCAGGCACCAGGAATTCATCCCCCTCCTCTCCTGGTTCGACTTGACCCACAGCTTCACGACTGAAGCTCGAAAGAAAACACAGACAAAGCTCTGTTTTCCTTCCCGGCCGCCCAGTTCTTCCCCCTTCACGGTGGCGATTCCAACCTCTCCCTAGGACTTCACTAAGTCACATCCAACTCGCAGAAACCTTCGATTCACCCCCGAAGTCCACGACTTCTCGTTTGAGCTCACGGCCAAAACAGAGTACAGAGTACTCGCCGTCGTCTGAACTCCGCCGTGTACTCCCCCGTCACGGCGACCGTCCTAAACTACTCCTAGGGCCTCCCTAAACATCACTGTACTCACCAATCCCCTCGATTCTCATCCTACCTTCACGACTTTCAAAATGAAATTGACGGGAAAAACAGAGGAAGAAAACTTACCCTTTGATTCCGTCTCCGCCGTACGCACCGCCGCGTGCCACGGTGTTTGTTGGACTCCCTGCAGCCTCCTGAACTTCCCACGGTCGTGGTTTGAGTCACCACACGGCGTAGCCACCACCAAACTCTCACGGTCTCCCTGTTTTCCCAGAACTTCGCCGCACCACCACCGTGCCGCAGTGCACGATTTCTCCACCAAAACACGATCACCAGCTCAAACATTTCTCTCCGTCACTCTCACAAATCACTCTTCACTCCCCCTTGCACAGAATGGATCAATCTCTACCAATCTCTCACCCTCTGTTTCTCTGCGTTCAAACCCAAAGCACGGTTTGATTTTGTGCAAAGTGTGGCCGTGCACACTTTGGAACGTTTTAGAACCATCCAGTCACTCCCACGTGTCCATCATCCATAGGTCAGCACAAAAAAAATCCCTGCCACTTGCTCTTAAGCTGATTGGCTAAACAAAAATGACCAAAATACCCCTCAATTGGATATTTACCGTTTTGCCCTCGAACGTTCTAGACCCGTAACTTTTCCGTCTGACGTCCGATGACAGCGTGTCGCCTGTCGTTGTACTCAGGACGCCGAGACCTATCTAACGGTCCTCGGTCTACGTGAAAATCACAAGTCCTCCAAAAATTCAACATTTGCCTCATTTACTCAAAATTACGGTAACGCCCCCAATCTTCCGAACGTCATAACATTTTCTCTGATTGTCCGAATCGAACCTGCCACCTGTCTACGGACTCGTGACGTCCTAAACTACGTCACGGTCAAGGGTCAACAGTCATCCAATCGGTAATTCAAAAAGTCAACTTTTAGCCTACTATTCACAAGGGCAAAATCGTCCTTTATTTACGAAAATCTTATAAAATTACATTTTTACCCTTCCCGAAGGTACGGGTTGTTACAATCTACCCCCTAAAAAGAATTTCGTCCCTGAAATTCAGTGAAACAAATAAGGGTACTGTTCCCGCATCAAGGCCTCAGGTTCCCAAGTAGCTTCTTCCACTTGATGATTCCTCCACAATACTTTAACCAAGGGAACCGTCTTCCGCCGTAAGACCTTATCCTTCCGATCCAAAATCGCGACAGGTTGTTCTTTAAAACTCAAGTCTTCCCTCAGTTCAACTAGTTGTGCTTCCAAAACATGTGAATCATCTCGAATATACTTCCGAAGCATAGAGACATGAAAGACATTATGTACCTTTTCCAAGTCTGCTGGTAAAGCCAATTGATAAGCAACAGGACCAATCCGTTCTATGATCTCATAAGGTCCAATGTAACGAGGACTCAACTTCCCTCGTCTGCCAAACCGTACAATTCCCTTCCAAGGAGATAACTTCAAGAAAACCCAGTCTCCTGCAAACTCCAAATCTCTGATCCTAAGGTCGGCGTAACTCTTCTGTCAGTCCTGAGCTGCATTCAATCGATCCCTGATCAACGCCACTTTTCCTGTGTAAGGTCCACCAGTTCAGAAGTAGTCAATCGCCTCTCACCAACCTCAGTCCAACACAATGGAGTCCGACACTGTCGCCGGTATAACGCCTCATAAGGAGCCATCCCAATGCTCTCCTGATAACTGTTATTATAGGCGAACTCCATCAAAGGTAAATGAGACTCCCAAGTACCCTGAAACTGCAAGACACAAGCTCGCATCATGTCCTCGAGAATCTGAATAGTCCGCTCAGACTGTCCATCGGTCTGAGGATGAAATGCGGTACTGAAATGCAGCTTTGTCCCAAAAGCTTCCTGTAAACTCTACCAAAAGCGGGAAGTAAATCTCGGATCTCTATCAGATACTATCGACTCTGGAGTCCCATGCAGCCGAATAATCTCATCTATGAACAACTGTGCAAACTACGCCAACCTGAAGTTCTCCCGTACTGGCAAGAAATGAGCAGACTTCGTAAGTCTATCCACGATCACCCACACACCATCGTGTCCCTTTGGTGTTCTGGGCAGCTTGAATACAAAATCCATAGTCAGGTGATCCCATTTCCATTCGGGAATCGGCAAAGGTTGCATCGCTCCATAAGGTCTCTGTCGCTCGGCTTTCACCTGTTGACAAATCAAGCATCTACTCACATACTCTGCAATCTCACGTTTCATCCTCGACCACCAGTAATGCTCTCGAAGTGTACGATACATCTTGGTCCCACCAGGATGCATCGTATAGGCTGAACAATGAGCCTCATCCAGTATCACCTTCTTCAAAGCTTCATCCTCGGGTACGCACAACCGTCCACCTTTAACCAAGGCTCCATCCTCACGAATTTCAAAGTCCTGTCTCTCTCCAGTCTCGACCTCAATACGTATGATTCCCAGAATAGGGTCCTCAAACTGAGCATCAATAACCTGATCAATCAAAACAGGTCGCACATGAAAACTCGCTAGGAGTGCTCCCTGATCGTCCACAGTTAACTCTACTCCAAGCCTACGGAGCTCAACCAACAACGGTAATCGTACTGTCCTCAAATGTGACAAAGAACTAGCTGACTTCCTGCTCAGAGCATCGGCTACCACATTAACCTTCCCTGGGTGATACTCAATAGTACAGTCGTTGACAGGACCCACCCCGATTATTGCCTCGATAATCGGGAAGCATCCTGCTCCCGTCTGACAATCGAATCCAAAAGACCGGAAAACTAATTAATATTACAACACACCCATTGTCAGACCAGGGAGATTAAACAAATACAACCGACTGGACGTCAAGTCCACAGTTTCACAGAGCATAATATTACAAAACAAGTTTAAGCAACAAATCCTACTTTGTGAACTAACTACTTCGCAACGGAAAACTTTATGCCTCCGCCCCTGCCTCGGCGCTTGCCCCCGCACTTGTGCCACGACCTGGAGGGAATTTAAAACAACAAAGTGTGAGTGGACCGAAACGTATGTTTTACAGGAAAAACAGTTTTTCCGAAATCGGGTTCGCCCTCCAGTTTTGTAACACGCATGCATAACCAAATATTCAAAATTTGCATATTAAACTTTTGAAAACTCTTTTTCCGAAACACATGAAAAATGTTACAAAGGATCGCCATAATTCATGTAAAAACCATTTAATAATGCCAGGTTTCAGAAACCGTTATTTTGAACGTTAATTGCACAAATCAAGTAAAACGTGAATCAATAACCACAATTATGCCGTTGGATCCATTCGAGTCTTTAAACTCAATATTAGGCCTTCCCGGGATATCAACGAGTCTTTAAACTCAAAACATGATTAATAGGCCTCGGGGGTATCATAATAATCGAGTCTTTAAACTCACGAGTCTTTAAACTCAATTCGGGTCTTTAAACCCAATTTTCGGGCCCGCCCCCGTCATCAACATACCGGGTCTTTAAACCCAAAACCAGATCCAACCATTAACCGGGTCTTTAAACCCAAAACCGTTTTTAAACACAACAAATCAGGATTCATCACAAACCGTTTTCCAACATCATTCCGAAAACATTTCTCATCATAACAGGACTTATGTCCGAATTCACATGCAAATTCCAACACATGCAATTTCCGAAAATTACTTCACAATGTGATCAAACATCATAAATTCGAAACATGCATATTCATATCCAGGTACTTCATCAAATCATCACGCATGCATAAGCAAAAACCATAATCTCGAAATGCGTGAAATACGATAAATATCTCGAAAAGCGTGGAAACATGTAAAACCGATATATCATATCACCATCATAAAATCATAGGTAAAACCACGAGATAAATAAGCAAAATAGTCATGCATGCCCAATTTAGAAATCAAAAGGTCCACTCACGGTTTTAGGATGCGTCAATCGCGTCCCGCGCGCTCCTCCGTAGCTTCGGAAGTGTCCGGGCCTGTAAAAACGTACAAGAAGGGTTACAAACATCCTCAAATAGCTCGTATGATTTTTCCCTAATTTTTCAAATTTTTCGGCGAAATAAACCTTAAGGACCTAAACTTCCGAGCTCCCGAAATTATCCCGCTCGACTCCCGCACAACTCGAATCCTAAAGGTAAAATGCTAATTAGACTAAAAGGATTAATTCTCATGTTGACCGTGATCGGAGTTGACGTCACACGCGCCGTCACGCGCCGCCCAAAGTGGCTGCGCGTGAAAACCACGCGCCAAGCTACAGTACCTTCTTCCTTACCCGAATCGACTGATAAACGGGTCTATTACCCGCGACTCAACCCGACCAGTTCAAGCCCAATTCTCAATCAATTCCTCTCGTTTTTGATCCTATTATCTTCTCTAACCCATTAATTTCAGGTCTGTGTTGATGACTAACCTCGACTAACCCTAGAACGACCCAACTCAAACTCAATCAGTCGATCAAGTCGACGTCTGGAACTCACCCTACACGATTCCATTTCCAAATTAATTTCACCAGTAGCTTAAGGGGACTTGTATGAACAAAATGGTACAATAAATTGGACTCGTCGTTACCTGGAAGTCGTCGACCTCAAGCTCGAAAATACTCAGAACCAGGGAGCTCCGTTCTTGGCCAATTCGTGAGTGTCGTCCTTCGAATTCGACGTGGTTGGTTTCCTTTTGCTCCCAGAAGACTAGAATGGCCCTTGGTTTCGATCAACAAGCCTCAGAAATCGAATTCAATTTTTCCCTCCAACTGGTTCATCTCTGAACCGCAACTCAGGTTCCTGGGCGAAACGCGCTCCAATCCCTTCAGTTCTTGCACCGTAGTGATTATTTCACTCCCAGAAGTCTCACCGTGTGTTTAGATTGATCCCTCGACCCTTAGAAATTGAACTCTGCGATTCCCCCCAAAAACCCGAAAATGTTTCCTCACGGTTCCTCTCACAGTTCCTCACAAACTTAGCTCCCAAACTGAACCAAAATGACCTCCCCACATCCTCTAACTCAGTTAATCGATCGAAGTGAGACGACAACCCGTGAGAATCCCTCAGCTGGTCACTGCGCAGTTGCCTCCCGCAAACAGACCCCAAGAACAAATTTAAAACCTCTCCCGTGCATTCTGTCTCTGCCCAGACACGCATGGATGCTTCCCACAACCTCAAAATCCATAAACTAAACCCACTCACCAGTCCACTTAGGCATAAACAATTGCACGCACAAAGCTCCACGGCCGCACTCTGTTTTTCACGGTGGTGCTATAGTAACCACCGTGAAAATGACCAAAATGCCCCTCTGTGCAATAATTACCAAATTGCCCTCCAACTTCCGTGACCCGTAACTCGGTCATCCGACGTCCGTTTCACGTGTGCCGCCTGTCGTTGTTCTCAGTGCGTCGAGACGAACATAACGGTCTTCGAGTCAAATGAATATCAATTGTCAAACAAAAAGTCAACGTTTTCCCTTTATAACGTCGAATTACGATAATGCCCCTGAACTTCCGAACATCATAACTTTCACCATGTTCGTCCGAATCGAACGTGCCACCTGTCTATGAACTCGTGACGTTCCGAACTACGTCACGGTCATCGCTTAATGTCCGTCCGACCTCCCAATCAAAAAGTCAACAAATTGACCACACAAATCACAGGGGTATAAACGTCATTTTATTCCATTTTTTTATAATATTACATTTCCAGAACATCCGGGGCGTTACAATCTCCCCCCCTTAAGAAATTTCGTCCCGAAATTTCAAGGAAATAAGTAGGGGAACTGTTCTCGCATCTGCGCCTCGGGTTCCCATGTGGCTTCCTCCACATTCTGGTTCCTCCAGAGAACCTTTACCAGAGGAACGGTCTTCCGACGTAGTACTTTATCCTTTCGATCCAAAATCTGCACCGGCTGTTCCTCAAAGCTCAAGTCCTCTCGAAGTTCAATGGGCTGTTCCTCCAGTACATGAGATGCGTCGAACACGTATTTCCGCAACATCGACACATGAAAAACATCGTGGACCCTCGAAAGCTCTGGCGGTAGTGCCAACCTGTAGGCCACCGGGCCAATCCTCTCAGTGATCTCATAAGGTCCGATGTAACGAGGGCTCAACTTCCCTCGCCTGCCAAATCTCACTACACCCTTCCGAGGGGACAATTTCAGAAATACCCGATCTCCGACAGCAAACTCAAGATCTCGAATCCGATGGTCCACATAGCTCTTTTGTCTGTCTTGGGCTGCCTTGAGCCGATCCCTGATGAGTTTGACCTTCTCGGTCGTCAGTTCTACCAATTCGGATTTAGTCAACTTCCTTTCACCTACGTCCGTCCAACACAACGGGGTTCTGCACTGCCGTCCGTACAAGGCTTCGTACGGAGCCATCCCAATGCTCGCCTGATAGCTGTTGTTGTAGGCAAATTCCACCAAGGCTAGATGTGACTCCCAAGTGTCCTGAAATTGCAAAACGCAAGCTCGCATCATATCCTCCAAAGTCTGGATGGTCCGCTCAGACTGGCCGTCAGTCTGAGGATGAAATGCAGTACTGAAACGAAGTTTCGTCCCAAATGCTTCCTGCAGACTCTGCCAAAATCGAGAAGTAAACCTCGGGTCTCGGTCAGAAACTATTGATTCCGGAGTACCGTGCAAACGGATGATCTCATCAATAAACAACTGGGCCAACTGTGTCATCCTGAAGTTCTCTCGCACTGGCAAGAAATGAGCTGATTTCGTAAGCCTGTCCACAATCTCCCAAACTCCATCGTGACCTCTGGGTGTCCTAGGAAGTCCAAACACGAAATCCATCGTTAAGTGATCCCATTTCCATTCCGGGATAGGTAGGGGTTGCAAGGCTCCATAAGGTCGTTGTCTCTCAGCCTTCACTTGCTGGCAAATCAGACATCTGCTGACAAACTCGGCAATCTCCCGTTTCATTCCCGGCCACCAGTAGTGCTCTCGCAAGGTACGATACATCTTGGTCCCACCAGGATGCATCGCGTAGGCCGAACTATGAGCTTCGTCTAAGATCTCCTTCTTCAGTGCCTCAACGTCGGGCACACACAACCGTCCTTCTTTTAGCAAAGCTCCATCCTCCCTGACTGTGAAATCTAGCCACTCACCGGCTTCCACTTCAATTCGAAGTACACACGAGACAGGATCTTGAGATTGAGCCTCAACGATCCGATCGATCAAAAGTGGTCTCACATGAAAATTAGCCAGCAAGACGCCTTGGCCATCCAAACCCAAATCAATGCTAGTCTTACGGAGTTCAACCAAAAGTGGTAAATGAACCGTCCGTAGATGTGCTACAGAATGCGTTGACTTCCGGCTTAGAGCATCAGCCACCACATTGGCTTTTCCCGGGTGGTACTCAATTGTGCAATCATAATCCTTAATTAGCTCTAGCCACCGTCGTTGCCTCACATTCAACTCCTTCTGAGTGAACAAGTACTTCAGGCTCTTGTGATCCGTGAACATTCTGCAAGTCGCACCATACAGGTGATGTCTCCAAATCTTCAATGTATGCACAACAGCAGCTAACTCCAAATCGTGCGTCGGATAATTGCGCTCATGCGGTTTCAACTGGCGCGAAGCATAGGCGATCACTTTCCCATGCTGGATTAGTACACATCCCAAACCCTGTAAGGATGCATCACTGTACACCTCAAATTCCCCACTGTCGTCTGGAAGGGTCAGTATAGGAGCAGATGTCAACCTTTCCTTTAGCTCCCGAAAACTACGCTCACAATCGTCATCCCACTCAAACTTGACTCCCTTCCGCGTTAGTCGCGTCAATGGGACAGCAATGGTAGAGAAACCCTCTACGAACCTCCTGTAATAACCAGCCAAACCCAAGAAACTTCTGACTTCAGTGACGGTCCTCGGTTGTTCCTACTTCGCCACTGCCTCAATTTTCTGAGAATCCACACTGATCCCGCCAGTTGAGATCACATGCCCCAAGAAACTCACGCTCGTCAACCAAAACTGACACTTGCTGAGCTTCGCATACAACTGGTTTTCCCTCAAGGTACCTAGCACCATCCTTAAGTGCTCCTCGTGCGCTTCCGCACTCCTCGAGTAGACTAGGATATCGTCAATGAACACGATGACAAAGCGATCCTAGTAAGGCTGCAACACTCGGTTCATCAAATCCATAAACGCTGTGGGTGCGTTGGTCAAACCAAACGGCATCACAAGGAACTCATAATGACCATATCGGGTCCTAAAGGCTGTCTTGGGTACATCCTCATCCTTAACCCGCAATTGGTGATACCCAGAACGTAGATCAATTTTGGAGAAGTACTGCGCTCCTCGCAGCTGATCGAACAAATCATCGATCCGAGGCAACGGGTATTTGTTCCTGACTGTTACTTTATTCAGTTGCCTGTAATTGATACAGAGTCTCAAACTCCCATCCTTTTTCTTCACAAACAACACCGGGGCTCCCCAGGGGGATACACTCGGTCGAATAAACCCCATCTCAAGTAATTCTTGTAACTGCGCCGTCAGTTCTTTCAACTCAGCTGGCGCCATACGATACGGAGTCTGAGAGATAGGTTGCGTACCTGGAACCAGATCAATAGTGAACTCGACATCTCGATGCGGTGGCAATCCCGGTAGATCCTCTGGAAAGACATCCGGGAACTCCCGTACTATCGGTATATCCTCCACCCTCAATGGTGCAGCTCGTGAATCCATCACTCGAGCTAAGTATCCCTGGCACCCTTTCCTCAACAACTTACTTGCCTTCAGGGCTGAAATCACTCCGACAGGAGTGGCTCGCTGAATTCCCTGAAAGGTGGTTTCTGGTAACCCAGGGCTCCGAAAAGTAACCTTCTTATCGACACATTCGATAGAAGCATGATGGAGCGTCAACCAGTCCATTCCCAAAATGACATCAAAGTCATGCAAGTCCAAGAGTATCAAGTCTGCCATCAGACCAACATCACCTACCATTACGGGACACTCCCACAACACTTGATTTACCACAAATACATCTCCCGTGGGTGTACTCACACCCAAGTCACAGTCCAAAACGGACACCTCTCTACCCGCCAACAACTCACAGTCCCGTGATATAAATGAATGAGTAGCTCCGGGATCAATTAAAGCACAAACATCATGCCCAAAGATCGCGAGTGTACCTGTCACAACACCAGGTGCTGCCCTGGCCTCCTGCTGCGTAACAGCAAAAACTCGGGCCTGTGGTCCAGCTGCTCGCCCACGGCCCCGGCCCCTCTGTCCATTAGCCGCTCTAGTACCACCTCCTCGAGTGCTCCCAGTCCCAGAAACTGCAGCTGTGCTCCGTCCCTGCTCTGCTCCACCCCGACCTTCGCCACCACCCTGTGGCAAAGATGGACACTCCCTCCGATAGTGGCCCCGCTCGCCACAGAAGAAACAGATAACACTGGAGGCATCGCGAGTAAAACCACCACCCTGCCGTCCCGTGGAAGCAACAGAAGTCGCGCTCGCCTGCGGAGCAGTCTGCGCCCTAGGCGCTCGGAATCCGGAACTCTGATAGTTACCAGGCCTGCCATAACGATCATTGCCTGCAGATGAGGCTCCATTATAACGTCCCTTCTTCGGGGCTCTCTGACCATACGATCCAGGATATGAACGCTCGCGACGTTGTCCACCACCAGAATACTGTGGACGTGCCGGGAGACTAGCCTCAACCCGCACCGCGACATCAGACAACTCCCTTTGAGTAGCAAAAGCTTCGGCCGTCACAATGGCCCGTATCTCACCCCGTAGGCCAAGCTTAAACCTACGACATTTCTCAGCCTCAGTAGACACAAAGGTAGGAGCAAAACGAGCTAGCATCTGAAATTTCTGTTCATACTCAGCTACGGACATGCTCCCCTGCTGGAGCTACAGAAACTCGGTCTCCCTAGCATCACGGAATGAACGGGGATAATACTGGTCCAGAAACCGTTCACGAAAGGTCTACCAAGTCACTGTACGGGCATCCCAGCCCGACAATTACAGAGTATACCACCACTCATAAGCAGATCCATCAAGTAAAAATGTGGCCAACACCACACGCTCCTCATGAGGACAGTGCATCACAGTGAAAATCCGCTCAATCCGAGAAATCCAACGGTGAGCATCCTCGGGATCCGCTCCACCACTAAACACCGTAGCCCCAAGACGCTGGGCTCGCTCGATCGAAGCACTCTCGGCATCGCCATCAGGTCGTGGAGGGGGGTCGCGTCGCGGAGGCATGGCCGGTCGTTCTTCTCTGAAAGAGGCATAAGTTAGTACAAAAATCAAGGCACATCCGAGTACCGGACACGAATCGTAAACCTAGGCTCTGATACCAATTGACAGGACCCACCCCGATTATCGCCTCGATAATTGGGAAGCATCCTGCTCCCGTCTGACAATCGAATCCAAAAGACCGGAAAACTAATTAATATTACAACACACCCATTGTCAGACCAGGGAGATTAAACAAATACAACCGACTGGACGTCAAGTCCACAGTTTCACAGAGCATAATATTACAAAACAAGTTTAAGCAACAAATCCTACTCTGTGAACTAACTACTTCGCAACGGAAAACTTTATGCCTCCGCCCCTGCCTCGGCGCTTGCCCCCGCACTTGTACCACGACCTGGAGGGAATTTAAAACAACAAAGTGTGAGTGGACCGAAACGTAAGTTTTACAGGAAAAACAGTTTTTCCGAAATCGGGTTCGCCCTCCAGTTTTGTAACACGCATGCATAACCAAATATTCAAAATTTGCATATTAAACTTTTGAAAACTCTTTTTCCGAAACACATGAAAAATGTTACAAAGGATCGCCATAATTCATGTAAAAACCATTTAATAATGCCAGGTTTCAGAAACCGTTATTTTGAACGTTAATTGCACAAATCAAGTAAAACGTGAATCAATAACCACAATTATGCCGTTGGATCCATCCGAGTCTTTAAACTCAATATTAGGCCTTCCCGGGATATCAACGAGTCTTTAAACTCAAAACATGATTAATAGGCCTCGGGGGTATCATAATAATCGAGTCTTTAAACTCACGAGTCTTTAAACTCAATTCGGGTCTTTAAACCCAATTTTCGGGCCCGCCCCCGTCATCAACATACCGGGTCTTTAAACCCAAAACCATATCCAACCATTAACCGGGTCTTTAAACCCAAAACCGTTTTTAAACACAACAAACCAGGATTCATCACAAACCGTTTTCCAACATCATTCCGAAAACATTTCTCATCATAACAGGACTTATGTCCGAATTCACATGCAAATTCCAACACATGCAATTTCCGAAAATTACTTCACAATGTGATCAAACATCATAAATCCGAAACATGCATATTCATATCCAGGTACTTCATCAAATCATCACGCACGCATAAGCAAAAACCATAATCTCGAAATGCGTGAAATACGATAAATATCTCGAAAAGCGTGGAAACATGTAAAACCGATATATCATATCACCATCATAAAATCATAGGTAAAACCATGAGATAAATAAGCAAAATAGTCATGCATGCCCAATTTAGAAATCAAAAGGTCCACTCACGGTTTTAGGACGCGTCAATCGCGTCCCGCGCGCTCCTCCGTAGCTTCGGAAGTGTCCGGGCCTGTAAAAACGTACAAGAAGGGTTACAAACATCCTCAAATAGCTCGTATGATTTTTCCCTAATTTTTCGAATTTTTCGGCGAAATAAACCTTAAGGACCTAAACTTCCGAGCTCCCGAAATTATCCCGAACGACTCCCGAACAACTCGAATCCTAAAGGTAAAATGCTAATTAGACTAAAAGGATTAATTCTCATGTTGACCGTAATTGGAGTTGACGTCACACGCGCCGTCACGCGCCGCCCAAAGTGGTTGCGCGTGAAAGCCACGCGCCAAGCTACAGTACCTTCGTCCTTACCCGAATCGACTGATAAACGGGTCTATTACCCGCGACTCAACCCGACCAGTTCAAGCCCAATTCTCAATCAATTCCTCTTGTTTTTGATCCTATTATCTTCTCTAACCCATTAATTTCAGGTCTGTGTTGATGACTAACCTCGACTAACCCCAGAACGACCCAACTCAAACTCAATCAATCGATCAAGTCGACGTCTGGAACTCACCCTACACGATTCCATTTCCAAATTAATTTCACCAGTAGCTGAAGGGGACTTGTATGAACACAATGGTACAATAAATTGGACTCGCCGTTACCTGGAAGTCGTCGACCTCAAGCTCGAAAATACTCAGAACCAGGGAGCTCCGTTCTTGGCCAATTCGTGAGTGTCATCCTTCGAATTCGACGTGGTTGGTTTCCTTTTGCTCCCAGAAGACTAGAATGGCCCTTGGTTTCGATCAACAAGCCTCAGAAATCGAATTCAATTTTTCCCTCCAACTGGTTCATCTCTGAACCGCAACTCAGGTTCCTGGGCGAAACGCGCTCCAATCCCTTCAGTTCTTGCACCGTAGTGATTATTTCACTCCCAGAAGTCTCACCGTGTGTTTAGATTGATCCCTCGACCCTTAGAAATTGAACTCTGCGATTCCCCCCAAAAACCCGAAAATGTTTCCTCACGGTTCCTCTCACAGTTCCTCACAAACTCAGCTCTCAAACTGAACCAAAATGACCTCCCCACATCCTCTAACTCAGTTAATCGATCGAAGTGAGACGACAACCCGTGAGAATCCCTCAGCTGGTCACTGCGCAGTTGCCTCCCGCAAACAGACCCCAAGAACTAATTTAAAACCTCTCCCGTGCATTCTGTCTCTGCCCAGACACGCATGGATGCTTCCCACAACCTCAAAATCCATAAACTAAACCCACTCACCAGTCCACTTAGCCATAAACAATTGCACGCACAAAGCTCCACGGCCGCACTTTGTTTTTCACGGTGGTGCTACAGTAACCGCCGTGAAAATGACCAAAATGCCCCTCTGTGCAATAATTACCAAATTGCCCTCCAACTTCCGTGACCCGTAACTCGGTTATCCGACGTCCGTTTCACGTGTGCCGCCTGTCGTTGTTCTCAGGGCGTCGAGACGAACATAACGGTCTTCGAGTCAAATGAATATCAATTGTCAAACAAAAAGTCAACTTTTTCCCTTTATAACGTCCAATTACGATAATGCCCCTGAACTTTCGAACATCATAACTTTCACCATGTTCGTCCGAATCGAACGTGCCACCTGTCTATGAACTCGTGACGTCCCGAACTACGTCACGGTCATCGCTCAACGTCCGTCCGACCTCCCAATCAAAAAGTCAACAAATTGACCACACAAATCACAGGGGTAAAAATGTCATTTTATTCCATTTTTTTATAATATTACATTTCCAGAACGTCCGGGGCGTTACAGTCGTAGTCCTTGAGCAACTCCAACCATTGGCGCTGTCTCAGATTCAGTTCCTTCTGCGTGAACAAATACTTCAAGCTCTTGTGGTCCGTGAAGATCCTGCACCTCTCGCCGTACAAGTAATGCCGCCAAATTTTCAGTGCATGAGATACCAAGGGAAACACGAGGGGTTGTGAGTGTGCTGAATTCTGGGTTTCGGATTTTAGAAATTTTGGGGGGAAATTCAAATACTGGGAATTGGGCCGTGAGGATCGAAATTGAGCTCACATTCAGCTTCCTGGGATCACAACGATCAGAATCGTCTAAAGAACGAAGGAAATTGGCAACGTATTGGCTCTGAACACACTTGGTGACAGAAGAGGAAATACGAGGTTGAGTCGAGGAATTGGAGGCTTTGATTGACGAAATTGAACTGGGGATTATGTTCCTGAGGATCCCACGATGCTTCTGGAAGGATCAATTGAAGGAAAACGTTGGAGATTGATGAAGTTCCATTATTGCACAGTGTACGACTATCGAGTTTGAGTTGTGGAGTTTGAGGCTTCTATTGATGCAATTGAGATGGGGAAAGAGTTTACCTATGTCCTTTGAAGCTTCCGGTTGCATCAATTGAAGGAAACCATTTGATATCGACGACTTTCGAAGATGAACAGTGTTCGAGAGTTCTTCGATGTTCATGTTCGAGTCGTGTGATTTGAGGTAGGTTTTGGTGAAATTATCATTACAGAACTCTAATTGAACTTAAAAAAAAGCTAATTGAATGATCAATTGTTGTAATTAAGGCTGAATTGATAGGATTGGAACCGGGTCGTCCGCGGGCAAATTGGACCCGTTTACCAGACATACGGGTTAGGCTGGTGACACTGTAGCAGGCGCGTGGGTTTCACGCGCAGCCCCTCACAGCGGCGCGTGACGGCGCGTGGGCACGAATCTCGAGGTGAGGTCAACATGACTTCTGTCCTATTTAATGTAACGAACATTTTGGAATTGGTTTCGTGTCGATCGGACACCGTCTCGATATTGTTCGGGATGTCCGAAGGTTTTAAATCAAGTTTAAAAATAGTTAAAAATTCGGAAAAATTACGGGACTTTGATAGGATGTTAATGTGGAGGTTAGTAACCCTCTAATGTAATTTGGACAGGATTGGGAGTCCCGGTGATAGTGGTGTGGCCCGGGAGGGCCGATGGCACGCGTATCGAGGCATACCGTTAAACGGTCTGTGAGTGGACTTTGGTTTTATAAATCCTATGCATGCTTAAATGTGTTATATGTTTTATATACGTGATTTCTATGATGGTGATTGTGAGTATTGATTTCGGGTATGTTGCACGTATTTTGAGGTATTTTTTCGTATTTCACGTATATCGAGGTTAACGGTTTTATTGTGGTTTTATGTGCTTATGGCTTAATAAATAATGTGATAAAAAGGGTTTTGGAGTTGGAAAGATGAACTCGGGCTTGAGACCCAATTATTTTGGAAACCTCGGACTTGGAGCCCATTTGTGTTAATGAAATCGGGCCGGGGGCCCAGTTGCTTGGTGAAATCGGGCCAGGGGCCCAGTTGTTTATGAAAACGGGCTAAGACCCATTTGAGTGATATTATCGGGCCAGGGGCCCAGTTGATTTACGAATTCGGGCCGTGGGCCCAGTGGTTTATAAAATCGGGTCGTGGGCCCAGTAGTTTACAAAATCGGGCATGGGGCCCAGTTGGGGTATAAATATGATTTCGGGTCAGGGACCCTATGTTTAATAAATGTGGTTTCGGGTCAGGGACCCTAAAATGGAATTGTGATGTTTTATGGCGATTTCGGGCAGGGCCCATTGTAATGTTATGAAATGATTTAATAAAGCTGTTTTCCATATACCATATGGATACAAGGATATATGATGGTCTCCTCCAGATGTTTGGGACACTGGGGAAGTCACGGTGCACTGCCTACGAGGGGTCATTGTACGGAGCAGCCGGACTGTATGATGACTCAGGAGCAGGATTGCTATGATTGACGTCAGGGACGTCAGACATCTATGATGTCAGAGATATGGACCCGGAGAGACCCCGGGCAGCACGCGTAGCTTATTATACCGTGAGATATGACGTCTGGGCGCTAAGCATCAGGGATGCTGGTGATGGTAATGGTAAATATGGATTAATGAATCTATAAAATGGCTTATCGGTTGGATATGTGTTATATGGTAAAAATGGATTATTGGTTATGAAATGGTATGTCGGGTTGGGGACCCTAAATGGTTTTGGATTTATATTTATGGCTTTGGACGGTGGCCCACATGGTTTTAATATGTCTGGTGGTGGTATTCCACAGTTTTGGGCTGAGTTCCCACACTTGGTTTTAAGTTAACGGTTTTTGGGCTAAGGCCCTAATGGCTCGGTTGAGAAAATGTTTTGGTTACTGGTTTTCGTGGCATGCATACGTTTTTATTGGAGGGCATAAATGTCTTATAAATGTATTTGATGAACTTATTGATTTTTGTCCACTCACAGCTTTTGGTTTTAATGCCCTTCAGGTTGATTACGGATGCGATTGCAGCAGAGACTGGGAAATTGCACACCTCCTCCATCGATCCTTGCGCACTCTGGATGCCCCGTTTGGGCAGTGACTTTTGGTTATCCCTTGTCTGACACCTCTTGTTGGACGGGAGCAGGGAACATTCCACGGTAATCCCGGTGGGATTGGGATGGGTCCTGTCATTTGTGATGTCCTAAACTACGTCCTGGTCATCGGTCAAAACCCAATTGACCGCCCAAACTAAAAGTCAACATTTTCCCCAAACCGGGGGCAAAATCGTCATTCTAGGCTAACGACCTTATCGGAACCAACTAACCCCCGATTAAGCTAACTAATCCTTTACTAATCACCGTCTTAACCTTAATTTCTGGGACGAGTCGTTACAACCTACCCACCTAAAGAGAATTTCGTCCCGAAATTCCACAGCTCGTTCCTGACACCAAGGGTCTCCTACCCGATAAGCAACACTAGCTTAACAACAACCACTCCTGGGTTTCCTGTCTATCATCTCCACCTTGGGTATTTCACTCTATCCCCAACTACCAGTTACACTTCATGGTGTACGCAAGGGAAACTCTATGAACAGAAAACAAAGGTATTTTGAAATACCTCATATGGAGTACCCGATAAAATTCATAGAGTACTTCCTCACGTACTACCACCTCACCTTCCAGAACCCATCTCAACTCCTACCCAGGACAAACTAGGCCAATAGGAAAACCTATCTATTAGCTCACTCCCTCGGCTGCTACTTCGACTACTTGTCGGATAAATCTACAAAGTCCTAAAGGCAAACTCTAGATTGTGGGTTCTCTCCTTCAATAACCTCATATCGATCAGTTATAGTCACTCCTTTCCCGTTTCTTCCGTCATCCTTCAGCGGAACTCACCGTAACACTCCAGGTCACCTAGAGAAAAAAATCCTAGACTCTACCCCGGGATCCAACAACAAAGTAGGTACAACCAATCCAATAATAGTAAAAATACCTGTCCCAGCAACTGGTGCCGACTGAACCTCCTGCTGAGTCATCGAAAACGCTCGAGCCTGAGATCCCGACGCTCTACCACGTCCCCTCGAACTACTAGTGGCACCACCACCTCCTCCAGTGCCTGCTGTCCCTGACGCTGTACTTTGTCCGGGCTCTGCTGCTCCTCGGCCTACACCACCTTCCTGTGGCAACAGTGGACACTCACGTCGGAAATGACCTCGCTCCCCGCAGTAGTAACACACATCCCGACCTGGTCCACCACTCGATCTCCCCGTCGACGCAACAGACGTCGCACTAACTTATGGAGTCGGATGTGCTCGGTAACCACGGAATCCTCAACTCTGGAAACTACTGGGTCTACCAAAATGATCATCGGCCGACGACAATGCTCCACCGAAGTTACCCCTCTTCGGTGTTCTCTGACTCGAAGCTCCAGAAAAATATGGCTCCCGGCGTCGCACCGGTAAGCTCGCTTCAACCCTCACCGTAGCGTCCGAAAACTCTCAGAGGGTAGTAAACGATCCAGCCGTCACTATGGCTCGAATCTCACCTCGCAGGCCCAACTCAAACCTACGGCACTTCTCAGCTTCAGTAGCCACAAACGCAGGAGCAAACCGAGACAACATCTGGAACTTCTGTTCATACTCAGCCACACTCAGATTCCCCTGTTGAAGTTGCAGAAACTCAGCCTCCTTGGCATCTCAGAAAGAACGAGGGTAATACTGATCTAAGAACCTCTCCTGAAACGTCTCCCAGGTCACTGTGTGGGCGTCCCAACCAGACAACTCGAGGGTATACCACCACTCGTATGCCGCACCATCCAGTAAGAACGTAGCTAGTAACACTCGTTCCTCCGGTGGACAATGCATCACTGCAAAGATCCACTCAAGTCTCGTGATCCACCTCTGGGCTTCCTCAGGATCTGCGCCGCCACCAAAAGTAGTAGCCCCGAGCCACTGGGCTCGCTCAATCGTAGCACTCTCTGTCCCTCTTGCTGCTTTGTCTTCAGGTCCTGGAGAGGGTCTACGCCTCGGAGGCATCGTCAATCGCACACTGAAAGAGGCATAGAAACAGTCAAACAACCTAAACACAACCTCACAAACCGAAAAACCCACCAAACTCGACAAACCTATGCTCTGATACCAATTGTCAGGACCCACCCCGGTTTCACCCAGAAAACCGAGATAAACCCTGCTCCCTTCTGACACCTCGACACACATAAAAGTAAACTCACTCTAAACCACCACAGGACTCAGTCAAACGCAGGAGAAACTATACAAAACTTTCCGAAGTCAAAGGTTTACAGAGCATAGTTCTAAATACAAAGGAAGAAAACCAATAAACTAGATACACGCACACTGAAAATTTAAAACACTTCGGGATCCCTCTCGTGACTTCTATGGCTCAGACGCTGCCTCGACGCCGAAACCCCACGCTAGCTCCACGACCTGGAGGGCAATTTAAAACCAGAAAAGTGTGAGGGGACCAGAATAAAAGAAAAGTTTCCAAAACCATTTATAAGAAAACCGAGTTTGGCCCTCCGTTTTGAAACCACATGCATAACCTAGTTATTAAAACAGTTATAGTTCACATAAACCTCATCATAAAAACAGAAACACTATAAAAGACAGTTATAGAAATCATAACATAAGCATCATAAAACCGTATCATAAACCATGAATATCAAGTCATCATTATCCGATCAAACCTGCTGGATCTATCCGAGTCTTTAAACTCCCGAGTCTTTAAACTCAATCCAGGCCTCAATAATATCTGATTCTTTAAACTCCCGAGTCTTTAAACTCAACAGGCCTACGGGGGAAATATCAATATATCCGAGTCTTTAAACTCCCGAGTCTTTAAACTCAATCCGGGTCTTTAAACCCAATCCGGGCCCGTCCCCCGTCAATCAATATCCGGGTCTTTAAACCCAATAACCAGATCCAGAAAATCCAATCCAAAACCGTTTGAAAATCATTTCTCAATCCACATCCAAACTCGAATCCGAAATCACCGGTCTGATGTGTCAGGACCCGTCCCAAATATCGCCACGATACCCGGGACGAACCCTGCTCCCGTCTGACAATCACACCTACAGTACCAGAAATAACCTTACTACTACTATAAGCATAACTATCAGACGAAGGAGTAAATATATACAACAGTCAGTCAGAGCATAGTTCGACAAAATGGGCACAAAATCCTACAATGCTAGTCCCGCAACGGAAGAACGTCGCAAGCTCTATGCCTCGATATCTGCCTCAACGTTCACCCCAGCGCTATCACCACGACCTGGAGGGAAAATTTAAAACCAAAAGATGTGAGTGGACTAAAAGAAAATGAAAGTTTGAAAACCGTTTATTATTAAATCAAAGCTAAGAAACTAGAACACTTTGTTCCCTCCGTTTTGAAATCACATGCCTAACTCAGTGAGTAAACTAATTATAAACCAAGAAACATCATAAGAAACAGAAACACTATCAAATATCATAAGAAACAGATACTCTAGACCATATCATAAGAAACAGATACACTATAAAAACACCATTTTTCTGATCAAATCTGTTGGGTCTATCCGAGTCTTTAAACTCAACCAGGCCTTAAATGTAATCCGAGTCTTTAAACTCCCGAGTCTTTAAACTCAATAGGCCTATGGGGGTAATATCATAAATATCCGAGTCTTTAAACTCCCGAGTCTTTAAACTCCCGAGTCTTTAAACTCAATCCGGGCCCGTCCCCCGTAAATCAATATCCAGGTCTTTAAACCCATATCCAGATCCAGCAAATCCAATCCCAATTCAATGTAAAACCATTTCCAAATCCATAACCAAACTCGAATTCGAAATCCCCAGTTCGAAGCCCTTCCGGCGTTCAGAACCGTCATTCCGAACCCAAATCCGGAGATCTACTTTTATACCCAAAACTCACGTTAAATCACAAATTATGTTTCACAATCCATTTATCATCTTCGGAAAACACTTATAGATCAAAATCTCCAAACATAGCTTTAAAATCGGAAAATCAGCTTTTCTCGAAAAACGTGCAAAATCACGAAAATGTCTCGAATCACGTGCAAACACATCAACCACATATACTCATCATTAAGAAGAATAAAAAACATAGTTAATATCTTAAAACATTCATAAAACAGTTAGGCATGCTCGGGTTTAAAGAAAGAGTCCACTCACAAATCAGAACGAGTCAATCGCGCTCCGTGCACTCCTCGACCGTCTCGGGTGCCTCCCGTCCTGTCAATATACACCAAATAGGGTCACAAACACATCAAGGATACTAACCCTAATTTCCCCAATTTTTCGGGAATTTACTAATATTTTAATCCTAGACCCTAAATCGTCCGGATTCCCGAACCATCCCGTAACGTTGTCCGATCAACTCGAAAATTATACCATTGGATTCCTTAGAACATTTAGAACTAAAACCATGTTGGAAGCTTGGCCGGATTCTTCCCCACGCGCCTCCACGCGCAGCCCAAAGTGGCTGCGCGTGGGCCTCCCGCGCCTGCTACAGTGCCACCGTCTTCCTCGATCGAACCCGGTTCGCACCAGGGCTGCAACTCAGACCGGAGAGATCCATTCTCCGTCATCCAGCCACCATTTCATCTCCTCTCTTTTCCTATAGCTTCGTCCAGGCACCAGGAATTCATCCCCCTCACTCTCCTGGTTCGACTTGACCCACAGCTTCACGACTGAAGCTCGAAAGAAAACACAGACAAAGCTCTGTTTTCCTTCCCGGCCGCCCAGTTCTTCCCCCTTCACGGTGGCGATTCCAACCTCTCCTTAGGACTTCACTAAGTCACATCCAACTCACAGAAACCTTCGATTCACCCCCGAAGTCCATGACTTCCCGTTTGAGCTCACGGCCAAAACAGAGTACAGAGTACTCGCCGTCGTCTGAACTCCGCCGTGTACTCCCCCATCACGGCGACCGTCCTAAACTACTCCTAGGGCCTCCCTAAACATCACTGTACTCACCAATCCCCTCGATTCTCATCCTACCTTCACGACTTTCAAAATGAAATTGACGGGAAAAACAGAGGAAGAAAACTTACCCTTTGATTCCGTCTCCGTCGTACGCACCGCCGCGTGCCACGGTGTTCGTTGGACTCCCTGCAGCCTCCTGGACTTCCCACGGTCGTGGTTTGAGTCACCACACGGCGTAGCCACCACCAAACTCTCACGGTCTCCCCGTTTTCCCAGAACTTCGCCGCACCACCACCGTGCCGCCGTGCACGATTTCTCCACCAAAACACGATCACCAGCTCAAACACTTCTCTCCGTCACTCTCACAAATCACTCTTCACTCCCCCTTGCACAGAATCGATCAATCTCTCCCAATCTCTCACCCTCTGTTTCTCTGCGTTCAAACCCAAAGCACGGTTTGATTTTGTGCAAAGTGTGGCCGTGCACACTTTGGAACGTTTTAGAACCATCCAGTCACTCCCACGTGTCCATCATCCATAGGTCAGCACAAAAAAATCCCTGCCACTTGCTCTTAAGCTGATTGGCTAAACAAAAATGACCAAAATACCCCTCAATTGGATATTTACCGTTTTGCCCTCGAACGTTCTAGACCCGTAACTTTTCCGTCCGACGTCCGATGACAGCGTGTCGCCTGTTGTTGTACTCAGGACGTCGAGACCTATCTAACAGTCCTCGGTCTACGTGAAAATCACAAGTCCTCCAAAAAGTCAACATTTGCCTCATTTACTCAAAATTACGGTAACGCCCCCAATCTTCCGAACGTCATAACTTTTTCTCCGATTGTCCGAATCGAACCTGCCACCTGTCTTCGGACTCGTGACGTCCTAAACTACGTCACGGTCAAGGGTCAACAGTCATCCAATTGGTAATTCAAAAAGTCAACTTTTAGCCTACTATTCACAAGGGCAAAATCGTCCTTTATATACAAAAATCTTATAAAATTACATTTTTACCCTTCCCGAAGGTACGGGTTGTTACATGATGCCCTTCCGGCATCCAAAACCGTCATTCCGAACCCAAATCCGGAATCCACTTTTCAACTTTTAAACCAAATTCCGTTTCCGAAATCCGATTCTAAAACCGAAAATTCTTGATCATCGAAATCATGTTCCAAAATCCAGTTACAACCAGTGAAAACCAGTTATCACTTGAAAACCCCAAACCATGGCTTTATACTCAGAAATCGACATTTCTCGTAAACCGTGCTGAAAACTGAACTTCTCGAAAAACGTGCAATTATGTAATATCAACAAAACATGTCCGGTAAACATAAAATCATAATTAAAACCATAAAACAATTATAGAAAACTAGTTATGCATGCTCGAGTTTAGAGAAAGGGTCCACTCACAGTACCGAGCCCTCAATCGCGTCCCAAACGTCTCGTACGTTCCTCAGCTTCCTCGGGAAGTCCCGATCCTGTCAACAATCGCCAAAGTACGTTACTAACCCATCTACGAAGGTCCACCTAATTTTCCCCAAAAATCCCCGGGTCCTAAACGTAACGAACCGGAACCCTAAACCTTCGACCTCGCGGAACTAACTTCAAACGACGTCCAAACAACCCAAAACCAATCCCATTAGACTCGTCACAACACCTAGACTAAAAACCATGTTGACTGTTTTCCCAACCGCCGCCGCACGCGCCCCCACGCGCCGCCCAAAGTGGCTGCGCGTGGCCCTCACGCGCCAGCTACAGTACCATCGTCTTCCTCGAGTCGACCCAGTCGAACCGGCCTCTGCAATTCGAACCGACGAGGACGGTTCACCACCGTACCTGCACCAAAACACCTCTTCACCATCCCTCTTCGTCCCATCCTAAGCTATCCATCCCTATACTCCAAACACCTCGACTCAACCTAAAACCTGTTGACTCAAGCTCGAACAGAAACCCAAACTATCCCCTGTTTTCTACTCCGGCCACCCAGGTCTTCCCCCGCCACGGAAACCACCGTAGACGGTTCCTAAGGACCTAAGAAGTCGACTAGGACCAACCAGAACCCTCGACTCGTACTCTAAACCCACGACTCAACGTCGGAATCAAAACGGAAAAACAGAGAACACAGGGTACTCTCCGTCGTTCTAGCCTCCGCCGTGCACTCCTCCATCACGGCTGCACAACCAGCAGCTACCTAGGACCCTACTGAGTCCCCTAAACCTCACTGGACTCCTCGATTAAACCCCAAAAGCCACGACTTTCCAATTTGAAAATCACAGCAAAACAGAGCACTTACACAGGGAGAAGGAATTACCTGCTGTCGACCGCCGCCGTGCTCACCGCCACACTCGCTGAAGTCCACAGAGTCGTCCTTGTTCCCTGTCGAGTCCAATTACACCGCACACGGCCACACCACCACCTCGATCACTCACTTCCTCCCTATTTTCCCCCTGGTTTCCCGTGGCTCACCTCTCACACACACACAACCACTAGACCTCCAAACCTCCTCACTAACTCCCTCTCACTCTCTGGTCACTATCACACACTCATAAAACTCACCAACCCTCACGATCACCTCTCAATTTCCTCTCAATTCCTCCCTTTGTTTTCTGTTCTTCGAACACACACACAGCACACACCTGCACGATTACCCCAAATAATTGGGACCGTGCACGAGCCTAGAACCAACCAGAACCCTTATGCGTGTCACCATCCCCTCAGCCTTCTCACAAGTGGCTCAATCTTAGCCCTCCATTTTCCCTCTCTGTTGCACAAATCCCCATGTGCAAAAGACCAAACTGCCCTTCTTTTTAAACCAAAATTACCGTTATGCCACTACCTTTCTAAACCCGTATCTCACACATCGTAAGTCCGATGAATACGTGCCGCCTGTCATCGAACTCAGGACGACAAGATCTACCTAACGGTCCTAGGTCAACGTACAAAAGCCCGTTCGTACGAAAAGTCAACTTTTCCCCCTATTTTAGCCAAATTACGGTTATGCTCTCAACCTTCCGAACATCATAACTTCCTCCTCGGATGTCAGAATCGGGCGTGCCACCTGTCCACGGATTCGTGACATCCTAAACTACGTCCTGGCCATCGGTCAAAACCCAATTGATCGCCTAAACTAAAAGTCAACATTTTGCCCAAACCGGGGGCAAAATCGTCATTCTAGGCTAACGACCTTAAATCAATACATGGGAACTCAACCCAAATCAACCACAAGTGGGACTCTGCCCAAATCCAGTAAACGTGGGTCTCAACCCAAAACTGTTCTCAGTGAAATACTAAAACATCGAATACGGGGTCTCCGCTCCAAACCATTTCCAAAATATCAAATACGGGGTCTCCGCCCTAAATCATTTTTTAAACATAAAACACGGGGTCTCCACCCCAAATCACTTTCCATAAAAAACCACATACGTTCTCATACGTATAACGCATCCGCGGCACTTCTGAGAAGATGCCAACTCGGGGCACACAACCCCTAGGGAACACATCCCCGATATATGTCACGATTCATCTCTATACTAGTGTGAACACTACTCGGGGTCTCACTCCAAGTCTACTCCCAGGAATTTTCCATCTAGGAGGCTTTATCTTCAGACCTAGTCAGATCATCTCTCCGGAATCTGGTCCGGGACCACATCATAACTTCTACTCCTGGAACGGGATCCCTATGTGGATACCCATTCTGGTCTGTGAATCGTGACTCTCCAGGTCGACATCTGGAGGAGACCAATAAAATCATATGGAGGGTATAATACATTTTCAAATCATTTCCTTTCCCAAAACATATTTCAACTGGGTCTCATACCCGATTCATCTCAATAGGATTCCTCGAATCCGATTCAAATTCACTTTCACAGGCCTCGGCCTAAATCTATAGTTCAACAATGTCTCATGCCCAAATTCTCATTTCATAAACCGAACTGGGACTCAAGCCCGATGTTACAATCAACTGGGCCTCTAGCCCGATATCACAACTAACTGGATCATAAGCCCGAAACCATAACTCAACGGGGCCTTAAGCCCGATTTCACAACCAACGGGGCCTTAAACCAATGGGGCCCTCAGCCCGATCGTATAACTCAAATGGACCCTTGGTCCGATTCCTCGTCAAATCAAATGGACTTCAAGTCTGAGAGTTTGTAAATCAAATAGGTCTCATGTCCGATTTCATATTTCCAAATCCAAAACTCATTCATTAAATCCTCATTGAAAACCTAGCAAGGATAAGCATCGTATAAAATCAAAAATCTCGAAATACATGCAAATACTAAATCCTAGGCTACCACAAACAAATGCACTCATGGCATCACAAAACATGTATTAAAACAATTATAAAACATTTATGCATGCATCAAATTCATAAAACAAGTCCACTCATAGACCGTCCGAAGCCGCACCTCGATACGTGTGCCATAAGCGTCTCCCGGACCAATCGTCGCCTCTGGGATTCCCGAACCTGTCCAAATTAATTTAGAGGGTTACTAACTACTTAAATAACCCCTCACTAAAGTCCCATAATTTTCCGGAATTTCTAACTATTTTTAAACGAGAACCTAAACCTTCGGACGTCCCGAACTATATCGAAAAGATGTCTGATCGACTCGAAACCAGTCCCAAAATTTTCGTTACATCGAATAGATGATATTACATGTTGGACACTTCCCCAGATTCCCTGCCACAGGCCATCACGCGCCCAAGGATTGGCCTACGCGTGGGCCTCACGTGTAACGACCCGTCCCGAATTCTAAGATTAGATTGGTAACTAATCATGTTTAGTGAGGGTAATCGGTGATTAGTTGGGCGAAATCGGATGAACGATGCAAAATGACCGTTTTGCTTCTGGTCGTGCGTAAAACGTTGACTTTTCATTCGGGGGGTCAAATGGACTTTGACCGATAACTGTGACGTAGTTCAGGTCGTCACGAGTTCATAGACAGGTGACACGTTCGATTCCGACGTTCGAGGAAAAATTATGACGTTCGGAAGTTTAGGGGCATTTTGGTAATTTTGGTTAAAAAGGGGCGAAATGTTGACTTTTTAATCGATATGTCTGATGGCCAAGGGTCGAGGACCGTTACGTAGATCGGGATGATACGAATCCATAGACAGGGGGCACGCTGAAATCGGACTTCGAACGGGAAAGTTATGGGTCATGGAAGTTTGATTTCACTATGCACGTACTTCGAGGTAATGATGAGTGGCTTATTCTGATTGGGAAGATATTTTAAATGGGACCTATGGATGAGTGACAAGTGTCACTCATCCCATTGGCCAATCCCCTAAAAAGTGGATGTAACATATTTAAATACTATTATAATTATTATTTTATAATTTCCATTTATAACAACTTAAATCTTAGCCGCCCATCCTATCACTTAGTCAATCCTCACCGTCCATTTCCTTGCTTCTTTTCTGATCAGCATCATCATCAGCCATCCCTCTATCTCCCTTATTTCTCCATCAACCGTGCACGACCACCATGTCAATTTCTTCTTCTTTACTTTCAAAACCCAAAAACAAACACACTCCTCACCATCACAGGGACCCTCAGAGCTCGTGTGTGACCGTGGGGAAGTAATGAGAGGCTGAAGGACGACACTGGTGAGGGTGGCAGCCACGGTGGTGGCCACGGTGGGACAACCGTATGTCGTTTGAACCCATATTCGAGAAACCATTATAGTGACATTTTCGATCGAGCTGAGTGACCTTAAAGGGTTCCTAGGACTCAAATAAATGCTTAGGGATCGATTTTGAAGGGCTTGGTGGTCTGAGACGGCCGATGACCAAAACGGTGAGTTTCAGTGCAAATTTTGGAAATCTGTTTTTGATGGTTGTCAACCGTGTCTGATGATTGGGACTTGTTTCTGGGAATTGTAGGAGTCGAATGGTGCTGGACTAGAGGTCTGTGGTGGCCAGGATCGAGGACTCAACCGAGTTGCAGGTGGCCGGTCCAAACTTTGATATGAAAGGTGAGGTGCCGGTCTAGTTTCTTAGTTTTGAATCAATGGAACTCTAGGGAAGGATTAGAGGATAACGTAGATGGAAAAAGGATCGAAAATGGCTGAGTATTAGCTGAGAACCGGCCAGACCGGTTCACCGGTTCGGTCGAACCGGAAAAACCAGAGGACCGGGTTCAATGCGAGGTAGGGGATGGCACTGTTCACGCGTGTGGGCTTCACGCGTAGCCACTTGTGGCGGCACGTGGGGGCACGTGATGTGTCCAATGGGGAAGTGTTCAACATGTGAAACACTCTATTCTATGTAACGAACATTTTGGGACTGGTTTCGTGTCGATCGGACACCGTCTCGATAATGTTCGGGGCATCGGAAGGTTTCAGATCGAGTTTAAAAATAGTTAAAAATTCAAAAAAATTACAGGACGTTAATATGAGGTTAATGAAGAGGTTAGTGACCTTCTAGTGTGATTTGGACAGGTTTGGGAGTCCCGGTGATAGTGGCGAGGCCCGGGAAGGCCTATGGCACGCGTATCGAGGCTCATCGTAGGACGGTTTGTGAGTGGACTTTGGTTTTATAAATCTTATGCATGCATAAATGTTTTATATGGATCATGATTGTGATTATATGATGTCGATTTGGATATTGGTGAATTATATGGTTTCACGCATTTCGAGGCGATTTACGTGCTTGCACGTAAATCGAGGTTTTCGATTTTACTCTGATTTTACGTACTTATGGTTTTGGAAATAGTTGAATGAAATGGTTTTGAAATTGGAAAGATGAACTCGGGCATGAGGCCCAATTTTTTTGGAAACCTCGGACTTGGAGTCCATTTGAGTCACGTAATCAGGCTGGGGGCCCAGTTATTTTATGAAATGAGGCTATGGGCCCAATTGGTTGTGAAATCGGGTTGAGACCCATTTGAGTTATATTATCGGGCCAGGGGCCCAGTTGATTTACGAAATTGGATGTGGACCCAGTTGATTTATGGAATCGGGCATGAGGCCCAGTTGGTTTATAAATGTGATTTCGGGTCGGGGACCTTAAATGGATTTGACTAAATGGTTTTGGATTTGAAAATCAGATGTTTGGACTTGTGATGGTTTTATGGAATTCCGGGCAGGGCCCATGAGATGTTTTGAAATGATTGATAAGCTGTTTTCCATAAACTATCTTGATACTAGGATATGTGATGGTCTCCTCCAGGTATCTGGGACACTGGGAAGTCACGGTGCATTGCCTGCGAGGGGTCATTATACGGAGCTCCCGGACCGTATGATGACTCAGGATGATTGGACGTCTGGGACGTCAGACATCTGGGATGTGAGAGATATGAACCCGGTGAGACCCCGGGTAGCACGTGTTGCTTTATACCATGAGATATGGCGTATGCGACGCTAGGCATCTACGATGCCCATGATGGTTTAAACATGTTTTCTTGAATGATATTTATGGTTATGGTTTTGGGCGGTAGCCCACTTGGAATTGGAATTTGGTTTTACGGTTTTGGGCTGAGTTCCCACATTTGGTTTTGAGTCATGGTTTCTGCGCTAAGGCCCTAACGGTTGTTTTTAGTAAATAGTTTACTTACTGGTTTCGATGCATGCATACGTTTTAATGAAGGGCATAAATATCTTTGTGAAATGTGTTTTATGAAATTATTTATTTTCGCCCACTCACAGCTTTTGGTTGTTTTTAATGCCCTTCAGGTTGATCACGGATGCGACTGCAGCAGAGACTAGACATTCCATGCCTCCTCCATCCATCCTTGCGCACTCTGGAAGCTCGTTGGGGGCAGTGGCTTTAGGTTATCCCTTGTCTGACACTTCGTGTTAGACGGGAGCATGACACATCCCACGGTAATCCCGGGGGGATTGGGATGGGTCCTGTCAAGTGGTATCAGAGCAGGTTTGCTCTTCGTGTGCACACAGATCGAGGATGTGATGTCTCATTGGGCTGCAGTTCGTTATCAACCTGATAGTTAGGGGGTCGAATGGATAGTTAGTGGGAATGAATCATGAATAGTGGATAGAGTACGATTGGCCCGATACGTCGTGCGTTAGTGTGATTCGACCCAAGTGGGGTTGCATGTGATGAACTGGTGATATGGGACCATCGGTTCGGTCATGTGATAGTAGATTGTTGTGCTGCTGGGTGCAGCTGGGTTCGTGGAATCCCATTTGAGTAGTGACCTGGAAATGTGAACCTCAGTTGGGTAATGGTCTAAATGTGAACCCTAGTGGTGATTACTAGTGTAAGGAATATTGGTACATCGACCGGGATGTCCGATGGCCGAGGGCCGAGGACCGTTACGTAGATCGGAATGATACGAATCCATAGACAGGCGGCACGCTGAAATTGGACTTCGAACAGGAAAGTTATGGGTCATGGAAGTTTGATTTCGCTATGCATGTACTTCGAGGCAATGATGAGGTGGCTTATTCTGATTGGGAAGTTCGATTTCGCCCAAACATCCGCTAATTCTCATCTAATCTTTGATTAGTCTATCTAATCCGTCATTAATTCTTAATTAATCCTGCTAATTCGGGACGGGTCGTCACACAATTGTCACTCATCCCATTGGTGGCTTTTCCCTAATTGGTGGATCTATGTCCAATGGCCACTTCATTAATTAATTAATTAACTCACCCCTCACATCTCTCTTCTTACCCGTGCAACCATTTCCATCTTCTTCATTTTCTGCAAAACCCGAACACCCATTCCATACAGCCCCTTCAATCCCCGTTTGTAATGACCCGTCCCAAATTCTGAGATTAGATTAGTGACTAATCAAGGATTAGTGAGGTTAATCAGTGATTAGTCGAGCGAAATCAACCAGACGGTGTAAAATGACCATTTTACCCCTAGTTTTGGGTAAAATGTTGACTTTTGACCCGGGAGGTTCAATGGCCAAGGGTCGAGGACCGTAACGTAGATCAGGTCGATACGAATCCATAGACAAGGCGGCACGCTAAAATCGGACGTCGAATGGGAAAGTTATGATTCACTGAAGTTCGATTGCGCTATGCATGCATTACGAGGCAGTGATGATGTGGCAATATCTGATTGGGCAAATATTTAGGTGGGACCCATGGATGAGTGACAAATGTCACTCATCCCATTGGCCCTTAACCCCAAAATGTGGATCTCAAGTGTGATTGGTCCACTTGTATTTTAATACATATATTTTCACCGACCTCCCATCCTAGCCCTCCATCTTGACCGTCCAAACCTCCTTCCCTCTCACCTGATCATCATCCCTCTCTGTTTCCTTCACAAACCCGAGCCCCCTCCATTCTCCATTCCTTTGAACAAACAAACACACCACATCACACCATCACCATACTACACCCATACGTTCGTGTGAGGAATTTTGAGAGACTGAGAATGACAAGGACGACGGCTCACGGAGGTCCACGACGGGGGGTGAGCCAAACCAAACCCGAGAGCCCATTTTCTATTTTCAAATTTGAAAGTTGAGTTTTAATTGATGTTGAGAGCTCCTTTTGATTCTAATGTGACCTAGGGACAAGGAAGACTCAAGGAGGATTAAATTCGAAGGAAATGGAAGGCTGAGGGAAGAGAAAACGGAGCTTGAAGGTCAAGCCCACTGTTCGATCATGGAAGGTGAGGCCTTGTTGGTTTTTCTTATGTTTTGGAGTCTTAAATCGATAGGAAATGAGTAGGGAAAGGTTTAGGAATCGAAAGGTGAAAGATTGGATTGAAAATGAATGATATTGGGCACTGAACAGGCCGCGCCGATCCGGTTCGAATCAGAGGACCTGGTTCGACAGAGGTTAGGGGTGACACTGTTCACCGGCGCATGGGCTTCACGCGCAGCCCCTTTGGGCGGAGCGTGAGGGCGCGTGGTGGGTCCTTTGAGGTTGACTTCAACATGACTTTTAATCTATTCGATGTAACGAACATTTTGGGACTGGTTTCGTGTCGATCAGACACCGTCTCGATAATGTTCAGGACATCCGAAAGTTTAGGATCGAGTTTAAAAATACTTAAAAATTTGGGAAAATTACAGGACTTCAATGAGAGGTTAATAAGGTAGTTAGTAACCCTCTGGATTGATTAAGACATGTTTGGGAGTCCCGGTGACGACGATTAGCCCGGTGAGGCTTACGATATGTAAATCGAGGCTGTAGCTTAGGACGGTCTCTGAGTGGACCTTTATTTCTAAACTGTGATGCATGCATAAATTTTTTATATGGTTTATAGATATGATTCTACAATGATGATTTGGATGATTGTGATTTACATGGTTTCATGCATTTCGAGGCAATTTACGTGCTTGCACGTAAATCGAGGTATACGGTTTTGCACTGATTTTCCATGCTTATAGTTTTGGAAATGATTTCATGAAATGGTTTTGAATTTGAAAAGGTAAACTCGGGTTCGATACCCATTTGTTTTGAAAACCCTCAGACTCGAAGTCCATTTAGTTACGTTCTCGGGCCAGAGGCCCAATTGGTTCTTGAATCGATTTTAGATTTGGAAATATGGAATCGGGCATGAGACCCCTTTGATTTACGAACTATCGGACCTGAAGTCCATTTGATTTAACAAGGCATCGGGCCAGAGGCCCAGTTGACTTACGTATCAGGCACGAGGCCCATTTAGTTTACGAAATCGGGCACGAGGCCCAGTTGGTTTGTGAATTCGAGCTTAGAGCCCATTTATGGTTTACGATTGTGATTTCGGGTCGGGGACCCATAAATGGATTTATGGTTCATGAAGGTTTATGGGGACCGGCATGAACCCTTGAAAGATTTTTATGATTCATGACGGTTTATGGGGACCGAGCATGAACCCTTAAAAGGTTTTGAGAATGTTTTCAAATGGTTTTTCGTATACCATCCTTTATATATGGATTGTCTCCTCTGGAAAGGGTCGTTGGCCTGGGTGGACCCCAGAGTAGTCACAGAGCACTGACTGAGTGGAGTCGCCCCTGTTGGGTTCCTTACTCTCAAAAAGGCTATGGATTATAACCCCTAGGGAGGGTCATTGATCTACGAACATTGACCTGTGTGAACCCTGAGGAGACTTGGGATTTGAGACCCCGGGTAGCACACGCGTAGCTCTAGATACCATGACAGCATTGGTTATATGATATATTGATAAACATGATTTCTTAGTTTTGCGAAATTGTGTTTTATGGATAATAAATGGATTTGGGCTGAGTTCCCACATATGTTTACTATGTTATGGATTTCTGTAAATGATTTGAGCAGGGGCCAGTATGTTTTGTATTTATGGAACTTGGGGCTGAGACCCTAAATATGGTTGTTTAAACATATATGGTTTGATAAATGGTTTTACTATGCATGCATGATTTTTAGTGAAGGGCATAAAGGTCTTTTATAAAATGTGTTTTATGAACTATTGTTTTTTGTCCACTCACAGTCTTTCTGTTTTCAATGCCCTTCAGGTTGAATACGGTGCGGACTGTAGCAGAGACCGAGACATCACATACCTCCTCTGGATCCTAGCGTACTCTGGAAGCTAGTCGATCTAAAGGTTCAAATTTTCCCTGGTCTGACACTCCGTGTCAGACGGGATCAGGAGCGTCCCTTGTTAATCCCGGGGGGATTGGGACGGGTCTTTACTGTTAGGACCCGTCCCAAATCTCCCGGGATTAACGTGGGATGTGCCTGCTCCCGTCTGACAAGAAGTGTCAGACCAAGGATAATTTCGTCTCTAGCCCTCACTGAGGCTTCTAGAGTACGCCAGGATCGTAGGAGGAGGAGTGTGATGTCTCGATCTCTGCTACAGTCCGCATCCGCGATCAACCTGAAGGGCATTCGAAACATTAAAAGTCGTGAGTGGACAAAATAATATTTTAATAAAAAAAATTCACAATAAGACATTTATGCCCTTCACTAAAAGCATATGCATGCATTCAAAAATCATTTACCAAAACGTTCATAAAACCATTTGAAAACATTCTCAAAACCTTTCAAGGGTTCATGCCCGGTCCCCATAAACCGTCATGAACCAAAAATCTATTTATGGGTCCCCGACCCGAAATCACAAAAAGAACCATAAATCAATACATGGGAACTCAGCCCAAATCAACCACAAGTGGGACTCTGCCCAAATCCAGTAAACGTGGGTCTTAACCCAAAACTGTTCTCAATGAAATACTAAAACATTGAATACGGGGTCTCCGCTCCAAACCATTTCCAAAATATCAAATACGGGGTCTCCGCCCTAAATCATTTTTTAAACATAAAACACGGGGTCTCCACCCCCAAATCACTTTCCATAAAAACCACATACGTTCTCATACGTATAACGCATCCGCGACACTTCTGAGAAGATGCCAACTCGGGGCACACAACCCCTAGGGAACACATCCCCGATATATGTCACGATTCATCTCTATACTAGTGTGAACACTACTCGGGGTCTCACTCCAAGTCTACTCCCAGGAATTTTCCATCTAGGAGGCTTTATCTTCAGACCTAGTCAGATCATCTCTCCGGAATCTGGTCCGGGACCACATCATAACTTCTACTCCTGGAACGGGATCCCTATGTGGATACCCATTCTGGTTTGTGAATCGTGACTCTCCAGGTCGACATCTGGAGGAGACCAATAAAATCATATGGAGGGTATAATACATTTTCAAATCATTTCCTTTCCCAAAACATATTTCAACTGGGTCTCATACCCGATTCATCTCAATAGGATTCCTCGAATCCGATTCAAATTCACTTTCACAGGCCTCGGCCTAAATCTATAGTTCAACAATGTCTCATGCCCAAATTCTCATTTCATAAACCGAACTGGGACTCAAGCCCGATGTTACAATCAACTGGGCCTCTAGCCCGATATCACAACTAACTGGATCATAAGCCCGAAACCATAACTCAACGGGGCCTTAAGCCCGATTTCACAACCAACGGGGCCTCAAGCCTGATACTACAGTAAAAGGGGCCTCAAGCTCGAGATTACAACCAATTGGGCCACAAACCCGAATTCGTAAACCAATGGGGCCCTCAGCCCGATTGTATAACTCAAATAGACCCTCGATCTGATTCCTCATCAAATCAAATGGACTCCAAGTCCGAGAGTTCATAAATCAAATGGGTCTCATGCCCGAGTTCATATTTCCAAATCCAAAACCAATCCATTAAACCCTCATTGAAAACCTAGCACGTACAAGCATCGTATAAAACTAGAAATCTCAAAATACGTGCAAATACGTAAATCCTAGGCTACCACAAAAAAATGCACTCATGGAATCACAAAACATGTTCTAAAACAATTATAAAACATTTATGCGTGCATAGATTTCGAAAGAAATGTCCACTCACAGACCGTCCGAAGCCGCGCCTCGATACGTGTGCCATACACTTCTCCCGAGCCAATCATCGCCTCCCGAGTTCCTGAACCTGTCCAAATTAATTTAGAGGGTTACTAACTACTTAAATAACCTTTCACTAAAGCCCCATAATTTTTCGGAATTTTTAAATATTTTTAAAGTCGATCCTAAACTTTTGGACAACCCGAACTATATCGAAACGATGTCTGATTGACACGAAACCAATCCCAAAATGTTCGTTACATCAAATAGATGAAATTACATGTTGGAACCTTCCTCATAAAGTGGGCCACGCGCCCACACGCACCGGAAACAGTCCTTGCGCGTGGGAGCCAGGCGCCGCACTGTGGATTGTCTTCAACCCGGCGTGAACCCGGTCCAGGCCGATTTTCCTGTGCGGCCGGTTCAACCATTTTCCCCCTTTGTTTTCGGTACGTTTCTTCCTCTTTCTATTCTATTCTTCCTATTTTCTCATTTCCTATCATTTCCTATCAAGAAACCTAAGAAAAACCATGTAAAACCCGACTAACCAAAACTCATTCTCACGGTTCAAACTCCCCGACCACCCCCTGGGCTTCCTCAGCCATGAACCACCATCAAAACTATCCTATCATCTTCCTAACAACCTAATAAGCTCACTCTAAACATCCAAAACTGTCTATAATGTCCTAATCGATTTCTTGAATTCAAAATAACAAAACCGAGTTACCTCTCTCCACCGTGCACGACGACTCAGCCGATCCTGCCACCACCTTCATCACTTCAATCTCCTCTCTCTGCTCCTCTCTATCAGTCCAGCAACCCAGATTGAAAAGGGTCGATGGATGGATTTGGACGAGATGGGGTTTGTGAGGGTTGGTATGCACGAACAAGCAAGGGATGATATGCATGAATGAAAAAGGATGGCCAGTGGATGAGTGACACTTGTCACTCATCCATTGGGCCTTGGGAAAATATCTGGGGTCCACTTGAGACAAAAGTCAATCTGTCTCGAATTTCGTGCAATAGTTCCCTCGAACTTCCGTGAGCCGTAACTTCTCCGTCGAACGTCCGATTTCGACGTACCGCCTGTCTATGGATTTGTATCATCCCGATCTACGTAATGGTCCTTGGCCCTCGTCCATCGGACCTCCCGGGTCAAAAGTCAACCGTTCGCCCCATTTCAACCAAATTACCAAAATACCCCTGAACTTCCAAACGCATAACTTCTTCCTTGAATGTTGGAATCGGGCGTGCCACCTGTTTATGAACTCGTGACGTCCCGAGCTACGTCACAGTCATCAGCCAAAGTCCATTTTACTACCTAAACGAAGAGTCAACGTTTTACCCATTCTAGGGGCAAAATTGTCATTTCGCCCTTTATGTCCGTTAATCCCCGTCTAATCCTTGATTAGTCTCGCTAATCCGTCATTAATTCTTAATTAATTCCGATAATTCGGGACGGGTCATTACACTAGCACCGTTATCTGTGTGTGTGGTGTGAATGAAAGAGAAAGAGAGAGAAAGGTGAGACGATGAAGATGGTGGCCACGTGTCGAGCCGTCGTGGACGATGGCCGGAGAACTCAAAAACGGTAAGTTTATGTTCGAAATTCAAAGATTGGATTTTGGTGGTTATTAATCGATACTAATCATTCCTTGATGTTTCTGGTGGTCATACAGATTGAGTGGGATTGAAATCAAGGACTGGGACGGTCTGTGATGGCCGGAAGCAGATGTGGAAACTTGGTCGTACTGTTCAAGCTTCAAAGGTATAATTCCTGTTTCGATTTCATCATTTTGAATCCATAGATAGATTAGGGTTGATTAGGCGAAGCTTTAGGAGTTAACAGGATCAAAAAATGGTGGAGAATTGAAGGAGAACCGGTCTCGACGGTTCGCTAGTTCGACTGAACCGGACAGAACCAGAGAACCGGGTTTGACAGAGGTTAGGGATAACACTGTAGAAAACGTGTGGCGCCTACGCGCAGTACCTTTGGGTGTTGTGTGAGGGCACGTGGGCCCTCTTTTCGAGGCACGGTCAACATGTAATTTCATCCTTTCGATGTAACGAACATTTTGGGACTAGTTTCGTGTCGATCGAACATCGTTTCGATATAGTTTGGGGGGTCCGAAGGTTTAAGGGCTAGTTTAAATACGTTTAAAAATTTGGAAAATTACGGGACGTTAATGATAGGTTAATGAAGTAGTTAGTAGTATGATTTGGACAGGTTTGGAGAGTCCTGGTGACGGTGATTATCCCGGGTAGGCTTATGGCATGCATATCGAGGCAGTATCGTAGGACGATCTGTGAGTGTACAACGTTTTCTAAACTATGATGCATGCATAACTATTTTATATATTTTATTTATGCGATTTCTATAGTGATGATTGAGGCATTGGTGATTTACATGATTGCACGTATTTCGAGGTAATCCCATATTTGCACGTATTTCGAGGTTACGATTTTATACTGTAGTTTTACGTGCTTGTGGTTTCGGTGATGGTTTGATGATATGGTTTTGGTTTTGGAAAGAGGAACTCGGGCATGAGACCCATTTGAATTGTGTGATCGACCAGGGGGCCCAGTTGGTTTATGAAATTGGGCTGAGACCCATTTGAGTTATGTGATCGGGTTGGGGACCTAGTTCATTTACGAAATCGGGCATGAGGCCCAAATATGTTTTATAAATGTGATTTTGGGTCTGGGACCCTATGTTTCATAAACGTGATTTCGAGTCGGGGACCCTAAATGGTTGTATGGAAATTCCGGGCAAGGCCTTTTGAGATGTTTTGAAATGACTTTATAAAACTGTTTTCCATATACCATCTTGATACAAGGATTTGTGGATGGTCTCTTCCAGGTGTCTGGGAAACTGGGGAAGTCACGGTGCATTGCCTGCGAGGGGTCATTATACGGAGCGACCGGACCGTATAGTGACTCAGGAGCAGGATTGCTATGATTAGACATCTGGTACATTAGACATCTGGGATGTCAGAGATATGGACCCGGAGAGACCCTAGCAGCACGTGTTACTTATACTGTGAGATATGACATCTGAGACGTCAAGCGTCTGGGATGCTAGGCATCTGGGATGTGGGGGATGGTTATGTGGTAAATATGGATTATTGGATTTATGGATTGGTGTTTATGGATTTGGGCAGTGGCCCACTTGGTTCTGGATTTACTTATTTTGGTATTCTATGGTTTTGGGCTGAGTTCCCACACATATTTGGTTTTACGGTTTTTGGGTTAAGGCCCTAATGGTTTATTTAATTAAATGGTTTGATTACTGGTTTTCAATGCATGCATACTTTGAGTGAAGGGCTTAAATGTCTTTTTATGAAATGTGTTTTATGAATTTATTGATTTTCGTCTACTCACAGTCTTTAATGGTTTTAATACCCTTTAGGTTGATCACAGGTGCGGGCTGTAGCAGAGACCGAGACATCGCACTCCTCTACCGATCGTGGCGCGCTCTGGTAGCCCCGTATGGGCCGAGGTATGAATTATCCCTTGTCTGACACTTCGTGTCAGACGGGAGCATGGCATATCCCGCGTTAATCCCGGGGGGGGGGGGGGGGGGGGGGGGGGGATTGGGATGGGCCGTCATATTCATCTCAGTTGAAGATTTCCCGAATTTCTTGCTCCTTACGGGTTTGAAATATTAAGGAAATAGTTTACTGTTTATGTGCTTGTTTTCAGTTGTTATTCAATTCTAGTAATTTTACATTCATGTACTCGTACTTCCATTTCCATTTTAATACAACCAGATTTACTTAAGTAG
Organism: Prinsepia uniflora; assembly: GCA_032719365.1. NCBI lineage: Eukaryota > Viridiplantae > Streptophyta > Magnoliopsida > Rosales > Rosaceae > Prinsepia > Prinsepia uniflora. The sequence goes on along the minus strand of CM064869.1, from coordinate 57,198,818 downwards.
TGACTGGTGCTCAAAATATACCATCAAAGTGTAGTTCACGACTCACCAAGTCGGGACACTATCTGTGCATTGGTCCGAATACTTTGATCCTGACTTGAGGGAACCTAGGGCCATCTCCCATTTAACTGTTGAAATAACAATGTCGCTAGGTTTGAATATCATGGCGGAATAACTTCTGATTTGGGCATCGCTGGGATTTCTTGTCTGCCTGCCTCACAATCGCATTGATCAAAAGGAAAGTTTTCGGGCCGAAAACGGAATCCAATTATACTGTCCAGTAATAGTTTTTCTACGGGTGGCACACATGCACCTGAGTTAAAAGGTCCATTGCTTTCTAGTTCGTCTATCTAGGGATCGACCGTGATTTAAGACCCTTCACGCTCAGCGCATCCAGCATCTTCATATTGCATTGAAGCAAAAGAAATCCCACGAACGGTCTGCCTCCCTCGCTCCGCAGAAAAAAAGGTTCCATACGGAGGTCTAGCTAGACTTGCCTTAGGACGTCTCGGTTCCTAAAACGAGTAAAAGATTTCGGGCAAAAACAGACTTATTGGTGTTTCTAGATGTGTTAGTCTCTCTTAATCTTATCATTATTTTTCTCGTAAAATTTTTTATAAGATTATTTTCTCGTAAAATTTTTTAAAAGATTTTTTTCTCAGACGATGACAGTCTAGTAACGCCTTGCTCAAATTTATAAAATTTCAATTTTTGTGTTTAGAGATTTCTTAAGTGAGCCATAGGTTATGTAGAACTTTATTAAAAAAAAATTATTTTTTAATATGAAATTTTTGGAATCGCAATCTCACAGTATTCTAAATTTTATCTGCACGAACGAAGTGGCACAGAAAGAAAGTAAATACTAAAATTGAGAATTTTATTTTATAAAATAATTTTTTAAAAAAAGTAATTTCACCATAAAATAACATATATAACAAAGTTAGGCATACATCTAACTCTATATTTACATGACCTGGCAACCTAATTCAATCACATCAGCCTAACTAGATCACGTGTTACAATTCTATGTGACCATTAGCACCGATAATTGTTTCATGACAAGATTTTGATGGCGTAGGGTGGTCCAATTACATTGAAGGAAGTGGAGTTTCTATTCTAAATAGCTTGACTTTTATAAGCCTTCTCGAGGTGATCAATTACTCAATCAATGTTCGATTGTTGTTTCTTCAGATTTTCATAGCTTCGCATGCAACGAGTTTTCAGTCAATTTTGTTTCTTCGCATTCTCAAAAAAAAAAAGAAAAAAAAAAATTCATGTGTTAGAATTTTCATGCTAAAAATGTGGATATTAAATATTAAGAATGTAGTGCACGGATGAGTTTTTTACACACCCCTTTTATATGTGATAAATTTTTAAATATAATATGTGGACAATATTTTTGTTTATTACATTTTCGAACGCCCTTTACAGGGACGAAACTGAGAGGAGGCAGTTTAGGCCGTAGCCTAAGTCAATATTTCTATTTTATATATAACATAGCACAATCTTAGCATAAAACTGAGTCTAGCCTTGTTGACTATGTGCCTCGTTATTTTTGTTGGGATTGCAAGTTCGACTCCCATTGGTTCCTTATGCGTAATTAAGTTCATTTTATCATTTTTTTTACAATACATAATGGGTGACAGAACGTTTGGCTTGGAAAAAATCGAGTTCATATGCCATAGAGAAAATTGAGATTTCACTCGAAAACCAATTAGAAATGTGGGATTTGTAACCCAACTGCTTATAAGTGCCTTTGCAAAATTGATAATTTTCCGAATGGATTTTTTTTTTTTTTGCTACGTGAAGGAAAGACAGAAAAGCTAAAGGGTAATTTTTCATAAGGGTGTGTTTGAATGAGGGAAAATAAATAGAAAATTTGGTTAAAATTGATATTCTAACTTTCTCATTGTCAAAAGCCCATGTTTAGCAAACATAGAGTGAGAATGGTCAAATTATAAAGGAAAAATATTTTCTAATTTTGTGCTTAAATTTCTGATTCCAAATTTCTTATGTAGAAGTGGAATTGCACGATTCTTGGAAAAGTGGAATCATATTTTCTAGCTTTTAATTTTTAAATAGGCTTTATCTTTTTTGTGTATTCCAGGATTGTAAAATTTGTAAATTATCCAAACACTTGAATTTTAAATTTATGTCATTTCTAAATTTTAATATATATAATTTCCTAACATAATACTTTATAATTGAAGGAAAATTAAATGATGGAATTATAATTCCCATAATTTATTTTCCAAAAGAAATATAAATTTTTTTCATCCAAACACACCATAATGTAATCGAGATTTTTATTCCTTTACATTGTCAAGCACATCGCCTCTAATAATATAATTGGACGAACATGTCCAAGACTCTAATATGTGAACTACACTTTTGTTTTTTAATATTTTTCAAAAGCCCTTCATATATGATGGATTTTTAAACTTAAGGACAATGCAATACATATTCGTAACACAGAGTACGTGTGAATTCTCACATACCCCCTCAATGTAGTGAATGTTTCTTCGCATTATCAATAAACTCTCGTGTGAACTTTTAAGTTTAATATGTAGACAATACATACTGAAAAATGTAAAGTATGATAATTTATGCGTGAATAAAACAAATTGTGTGAAATAGAACACTTGTAATCGTTTGGTTTGATATGTGAGAAAAACCCAATCTAATACCATAAAAAAAAATTGGCATTGCACTTTAAAACCAATTGGAAATGTTTAGGAATAGTAAGTGAACTCCTTAAGATCCATGACCAACTTGATAAATTTCCCATTGTGAACCGGAAATTTGTTTGTTTACATTCTCACAACCGTCACTTCTAATGAGTCGGACCAATAACACCCAAGACTAAAAAAACCCTCTGGCCTGAAATTTGCCACACTGCAAAGTCGGCAAATATGTTCTTCTTTTCAACCAGATGGTGACGAGGTTGGAATTTTGAGCCATGAAATGTGTCATGTTCCAAGTGACATGCCTATTGCTTTGTTTCTTACCATGTCCCCCAGGTTTGCTGGTCACAGGCTGTTTTTAGTTTAAGTTGGTTGGGCAAGTGGTCAAGACAGAGACATGAGGTTTGGCCATAACGTACCAGACATTTAATTAATTATGCTTATCTTCCAAATCCTCAAGTTTACCTATTTAATCCAATTCATAATGCATCAACATTCAAACCAAGTTTTCGGGTTAATCCGAAGAACCCGGTTAATGAACCGAGTGGACCAGGTTTGGGGTTGAAGCATTATGAGCATGCCTTCGCAAGACCCTACACGCCAGATTATTGACAAGAAACACTAATTTACCATTATTAATTTTAATTATCATCCATGAACATTATTAATTTTAATTATCATCCATGAACGACGTCTCTGAATTATAACGGATTCCGTTAAAATTTTCAACTTCTTTTAAACATAAAAGTAAAGTTATATTTTTAAATATGTTTATAACAATAAAATAAAGGTTCATTTTAGGTTTTATTTATATTAAACAGTGGGGAATTGTTTATAACCCTTATTGTTAACCAAAATAATTAAGAATTTTAACTGAAAAATTATCAATGCATATTTAGACATAGTTCATAAATGTGTGCTATTAATAATGAAATTTTGGCACAATAGCTACAATTAGTATAAATTTGAAGGACGGTGGCAACAGTTTTCCCCAAATAAAAGAACCAAAGAACATAAAGAAGCATGGAATAACCAATGATGCAGACATAAATGCAGTGACACTACCCTTTTATCACACAGAAAAAATAATCCACAACACAAAATCTATAAGTGAATCCTATTCTTTGTATAGCAAATGTCCTAAAGAATGCTCTTTTAGTACTCAAACTAACAAATCTACAATCTATTCTCTTTTTCCGGTCATACGAAATACTCACCTCTGAAATCCATCCATCCATCACCATTGTGATCCCCGGGGTATACCAAGCTATAAGTCAGAAGGGTTAGAGAGGTGACGTCCAGTTCACCATCCCTATGTCATCGAACTCCAGGTTGCAGAATCGGAAAGAAAGTCCAGTCAGTGCAAGGCTTAGATTCCTTGGCAGCAACATTTTTGTTAGCCCACCATTCTGAGCCAATGTCGGGTTTATTGAGAACTTCAGGTTTTGTGTTGTCAAAATTGAAGTCCTTTGTTGAACCAAGGGTGATGGATCTTTTTTTTAGATAACCTTGATCCTCCCCTTCTCCAGAAGCATTTTCACGAACCCCACTGGTATTTTCCTCAACACTGAACTCATGGTGATCATTACAAGCTGTAGATAGCACATCTCTTTCAATAGGGCACTCTCCTGATATGTCCTTTGAAGACTCTGGTGCAGTTTTAATTGATGCACCTGCTTTATTTGCAAGAAAGCATGCAACATCTTCACCAGTCAATTCAAATGACACCCTGTGATCAAAAACCGGTCCAATATTTCGACATCCACTATCTGAGTTGGCCAAAAATGCAACCTGAGATATTTGGTTCTCCACAAGGAAACTGTCTATAGAGGCAGGCCCTGTACCATCAGGCGTCAAACATCCAGAACCCAAACTGGAGTAATTTCCAACACCATTTGGGGTCATACATCCGGAACCTAGCCTTGAGCCTAGCTCATTTCCATCTGGCGTCAATGATCCAGAGCCTAGCCTTGAACCCCACTTACGACTGTTGAAATTTTCAAAGCCGTAGAGTTTGGGAGCTTCCCCCATGCGAAACTCCACCGGATGTCTGTCAGGAAATGGGGAAGATGTGCCAGAATTTGATACCGCTGATCCTGGTGATATGAGATGACCCCCAGGACTTCCTGGATATTGTTGGTAAGGCTGGAATTCATACTGGGACAATGCCAACTTCTGGTTGCTACCACTATTTCTACAGTTCCGGTCCAGTGAAGAAGTCAAAAGTTGAGCAAATGGGACTTCAGGGGATGAAGGTGTAGTCAGTTGCACGGATTCGGGAGGGGGAGTGAACGGAGCAGTAGATGGTTCAGTGTTGAAGGTAGAGAATACCGGGGGTGAGACTAACTGGGTCTCATATGCATAAGGACCAATGGAAAAAATGGATGCAGGTCCACCAGGAGAAAGGGAAGTGAGGGACAGAAAACCAGCAGGTGAATGGGTAGCAGATGGTGGATCAGATGGCAGGAAAGATGCAGGAGAAGACGGAGGGGCAATGAAGGGTAATACAACTGAGGTTGAGGTTGTTTGGCTATCAATGGCAGAAACTGAAGCTCCTGGAGCGACAGGCTCAGGAATGAGGACAGCATGACCAATTCGCTTGCTATTTTTATGAGATCCGAAGCACCAATATAGGCTCCACCAGCTACCCCATCTTCTTTTCTGTAATCAAATGATTAAAAGACTGTTAATCCACATATCATGTGTAGTTTATTTCTTTACCGACTAAGGCTCTCACGATTTACTGATATTACATGCATCAATTTGTTATTCCTGCCTCAAAGATTAAAAAAAGTCCAGGCAAAAGAAAATCTTTCACATTGTTTTTGGCCTAGATATGCTCGTTGATAGAATCAATGGACAAAAACCTAGAGTAGATAAGGCCAACGACAAAGGGGATCCTACAAGAGCAGGCATTAAAGAAAATTAAAGAACCTATCTTTGGACTAGAGAATGCCATAAAGATTTGGGTTCATTCTACACCCAAAAACAAAAATCTGAGTGCACTTCTAAAATAAGAAAGTGAGGTCCAATTTCCAAATTAAGTATGAAGGTTTATGTCTTGCATTTCACAGTTACGTATTAAAATCATCCAAATGACACTTAAAAATGCAATTCTGCAAAGGCCACCAGACAACATCTGCCAAAACTATGTGGAAACATAAAAGATAAGTTGCCAGGATAGGAAGCATGTCCCATGTCCAAAATTGGGTCTCTTGTGTCTTAAAGCTGCATTCTTGATCCAAGCTTTATGATCACTACCAAATGTTTACAACCTTTGGAAAATTTTAGATATATGGGAGGTGCTATCTGGAACATCTGGAATATAAGATATATACTATATCGAAACCACCTAAAAGACTAACCATTGCAATAAAATGAACTTAATTAGTACTGCAAAAGTACAAACACAATGAAGTCTTCATAAAGTAGGACACAAGTTCAAAGACAACCAAGTCTCCATAAAGCAAGCAACTGCAAGTATCTGAAGACAGAGAGCCATACCTAATGTTTCCCTTTGACAATACAATTTCACCTTAATCCTCAATGATAGAATCTTAAATACACTAAACAAGCACGGCTCAGGGTTTATTGAAATACAGAGCCAACACCTTTTCCTGTGATTGAAATGAATGACCCAGAAGAATCTAAATAATTTAATTACAGTTTATATGATGTTAAGTCAACAAAAAAGGCTTTTACTTCGTCGAAAATACCATGTCTATTAGTTGCCAAGGACCCTGGGAAACAAGAAAAACAAAAACAACATCACAATTGAAAATTTTGCATTCTATACTGATCAGTCAATGAATTGTATGAGTTCAATTAACTTTTTTAACTCTTTCCATTGATTTGAGAAACGAACAGGTCAGGAACAAATTAAGCCACTACTTCCCATAAAAAAGAAGGAACCGAAAAAACAAAACAGAGAGAAGGAGAAAATGACCAATCCCAAGGATTATTTACTTTACAAACTCATTTCTGGACTCTAAAGATTCCCAAAACACACAAAGAGTCATACTTTATCATTTTCAGCATCGGCAACAAGTAGAACAACATAAACGCAAGATCCAACTGCTGAGGAATTCCTCTTCAGAGAAGGAAGTTTTTCCGTGTGTTTTTTATTTCCACGGTTTCTCAGCAACCAATCATAGTATAAGGACCCAAACAGATAGGAAATTAAACAAATTGAGCTGAAAAAAATTAACAACTCACATACATACATGTATGCATATCATACATATCATATCACAAATGAAATTTTATATGCAAAAGAGAGAGAGAAAAAGAGAGCGTTACAGGGGCGGCGGTGGGCTGAGCTCGAGCTTCGGCTGAGACGATGGCAGTGGCTGCGGCGTTGATAGTATCAACACTTCTGTTCATGGTTGCTTTAATTGAATTGATTTAATAATTTCTTATGAATTTGTGATCCCACAGGCTCTGTGCTTTTGTCTTGGAGCTAATTCCCCTGCTCTCCTTTATCAAATTCCGGCTAAGTTTGATTGGCTGAGTTCTCTTAAAACTACGTTACCGGAAAACGATGGATTTTCCGGCGAGATGCGACCGACATGGTGGGCTGTTGATTCGATCTGGTAAATAACGTTTTTTAAGCAGAGAGACACACAGACAGACAAACAGGCTATGAACATCAATAAATGAATGAATGAATGAAAAATGTGAACTTGTTGTATATACAAAGCTTCACCCTTTGGAATGGGGTCCACTCCTTTCTATTATTATTATTATTATAATTTATTTTGAATGTCTTGATTATCACTAATTATTAGGATAATAAGGATGATGGTGGTGATGATTAACCATAAAAGTAAATTAGTTGCACGTGGGCTTAGAGGCCCACATGACGTTGCATTATTTTCCGTATATTTCATGTGTATTTCCCTTATTCAAATTTCAAATACACCACTAAATATACATATGCATAATTTCATAAACAAAGGATTAAGGTTTCAATAACTATCTAGATGTTCTTGGAAAAAAAAAATAACTATCTAGATGCAAATTAGACCGGCTGTCATCTAATTAGTTTAAGTGTTTTCGTGTGCGAGTTTGAATTTTTTTTTTATAGTATAAATTAATATAAGATGTTGTACATCTCACTAATTTATTTTACTTACGTAAGAAGAATGATATTGTATGATTATCTGTCATTTATATATAAAAAGTATATATTTTAAAGAGTATATGTTTTATTGATATAATCAAAATTTAATAATAAAACTTCACATTAATATTTAGCCACATTCTTTTTTAATTCTTGTGTTTATGGCTGGTTGTGGGTAGGGGTGAACATGGTGCGATTCGATATAGAAATTGACAATATCCAAATCTAAACCGTTAAAATCTTAAAGGTTCGATACAGTTTGGATTTTTTTTAAAAAATTTAGAAATGAAATCGTTTCGATCCAAACCATTACTAACAATTCAATTTGAATTGAAACAGTTTGAAACCGTTTAAACATAAAAAAAAACAGCAAGTATATTAAAAAAACATCAAGGATATTAAAAAAGCAGCAAGTATATTCAAAAACACAAAGGATATTAAAAAACAATAAGTATATTGAAAAAACAGTAAGGATATTAGAAAAACAGCAAGTATATTAAAAACAAAAAATATATTAAAAAAACAGTAAGGATATTAAAAAAAGAGCAAGGGTATTTTTTATAAAAATCAATACTCAATATTTAGTATATTAATTTTGCTGATAATTGAATTGCAAACATTACCATTATATTAAGATTTAATAAACAAATATTAGCACTTAATAATCTTTTATTATACTTTTATCTAAGTATACATATATTTATCTGAGTATATTTGAGTTTATTTGAATATATTTTTTGTATTAATAATAGATTTAAAAATTAATACATTTCTTAACGGTCCGGTTTGAATTTAACGGATTTTCAAAAAGGAAAATCCAAATCCAAACCGTTACTAAAGGAGCAGTTTGGATTCTCAAACTTAAACCGTTTAATAAGTAACGATTTGAAGCGGATCGGTTAGTGGTTTTAACGAATTCGTGTCTACCTCTAATTGTGGGTATCTATCCTATAACTATTAGAATGAAGACACTGGGACCAAAATCTATGAGGCATGCAAGATATGTTCATAAAACCAAAATAAATTCTTCACATCAATTTTTCAGTTAAAATTATAACCATACAAGTTAAAATTATAATCATAAAGCATTTTTATTTCTCACATGATACAAATACTCATGCCTTTTAACCTTCTCGCATTCAAGCTGTTTAACGAGTATCATTTTGTTTTATCTTAAAAATTTCTTTATTTTGATTTATCTAGTTGGTTTTATAATCTCACATTGTTCATAGATACTCTTCAATGCAAGAACAATTAACATTCCATTTTAAATTAATTCAGTTTTAATAAAGGGATTTTAATTTACTATTAAAAATATGGTAAATAATATATATGATCTGATATCCACCTTAAAATCCCTTTCAGTTTTAATAAAGGGATTTTGTTTCAATGCAATGAAAAGAAACTTGATCTATAAGTTGAAATTATGTATAGATCTATTTTAGTATCTAATATGGCCATGGGTTTCACAAAAATAATGATTAACTTTGTCTTTGTGCAAGTGGAGGATTATTGAATGAGAATTAGGGATTACAAACCAAACCAAACCAAAACAAAATAAAATAAACACAGCTGTTATCTCTCTCATTTCGTAAATATTTGTAAGCCATTTTAAGTCAACCCTCATTAAATTAGACAATTAGTTAATAAACAATGATTTTTTATTGCTAATGAAAAATGATTACTTACGGTATCCTACTTAGTGGCTGTATAATTGAAGTGAAGAAAACAAATTTGTTTCAAATAATGTATAAGTAGTTTCCTCCTCAACTTGACACGTGTCCGTTATTTCATTGAACCCAAATTCATCCTCTCCACCCACCATGCCCAGAGGAGGCATAAGAAAAAGTTTACCCATTTACGATGATGCTAGTGGTGTTTACTAGAGATGGTGGATGGGGAGAAGAGGTTTATTCCTCAAGTGATTGTAGGTTTTTATCAGATGATTTTTTTTAAAAAATTTAAATATTAAATATCAATTTTATCTTAGGAGGGACATGCCTGTAAATTTAATTGCAAAGCCATTTTACTGGCGGCGGAGTAATAAACTCGTGACTCGCACATTCTGATTTTTACGTTACGCGCGTTGAGCGCGACTCTCGTGACCGCATTAGCTAGCCGGGCCCCACAGCGAACCGAAACCGGAAGAAAAAGGTCCTGGCCACGTAAATTAGCGTAACCTTTGAGGGTACATAAGTAAATGTATTTCCATATTTTTTTAATTTTATTTTTTTCACTTTTGCCAAAGATGTCCACGTGCGGCTGTTGTGCTTTAGAATGGGTTTTTGTGCGCACCCCTCGTGCGTACGATAGCGACATACACACACATTTAAACTTGCACGAGTGGTTCACTCTCTCTGGTGGTCTCAAGTCTCGATTCTGAAGCCTATCATTAAGGGTGGCAATTTTTGACACGACCCGATACACGACTCGAAACCCGCACGAAATTTATGCGGGTCAACCCGCACGATTAAAATTTCGGGTCATTTTCGGGTCAACCCGTTATGACCCGTTTATTAAACGGGTGGGTTTCGGGTCAACCTGTTAACCCGTTTAATAACCTGTCAACCCGTTTAATAAATGGGTAGATTTCGGGTTAACAGGTTAACCCGTATATTGGCTTATATATTGACCCATTTAATAAATGTGTCATTACTAACCCATATATCTACCCATTTACTACATAAATATCTATTAAATTTTATAATTTAAATAGGTTAAACATGTTAAATGGGTTAAACGGGTCAAACGGGTCATAGGTTAATTGGGTTTTGAGTATGACCTGTTTATTAAATGGGTTAAACGGGTTAAACGGGTTACACGGGTCATTAACAGGTCGGGTTCGGGTTGGACATTCTTGACACGATTATTAAACGGGTCGGGTTCGGGTTGGGCATAAATGGGTAAAACAGAATTCATGACACGACACGAACCCGACACAACACGACCCATTGCCACCCCTACCTATCATCATTCATCCTTTTGCTTTCTTGATAATGAGATCTCAACCCCCTCTTCTGGGCCTCATCAATCCCCATTCTCCCCCGATTAGCTTTAACCTTTCATAACTTCTAGAATCTTTTTATGTTTTCATCTCCCTTTTTATCGCCTTTTTATTACATAATTTGATACTCAAATCAAAGAATTTAACATCTAAATAAGAGATAACATCTACTTATTTTATATTCCTTCTACTTGCAAACACAAAGGGACTCAATTATGAGAGTAGTGGTGGACCAATAATTTTACCATTGAAGGGTTAAGTGACTGACTGTTCGATGGTCTGCCTCGAGAGTGAGAATAATATCATTTCTTATCAATACATGTGAAATTTTTACATCATAATGTTGGACTAAGTGCGCCACGATCTTGGACCATTGCAACTAAGGATCCAGCATCCAACGGTTAATGAAATGATAAGATAAAAGTTTGTAAAAACAAGTGATAAAACAATATGAAATAAATGTAAAACTGGAAGAGAAGGTGTTCCACTCTATCATCATCATCTATCGATTCACTGATCATCCATCATCCTCATTAAATACCCAAATTCTTAAACTCCAATTTCAATCCAAATGCCGCCATCATCCAGTTTATGATTTTTACGGCAATTTCAGACATTGAAATACTATTATTACATTGAAAGAAAAACAAATTGAAGGGAGTGGAGGTGGCGAGGTCTGGGTCGTCGATTTCGTTGGTGGTGGTGGTCAGTTTGGTTGCTTCTCAGTTGTCTCTGTGTGGCTCGTGCTCCATCTCAAACCTCCACCAAATCTAGCATGCAATTAGTCAAAATCTAACTATTCAACCTAAGGAATCATGTGGTATAACTTTAATTTTACCTCATTAAGTAAAAAATTTATAGAAGATGCTCGGTACTGCCGCTGGATTTCTCTTCGATTCTCAGGCCACAATAAGTGTCAATGGTGGAAACTTACTAGGCCGAACTTGTCTCGCCACTACGCAGAAGGCGGTGATGATGGTTAGGGTGGTTCCGCCTAATTTCAAGGGTGGGGGTGATGAAACTCAATTATGAGAATAATATCATTTCTACTTACAAACATAAAGAAACTCAATTATGAGAATGAGAATAATATCATTTCTTCTCTTATCAAGACATGCTAACTAAAATGTAACTATAGCCTTCATTTCTCATATTGTACCTAGCTTTTAAGGGGTCACGTTATAACTTATGCCAAAAATTAATTGACTTGGGCAGTAAAACAATGAACTAAAAGCATATATATAAGAGCCCCAAGTTAAATTACAGCTAAAATAGTTGAAAATTTATTTTATCAAACTATTTTTAAAAAGTTTACTCCAACGGTGTTCTCTAGTTTGGTAAATCTCGAATATTTTATTATTATTTATAATTAAACATTTGAATATACTCAATTTATTATTTTATTATTTATTAATATCATGCACTTGTGAGGAGATAGGTAATCTCTACTTTCTCTCTCTTATTTGATAAATGAGGGATCCAAAATAACAAAATAACAAAATTCTAAAGTAGAGAGTGAGATAGTGACTCTACTAGAGTGGTTTTTTCTTTCAAAATTCATAAATGAACTAAAAAAAATATTTTAAGTACTTTGTTAGATATGCTCTAAACAACATCGAATTGAAGAAATAAAATTAATTTCATGTTGGAAGGATTCGATTCTCAATAGTCACTAAATCTTATGTTATTTAAAAATCTAAATTTCTAATTAGCCTTTTCATTAGAAATGGATTTGTGTAGTATAGTGAGTGTATGCAGAACGGAAAGCACAATATGAAAAAAAAAAAAAAGGGATTGAAATTTAAATTGAATATATTGATTGAATCAAATTAGTTATAAACTAATCTAATTATGTTTTTGAAAGTTGGATGCCAATTTTCAGTTAAGATTTAGATGATTAATCAGTGAATCATGTCTCAAACTCCAGACATAGATCAACAATTAATGCATACCGTATTCACATATGGACACACAGTAATGAGAGATATGAGTCAGTATCAAAGATTAAGAAGTCGTTCTTGGTATTCAAAATTCTTAAGTAGGTAGCCCATGCTTTCAGGTTACCCTCCCTTCTTTTATCCAGCCTCTGCCCACTACCATGCTTTCAGGGTAGTATCGATAGGTAGGCAGCTATTCGCCATGAGAAGGCCATTTCCCATCAATTTGGGCATGATTGTAGCTAAGAAATTTAGTACTTCAAACTACTAAGGATCAGACTTTTTGACAGGACCCGCCCCGATCCTCTCTGGGACCATATGGGGACGTGCCATGCTGACAGCCAATAATTCATACCAATTTTGACCTCAAAACCTCAAATGCATAAATAATCAAATTAAAGTCATACATCAAATCCGAATTAAACAGATGTCAGACAAGGGATGAAATCCAAAATTACAAGTTGCGAGCACGACTCTAACATAAACCTGCGGGTACACCACCCAGCAGGGGTTCAGGTACGCAGAAGTAGATCTATGCCTCAGCATCAGGTTCCTCCTCTACCTCAGTAACACGACCTGGAAGGGTTACCAAAAACATTAAGGGTGAGTGGACCGAAACTCAAGTTTATAAAATCATTTGATAAGTAAAACATATAATTTACCCCTCCGTTTTCCAAACATGCATGCAACCGTATTTAAAACCATCAATCATATAATATGAACCATAAGGCATATAATAAAACCATAAGTATAATTTTAGTTGCTGCACTATACACTCCAATCCCGACATCCCTGATGTCTGACGTCCCTGACGTCCAATAAGGTCACTATCACAAGGCTACGCGTGCCACTCGGGTCTCAATTCCGAGTTCAATCCCCGAACCCCGTTCGGGTACAGCATCCCCGATGCTTAGCGTCATAGACGCTGGACGTTCTAGACGTCCGTGACCTCTCCGGGGTACCTCATCCGGAGGAGAAACTATCATATGAATGGATCTATACAGTGCAGTACCAAATACATTTTATTGATATCCACATGCAAGCATATATATATATATATACATAGATAAAATCCGACCCAATCATTAAGTTTCATCAGACGGGTCTCAAGCCCAAATACCGTGAAACGTGCCATAACCATATTTTCCATATCATCAAAACCATTATTTTTTTTAGCATGTGAATAAGTATAATAAAACCAGAAAACATTTATGCACACAAGGGTTTAAGAAAATGGCCCACTCACAGTACAGTCCTGCTGAAAACCGAGCGTATACCCTCGACTTGGTACAATTATACGATCCCTGTCATATCCAAAGTATACGTAAGGGTCAATACAAACCCCTAACATTCAACTATGAAACCCTAGACCGAAACCGGTCTAGAAAAGCCGCCCGAACGCGCTTTCCAAGGCAATAAACCTCATTTTGACCAACTTAATGATCTCCGATCGACCCGAAACCACCGCCATTGGATCCGGATCGTCGAAACCTAAAGAATGGTGGTGGTCCCACCAAAATTACTGTTCACACGTGCCCCCACGCGCTTGGTCAACCCTCTGGTCAACTGTGCTACAGTACTGCTGACGTCAGCATGACGTCATCACTGACAATGTCAGAGGACACGTGTCAGCAGTCCATTTGTCTCTAGTCCGACAGTTTCTGACATGATGACGTCATCATGACGTCACTGCTGACGTCAGCATGATGACGTCATCAGCTACAGTAACCGGGTCAGAGAACCGGGTCACCGCAGACCCACGGCTTGACCCGATCACAGATCGCGATTCCGATCACCATTTCAGGTGAGATTTGTTCCTATGGACTCGTCTCAACCTCCTCAACGGTTCTGTGCAATTAGAACTAGATTCTAGGTCGAAGAGACTACCTGAAAAACGACGGGAAGGTTGGCTGCCGGTTCTGGTTATCTTCTCCGGCGAGTCGTCGACTTTCCAGCCACGGTCCTGGGTTCAATCTGATCTCCTAGGTCCCCTGAGTGTGTCATAACAACAACCAAACAATTCCAATGTCAAAAACGGGTGTTTCGAAGTAGGGAAGGAAATCGGGCACTCACGGGTTTTTTTTCCTATCGCCGCCGTGCGTCGTCCAGTTCCGTTCTGTGCCGTCCTGTCGTCACAGTGCTCCCAACCGTACGTTGGTTCGAGTTCAAAAGTGAAGGTTTGGATGGTTTGGGTGACTTGGGTTGTTCTGGTTTCTTCTCGATCTGAGGGAAACCCGGCCGTGCAGGGTGGCCGTGGAGTGGTGGCCGGCGTCAGGGAGGTGGTTGCTGGTTGTCTGGGGTGTGGGGGTTGAGTGGTGAGGGCTGGTGAGTTGGTTCCCAGAGGAAATCGTGCAATCAGGTTGGGAGAATGAAAACATAGATGTATGGTTTCATGCATTTTAATACAGATTAGGAAAATAAATCAAGGGCCAGGATTGAATCTCAGAATGAGATCAAAGGTGAGGATTAGATCTGGAGATTTCCAGATCAATGGTTGGAATTAAAAGTTGGTTTTAATGGTATTTAAACCCATAGTGGATCTGATCCAATCTAGCCAATGGGTGAGTGACACTTGTCACTCACCAGACGTCCTCCAATCAGATTTCCAGAATAAAATATTTGGCACGAAAACCGAGACACGAACCTCCCGATTTCACGTTTCTGACCATAACTTCCTCGTACGAAGTCCGATTTCGGTGTGCCGCCTGTCTACGGACTCAGGACGTCGAGACCTACCTAACGATCCTTGAGTCGCGTGAAAATTAATTATCAAATGAAAAGTCAACATTTTCGCCCTAACCGTCCAAATTACGGTAATGCCCCTGAACTTCCGATAGTCATAACTTTTTCCCTGATCGTCCGAAATGGACGTGCCACCTGTCTATGAACTCGTGACGTCCCGAACTACGTCACGGTCATAGGTCAAAATCCATTTAATTCATAAATCAAAAAGTCAACAATTGGTCATACCAATCACAAGGGTAAAAGTGTCAATTCACAAAGTAGACTATAATATTAAAATCCTCGAATTTCCGGGGTGTTACACTTTTAGATAAAATAAGGAAAGAACAAGAGAGGGATCACACTCGCCCGGCACAAAATCAATCATACAGTGACAACCTAAACATTCAAAGACTCTGTCAATGTAAGCAGTCGGGTGCTAATTCTAAGTGATAGTATGTGTGCTAAAGAACATTCAATAAACAATAACATAGATAATAGATAATCAAACAAATTCGAGCAATCAAAGAACACACAGACCTTGATACTTGTGGAACCATAAATTACTAGAAAACTTTAGAGCTACCACGTGACCCATAAATTCTCATAATGTCTAAATTATCCATAGTAATGATAATAATGGCTCACAAACTCACACACACATTAAATAATATATTTACTAGCTAAATATATTATTTAATCAGGATTAAAGTATCAATAATATTATTATTCTCCTCGGGAATTAATTATCATTATTCTTAATAATGAACAACTATTATTAATATTAAATTGTTATAATTATTCCTAATAATCAATATTATTATTATAATGATTAAATAATATATTTTATTAAAACTATATTATTAATTAAAAAATCGTTCGACCAATTAGAATGCTCCGAGACTCACAAGATTTCTCTATAAATAGAAAAGTACAATTCATTTTCAAAGTTAATTCAATTCAACGCTACTTAAACTCTTATAATTTTTCTCTCAAAGTTGACTTAGGCATAAGAATGTTTTTGGTCGAACAACCCTCGGAGCCTCGATCAGAGTAAACAATAGCTTACTGTTTACTGTTTGCAGGGATCAAGGAGACTTTTGTGAGTACGAACGAATTTTGCTTCAACAATTGGTGCTTTCATTGAGAGTGGATTGATAAATACTTAAGAGGAGCTCTCACGATCGGTCATCATTCTTCAACGTTGTTTATCGTTCTTCAACGTTGTTTATCGTTCTTCAACGTTGTTTATCGTTCTTCAGAGTTCGTTCATCGTTCATCATACTTCACACGTTGTTCATCGATATTATTCGAAGTTTTTGAACGTTGTTCATCATTCTACAAAAACTTTCTGTTCAAAATCCTCGCAATTCAACATGGCTAAAATTCATCGATCCATTTGATCAGCCAAAGATGGTGTTTCAGCCTCTATAACTCAAATTGGGAATGAAGCACACACAATGACTTCAGAGAGGCAGCAAAGTCGTCCCTGACGTGTGTCCATCGAGGTACCCATTGGATCTCAGGGACTGATTTCAACTTTCAGTTTGGGAACTTTCCCCTCCCCAACAACTTAGGTGCTTGCGTTATGGGAAGGAACTTCAACCTTTCAGTAAATTGACGGGCTATTGATGGGCGAGGTGTCAGGATAAAATCATCCCCATGCAAACATGGATCTTTGAGTACACTTGGATGAACTCCGTAACGTGACAAAATCCTTGACATCAGGCGTTGGTCTCGACCTGATATGCGTTAGATGCGAACACCTCGACAGTCGCCCCGAAAAGAAAAGCTATTGCAGCAAGTGGAAAAATTGAGCAACTAGGTCCTAATGCAATCAAAGTTTATGCAACAACTCATTGCAGAACGAACAACTCAAGTTCTTGGAAGATTCTCCACATCACGTGGAAAGCAAAAAGATGTACCAAGGTGTCATGGAAAAGAAAAGGTTAGATGTCGAACAATGTCTCGTGACACTTCGTTAAATGATTTCGGAGAGGAAAGTTTCACTTGTAAAACAAAGAGCCAACAATGTCCAAGGTCGTCAGTGCATGAGTGACTTGGAAATCGAGGAGAGGCATCATCGCGAATTGAGCATTCACATAGGAGTATAAGGCAACACATGGCTTCCCAAAATACACCATCACGAACTACCCATCACAACGAAGATGGGGACGCGTCATACTCCCCTAGATGAACTTAGAAGTCAAAAGCTGAGATTCGAGGAGGTTAATGATGGTTGAAATGAAATGACTCTCCACCTTATCGAGTAGCGCTGCAAGCTAATGATGTCCAAAGAATGTTGGATCGACACCTATACACTCAACGTGATGGCGATCTGGAAGATGATCTACATCGCCAAATTCAGTCATCCTCACCTTTTGAGAGAAACGTCGAGGAAAAGAATTCCCTCAGAGATTCGCGACTCCGAACTTCAATCAGCTCAAAGGAACTTCTAACAAAATAAAGCATACAGATTATTACCGAGGAGTCATGGTTCCCCAAAGGCATAATGATGCACTCATGTGAAAAGTGTTTCAAGCCTCAGTGCAAGGTCAAGCAATGACGTGGTTCAATCATCTCCCTTGAAGATCAATCGTTTCTTTTGAAGAGTTAGCTCTAGCATTCATTAAAGAGTACTCAAAACTTTGTATAGTAGAAGTAAAGGATGATTATCTCTTCACCATCTAAAAGAGAGAAAAAGAGACCTTTTGACAATACATTTGGAGATATTGCGAGGAAAAGTCTCGTATTGTTGGGTGGAGCGACCTTGTTGCTTCAAGGGCATTTAAATAGGGACTTCCTCGGGGTAGCCAACTCTATGGTGACATAGTCATGGGCAATGCACGAAGTCTCACCAAAATGCTCTCTTTGGCGGAGCGGCATGCATGTTGGGAGGATGAGAATAATGCTACCCATGCACATGATCATGCTAGGGCAAGCGAGAAGGCCATCAACAAGAATGAATCCCATGGAATATTTGTGCATGGAAAGTCTAATAAATGCAACACGGGTCAAATTTCCCATACTTCAGTAATGGGAAAGCCAAATTTGCAGTTATCTTTACCAGTCTATCAGATCCAAAATGAAATAAAGGACATGCCATGGTACAAGAAGCCAGAACTGATCAAGGCCTACCACGAATGCTATGGGCATAACATCGGGAAATGCATATCCTTTGAGAGATATCTTCAAAATCACATCAAAAAAGGACATTGCACTGACAACGACAAGGGTAAGGCCGCAGATCGACCTAGTGAAAAAGGACCTAAGGAGTCGGCCACAAAAATGATTTGCTTTAACACAATCATTGTGGAATCAGAGTTTCTAGGAACCACTTCCAAGCAGAAGAAACAGAAGTTCCGTGATGCTTTGGATGTCTCTCAAGTCTCCCCTGTCACTATCCTGGGGTGGCCAACGACCTCGTCGTTGGTTTCTCTTTGAAAGACAATGTAGGACTTGATTGGCCGCACGATGATGTCTTAGTTACGTCAATCCAAATTGCACATGTACAAAATTTGACAGGACCCATCCCAATCCCCCCAGGATTAACGCGGGATGACCCTGCTCCCGTCTGACACGAAGTGTCAGACAATGGATATTTTCGACCTTTGCCTTCCCGGGCTATCAGAGTAAGCTAGGATCCGGAGGAGGTATGTGATATCTCGGTCTCTGCTACTGTCCGCATCGTATCCAACCTGAAGGGTATTAAAAACAAAAAGAATGTGAGTGGACAAAAAGTAATAAGTTTATAAAAACATATTTCATAAAGACCTTTATGCCCTTCACTAAAAAGCATGCATGCATAGTAAAACTATTTATCCAATCACATATGTTTAAACAACCATATTTAGGGTCACATCCCCAAGTTCCGTAAATACAAGTCACACGGGCTCCTGCTGTAACGACCCGAACCGAGATTATTAATATTTTAATGTGAAATGACTATTTTACCCTTGAGGGGGGAAAAATTTGACCTTTAACCCGGGAAATAATTTAGACTTTGGTCCATGACTATGATATATATCGGGACGTCACGAATCCGTAGACAGGCGGCACGCCGAAATCGGAGTTCGTCTGCAAAAGTTATAGTCACAGAAGCGTTTTAGCGGAAATTACGAACCGAGAGCAAACGATTTAAATATTAATTTATTATTGGAATCCGTGCAAACCCTAAATTCAAACTGAGTCATCGGATGAGTGACAAGTGTCACTCATCCAAGTGAACACTATTCCCATAAAGTTAGGTCTACTCCTATAGGCTAGTTTTTAAATATTTTATTTTCTCTCAAACAACCCTAGCCTTTGATCTTACTGCTCAAACAGATCTAAACCGTCCATTTTCTTCTACTTTTTCTCTATCCCTGCACGATCATCTCTCTCTCTGGAAAACACAAACACACACACCCATTTCTATTCACCGTGCAAACTAATCCCTTCGATTTTCTCTCAACCCAAACGCCCTAACCCGAGCAACCCTCACCACCAAACGACGACCATCACTGCCACCATTATCACCTTCAGCTTCCTCGTGCACCACCGACCTTCATCTTCCTTCCTCCCTGCTTGAAAACCCAGAAAAAGCCCTAGACCCGAAACAGAGGAAATCGAATCCAGGAAGCCCGTCCACCTCCTCTCATCCTCTCGACTTGAACGGAGCTCCAGATAACGTCTTGAGGATCCCAGGAACACGACTGAACGAACGACGAAGGCCACGACGGAGGTAACACCCAAAACCCAAGAAACCCGTTTACCTTCCCTGTTTCGAAACAACGCATTTTAACGTTTAGGTGACAGAACCCATCCCAATCCCCCGAGATTAGTGCGGGATGACCCTGCTCCCGTCTGACATGGAGTGTCAGACAAGGGATATTTCCGACCTTTGCCCTCTCAGGCTATCAGAGTACGCCAGGATCCGGATGAGGTATGTGATATCTCGGTCTCTACTACAGTCCACATCCGATGTCAACCTAAAGGGCAGTCAAAACATTAAAAGCTGTGAGTGGACAAAACAAAAGTTTATAAAAACATTTCCATAAAGACATTTTTACCCTTCACTAAAAAGCATGCATGCATTCGAAAACCATTTAACCAAAGAAACCATATGTGGGACTAAGCCCAAAACTATAACCATACTGAAATCAAGTACACGAGCTCCTGCTCAATTCTTATATCCACATAACATATATCATATTTATATCACATACACATATAATTCACACAACCAATCATGTCACGGTTTCCAAAGCTACGCGCGTGCTACCCGGGTCTCAATCCGAGTCATCTCAAAGTCAAGGTCAATGTCCGCAGACCACTGACCCTACCCGAGGTAATAGTAATCATAGCCTTCCTGAGAGTAAGGAACCCAACTGGGGGGTGACTCCACTCAGTCGGTGCTCCGTGACTACTCCGGGGTCCACCCAGGCCAACGACCCTCCCCGGAGGAGATAATAGAAGTAAAAGAAGGTATATGAATACATATATATACATAACATAAACATTCATGCCCGATTCCCTTGAACCGTCATGATCCACAACATCCATAACCAAGGTAACATGCTGGTTCTAATAAACCGTCATGTATCATAATAACATAACCAGGGTAACATACAGGTTACTATAAACCGTCATGTACCGTAATAACATAACCAGGGTAACATGCCAGTTCCCACAAACCGTCATGTATCATAATGACCAACAAGGGTTCATGCCGGTTCCCATAAACCGTCATGAACCACGATACCATAACAAGGGTTCATGCCGGTTCCCATAAACCGTCATGAACCGGGAAATCCATTTAAGGTTCCATGACCTGAAATCAAAACTGTAAAGTACCTAGGTCTCGTGCCCGAACATAGGACATCAGCTGGGCACCGTGCCCGATATCTGAGGTTATATGCCCAAGACAAAACCAAATGAGTCTCATACCAGAGTTTATCCTTTTGAAATCCAAAACCATTTCATTAAAACCAATAAAGAAATACAGACCCGTATAAGCACCGTATAAGGATGAAACCTCGAAATACGTGCTTATACATAACCACATAAAAATGCACCCATGGCATCATCAAACATGTAATAAAACATATAATAAACATTTATTCATGCACCAATTTAGAAAACAAGGTCCACTCACAGACCGTCCGAGTTGCCGCCTCGATTTGTGTGTCATTCGGCTCCCCGAGCCTATCACCATTACCGGGACTCCCAAACCTGTCCAAATTTTAATAGTAGGTTAACCCATCAAAGCCCCGTAATTTTTCCGAACTTTTAACTATTTTTAAACCTACCCTAAACCTTCCGATGCCCCGAAACATATCGAGACGGTGTCCGATCGACACGAAACCAGTCCCAAAATGTTTGTTACATCGAATAGAAGATTTCCCGTGTTGAACACTTTCCCAAATTATGGACCACGCGCCCTCACGGGCCCCTAGAAGGTTGAAAACACTGTTCATCGTCTTTAACCTCCAACTGAAACAGTTTTACTGTAGCAAAACACTGTTCATCGTCGGTTTTTCTCCGGTTTTCAGGCTGATTTTAGGTCCATTTCAACCCATTTTAATCCTAATATAATTCTAATCCTATTTCCTATCTTTTAGACATTAAAAACCGAAGGAAAACCACCTAAAACCGAGCTTCCATCCGCCATCAATGGTGGCCGAATTTTCTCCGGCCGTTCACGGCCATTTCCGGCCATCACAAGCCCCAAAACTAATCCTATTAGCTTCCTAGAGTCCCCAGAAATGTTTTCCAATCCTTAGAATCGAACAAAAACTAACGAAACCGAAATTTGAATTTTTGGGCATTTTCTTACCTCACGGGTTTACCCGCCGTCCACCACCACCGTGAGCCACCATGGCCGGCCGTCGTGTCCTCTCACCGTCCTCATCCTCACGGTCACACAATGGCACAGTAGATTTATGGTGGTGAGGTGTGTTGTGTGTTTGAAAAACAAAGAACAAAGAAGAAAAATGAAGAAAATGGATACATGGGGGGTTCGGGTTTCGGGTGTGAAGAAACAAAGAAGAAGGAGGATGGCTGATGAGAGAAGAGAGGATTAATTGAATGGCTAGGATTTGAGGGATTAAGTGAAATGGATGGCCAAGATTGAATGATGAAAAGTTTAATTATAAAATAATAATAATAATAATATTTAATTAAGTGAGATCCCCTTTGTTGAAGCGTTAAATGTTCCAACTGTCGAGTTCTCGTTGCCCAATCACCAAATGACGCGTGTCCCTCTTGTGACCTGTCAACTCAAGTGGATCGGGGGTTTCCGTTAGTACGGGCACCGGTGTGGTGCCGGCCTAAGGCTCTCCGACGATCAAGTCAGTTACTTTATTCGTAAGAGGAAACAGTAAATGGTAAGTTCGGTAGAGTAATTGTAATAGTAAAACTTAGTTACCTTTATTGGGAAATGTGTACCCTTTATGTATGGGTAGGTGGGATGTTCAATTCCCAAAGTTCCGATGTGGGACAGATGCTTCTTGATTTACGTGCAGACACGTGTTATGTAAATCGAGGGTGGATATGCTTCCACGTGGCACCCCGCATTGGGCCCGGTGTTAGGGCTGTCGTAAGTATAGTAGTTTTGGGCCTTGAGCGGGGTTTGGGCTTTAAGTATACGGCCCAGTGGGTCTGGTCAGATATAGTGTCAACAGAAGTCCCCCAAGTCGCTGACTGAGGTGAAATTTCTCGGTCGGGGACTTGTTTCATTCTTCCAGACCCTGGTGGGAGGTATACCTGTAGTCCCCCAAGTCCCCTGGTGGGAGAGTCCGCCGAGACAGTCTCGATTATGGCGAGTGAGTGGCCAGCAGTCGGTCGGTAAGGGCCACGTCTCGGCGAAAAAAGTGGAAGTCGGTCAACCTTCACCATACGCAGTCGGTGGTGGAAACCTGGTCGGTGATGGGGACCAAACTTGGGCTGGGACTTCGGATACCGAGCGGTATACATGGGTCGGTGGGGGAGGACCAGCGTCCGTACGGGTGGTGAAAACACCGAGCGGTGTATACGAGTCGGTGAATAGAGCCGACACCCACCCACGGATGAGAGCACCGAGCGGTGTACATGGGTCGGTGTGAGGACCAGCGTCTGTACGGCGGGTGAAAACACCGAGCGGTGTATACGAGTCGGTGAATAGAGCCGACACCCGTCCACGGATGAGAGCACTGAGCGGTGTACATGGGTCGGTGAGAGGACCAGCGTCTGTACGGGCCGTCCAGGGGTACCGAGCGGTGGACGGAAGTCGGTGTCGACCTGTAGGAAGACGGTTGGCCTTCCTCGGACAGATGGTTGACACGTGTTTGGTCAGAATGATTGGTTGCAACACGTGTCTGTCACTGAGGGGAGTGACGCCTCATAGTCTGTGCATCAATTGCAATAAATATGGGGAGCTCTTCACCGATTTCCTCACTTGTGTTTTTTGAGAAAATTGGGGAAATTCTGTCCAACCAAAGAGGCGATTTCCGACTAGCTTTTGACGGCGGTGCGTACGGTGTTTGCGATTTCCGACCTACGGTCCTCCGTGAAAAACAAGGTAAGTACTTGTCCAAGTTCAGTTTGTCGATTTAAAGTGGGAGGGTGTGAAGAACTGGCCATGAACGTGGTGAAGGTTGTGGTCAGATCTTCATAGGAACGAGTCGGTCGGCTGAGTTCTATTTTTCTGTTTTTCTTTTGTAGATGTCGGTCAAGAGTGACTCGGTATCTGAGGGTAAATACTACGACTCACAGGGCGGTGAGTCATCAGATAGTAGTGTGCAGGTGCTCACTCCTATCTCAGGGAGTGAGGACGCGGCCTCCTCGGCCGAGGTACAAAAAAGGGTAGAGTCGGTGCACAGTACAGCCGAGTCGTCCGGTAGGACCACAGACACCGGTTCTGGGGCTGGGCCGACGGGTAGGTCGGGTAGTGGCAACCTGCTGGTAGACGCCGAGACGATTGTGAAGGTGGGGGTGCACCGAGCATTGAAGTTGACCCACGGCCGAGATAAGGGCAGAGTTCGGGTTAAAAAGGTGAAAACGGTCGGGGACGAGTCGGTGCCGGAGGCCGTTCCGATTGAGCGGGCAGCCTTTACCGTGGACGAAATGGTGAACAAGGAGACCAAGAAGGGCCTGATGAAGATGAGGATCGAGTTTGGCGTTCCCGACTCGGTGACGAAAAGGTTACCCACAAGAGAGGAAAGACCGAGCAATCCCCCAGCCGGTATGGCATTGTTCTACACCGAGCTGATGCATCACGGGGTAAGGCTGCCCCTTCACCCCTGGCTGCGGAGGATGGTGAAGAAGATGGGGGTGGCACTCGGTCAGCTCAATCCAAACGTGTGGATTGTGCTCTGCTCACTCTACACGGCTTTCAGGTGGGCCGAGCAGCCGGAGCCGACCTATGCCCAACTGATGTACCTGTACGAGTTCGGGTTCCAGCAGCAGAGTATCGGGTGGGTCTTCGTCCGTCACTGTAAGAAGAGTAAACGGGGGGAGTTCATTCTGGACATACCGACCTCCCAAAAATCGTACAAGACGAAGTTCTGCCTGGTCGGTGGGGACTGGGAGGGGAACACCGAGGGACCCCCAATACCATCCAAATTCCAGACCCAAGGTGGATAGTTGTAGTATAAGTCGACCGTTCATGTAAAAGCTGATATGTTTGTATGCTTAAGTGTGAGTATTGTGGCTGACCGTTTCTCGATGTGCAGGTTTGTTCCCAGACGAAGAAATCTCTCCACAGGAGAAGGTAGTCGTCCACCGAGTAAGGGAGATCTTGGACGAGCTTAATCGAAACCGACGGATACTTCGGCTACCTGGGTTTCAGTACAAGGCCGGCCTCATCGACACCGACGAGGGTAAGTCTGTTTTTGTTGTTGTTTTGCTATTTGTTTTCTTATGTCTGACCTGTTGCTCGGTGTTGCAGTCCCCTATCACCTCGGCAGCCGGATTTACAAGGATTGTGAGCAACTGAGAATGAAGGCAGACAAAGGCTCTGGAGAATCCGCGTCCCTATCCAAGGCGGCCGAGCGCTTGGAGTTGCTGCTCAAGAAGAAAAAGGAGCTAGCCAAGAAGAAGCAGCCTGGGAGTTCCAGCAGAGCACAACAGGGCCAATCCTCAAAACCGAGACCCCCCAGCCCTCCACCCAGGTCGCCCAAGCGGAAGCAGAGCACAGTCGAGGGAGACCGAGTGCTCTCCCCTGACCCAAGGCGGACGAAGGTGAGAAAAGAGGCCGAGACGATCTTGTTGGCACAGGAAGCAATTGGCGGCAAGAGGACGATGCCTGTACCCGAGTTCAATCCTCCACCGTCCCCCCCCCCCCTCGGTTGGATGCGAGGATCCTGGAGATGCTCTAGAGGAGAGGAGATGTGAATCTCGGTGTGTTCACCGACGGGGAGGCGATCAGCGAGGGATCAAGTGCCGAGGCAACTCTCTGCTGCCCGAGGCAAATGGTGCCGTTGCTGAACAGGGTCTATCAGGGGGCTTCGACGCCCTTGGAAGAGCTGGCCGAGGTGCAATGCCGGTCGTCTGATCAGAGGATGGAGAAGGCCCTGCTGCTACTGAGCAATGTAAGTTTTTCCTATGTTGCAAGTGTGGTATGTTAGGCCGAGTGAGTTGCTAACGGTTGTCATGTGCAGGCTCTCGGTGAGGTGTACCTCCAGTTTGGGAACAGCCAGAGGAGGGTGGAGTCTGCTCGGCGGGAGAAAGACCGGCTGAAGAAGAAACAGGAAGAACTCACTCCCAAACTTCAGGAAGCCGAGAGGGCGATGAAAGAGGCTACCGACCTCACTCGAAAGTTGGAAGCCGAGAGGTGGAAGACTCAGGAGGCCCTGGCTTCCAGAGATCAGTTGAAGATCGAGGTGGAGGCCAAGGAGAAGGACAGGCTGAAGCACTGGAAGGAGCTCTGTCGGGTGAAGACAGCGAGAGAGGCCGACCTGCAAGAGGCGGGGAAAAAAGCGGTGGCGGAGTTTAAGGCTTCAGAGGAGTTTGACCAGATGAAGAACGAGTATGCCGCCGAGTGCGAGCAGGAGTTCTTCCGCAACCTCTTCCTGCATAATCCCGGACTGACCGTGAAGACCCCCTGGCTCGGTCAGGACATTACTGCCGACATGTTTGAGGACGAGTCGGGGGAAGAGGAAGAGGAGGGTGCCCAGCCGAGTGACCAGCCGGAAGCCGACCAGGTGGAGGCGCAAAAGGAGCCGGAGCCAGAGGTAGATGGAGCTCAGCAAGCCGAGCAGCCGGTGGAAGAGCTAGTGTAGGATGCTTGTATTTCTCCCCCTCTTCGTTTTTATTTTTTTGGTTAAGAATAGTGGGGACGACCGAGAGGTCGAATTTTGTAAAGCTCTTGCAGGCCGAGCATAATAGGTCTGCGCATTTGAAATAGAAACGGACTTTCCTTGAAAGAAAAACTGTACACTGACTCTAATGTTCGAGTCTTAAAAACGGCAAGTGTTGGGGTGTAGGCCGAGTAAGACCGAACCCCGACTTGTATGTTTGAGTCGTAATGGTGGTGTAAGCCGAGTAAGGCTGTACACTGACTCTAATGTTTGAGTCTTAAAAACGGCAAGTGTTGGGGTGTAGGCCGAGTAAGACCGAACCCCGACTTGTATGTTTGAGTCGTAATGGTGGTGCAAGCCGAGTTGGGCTGTACACCAGCTCTAATGTTTGAGTCAAAATAGCAAGTGTTGGGGTGTAGGCCGAGTAAGACCGAACCCCGACTCGTATGTTTGAGTCGTAATGGTGGTGTAAGCCGAGTAAGGCTGTACACTGACTCTAATGTTCGAGTCTTAAAAACGGCAAGTGTTGGGGTGTAGGCCGAGTAAGACCGAACCCCGACTCGTATGTTTGAGTCGTAATGGTGGTGCAAGCCGAGTAGGGTTGTACACCGACTCTAATGTTTGAGTCAAAATAGCAAGTGTTGGGGTGTAGGCCGAGTAAGACCGAACCCCGAGTCGTATGTTTGAGTCGTAATGGTGGTGTAAGCCGAGTAAGGCTGTACACGGACTCTAATGTTCGAGTCTTAAAAACGGCAAGTGTTGGGGTGTAGGCCGAGTAAGACCGAACCCCGACTCGTATGTTTGAGTCAAAATGTGATGTTGCAAGGCTTAGATAAATGGAAGTTTTATAAATAACGGGTGCAAGTACAGCAAGTCATAAGAAGGAAAAAATACAGTCTTAAATGTAGTATTTCTTCAAATGGTCTGCATTTCATGGGTGGCCCAGCCTTCGCCCATCTGGGTCTTCCAGTTCATAAGTTCCAGGCCGGTAGATTCTTGTAACCTGATATGGACCCTCCCAGTTGGGGCCGAGAGTCCCGGCTGAGCTATCCTTGGTGTCAAGGATGACTTTTCAGAGGACCCAGTCGCCTTCCTGAAACCTGAAAACCCCGATGTTTGACTTTGGCATTATGGTAGTTGTAAAGCCGCTGCTTGCAGGCGATATTTCTGAGGTTGGCCTGCTCCCTGTGCTCCTCGATGAGGTCTAGACTGAGTGCGATCTGATGGTTGTTTTGTTCAGGCTCATAGGACGACACCCGGTAAGAAGTTTCGCTTAGTTCAGCGGGGATGACTGCTTCCGTTCCGAAAGTTAGCGAGAAGGGGGTTTCATTTGTAGATGTGCGGTAGGATGTCCAATATGACCAGAGTGCGTTGGGGAGAATGTCAGACCACTTGCCCTTGGCCTCGTCCAGCTGCGTTTTCAGTGTATGCTTGATGATTTTGTTTATGGCCTCAACTTGGCCGTTGGACTGAGGGTGAGCTGGTGAGGCGAAGCAAAGGCAGATGTTGTGTCTGTCACAAAAGGTACGGAAGCGTGTGTTGTCGAATTGCTTCCCATTGTCCGTGACAATTGTGTGGGGGAGACTGAAACGGCAGATAATGTTCTGGAAGACGAACGTTTCGATCTGGGCCGTGGTGATAGAAGCCAAAGCTTTCGCCTCAACCCACTTTGTGAAGTAATCCACTACCACCACTGCATACTCTGTCTTGCCCTTCCCTGCCGGCATTTTCCCAATCAAATCAAGTCCCCACTGTGAGAAGGGCCAGGGGCTGACCATTGGTGTGAGGTTTTCTGGAGGTAGGTGGAAGAGAGGGGCGAACCGTTGACATTTATCGCACCGCTTGGTCAGCTCGGCCGCGTCTTCGTGCATGGTTGGCCAATAGAAACCTTGCCGGAAAGCCTTGTGGGCCAATGACCATGGTCCAGAATGATTTCCGCAAATACCGGCGTGGATTTCCTCGAGAATGGCTCTGCCTGCCTCCGGGACGAGACACTTCAGGACGGCCAAAGTGAAGCCCCATTTGTAGAGTTGGTCGTTGATGAGTGTATAGCGGGCTGCCCGTCTCCGGACCTTTTTGGCCTCGATCTTGTCAGAAGGAAGAGTTCCGTCTGCGAGGAATCTAATCAGTGGGGTCATCCACGTGCCGTTAGCGTTGATGGCGTAGACCGCCGCGCATTGTGTACTGGGTTGATCCAGAATTTCGATCAGCACACTTCGACTCTACTTCTCATCGAGGGAGGATGCGAGCCGGGCCAGAGCGTCAGCATGGCTGTTTTCAGAGTGTGGAATCCGAGTGATAGCGTAGCTACTAAAACTACATAGAATGGACTTTGCCAGTGTTCTGTACGCTGCCATGGAAGAGTCTTTCGCCTCATAGGCGTTGTTGATCTGGTTGACGATGAGCTGTGAATCGCTGAAGATCTTGACCTGTTCTGCCTCCATGATTTTAGCGAGGCGGAGCCCTGCAAGGAGGGCCTCTACTCGGTGGCATTGTTGGAGGCCTTGAATTGGAAACGAAGGGCATACTCCATCCGGACCTTGTCTGGTGTGGTGAGGACAAGTCCGGCGCCGGACCCGTTGTGGCAAGCCGACCCGTCGACATAAAGGAGCCAGGTTGGCCGGGTGGGGTCGAGTTGGGGGTTCTCTTCATCCAAAGTATGTGTTATGGACAGAGGGGAAGATGGTAGGACCTCAGCTGCGGCCGTTGCTGGGACGTAGGAGAACTCAGAGATAAAGTCCGCCATGGCCTGTCCTTTCTCGGTAGTGCGGGGAATGAAAGTGATGTCGAATTTGCTGAGTTCAATTGCCCATTTCAGTAAGCGGCCCGAAGTTTCGGGCTTCTGAAGCACTTGCTGGAGTGGTCTGTCGGTTAAGACGATGATAGAATGAGCTTGGAAGTATGGCTTGAGCTTCCGGGCAGACATGATGAGGGCAAAAGCGAGCTTCTCTAAGTCAGAGTATCTTGTCTCGGCGTCCTGCAAAGCCTTGCTGACGTAATACACCGGATGTTCGGCGCCATCCCTACGCTTGACCAAAACTGAACTTGTGGCAGAAGCGGAGACAGATAGATACATGTAAAGGGTTTCCCCAGTGTCTGGTCTTGCTAGCAGCGACGCTTTTCCCATGTATTCCTTGAGTTCAGTGAAGGCCTTGGTGCATTGCTCGGTCCAGGTGATGTGTTTGGACCTACCCTTTAGGGCTTTGAAGAAAGGCACGCACCTGTCCGTGGCCTTGGAGATGAAGCGTGTAAGGGCTGCGACTCGGCCCGTTAAGCTTTTCACTTCTTTCTGGGTTCGTGGTGGCTCCATATCAACCAGGGCCTTGATTTTCTCCGGGTTGGCCTCGATGCCCCTCTGGCTAATCATGAAACCCAGAAATTTTCCAGAGCTGACTCCGAACACGCACTTCGTCGGATTTAACCTCGTTCGATACCGTTTGAGGACGTCGAACATTCGCGAGAGATTGGGGATGTATAGGTCAGCCGATTTACTCTTGACGAGCATGTCGTCGACGTAGACCTCCATGGTTTTCCCAATCTGGTCGGCGAACATGAAGTTCACTAGGCGCTGGTAAGTGGCCCCGGCGTTTTTGAGTCCGAAAGGCATGACATTGTAGCAGTATAACCCCTGATCCGTCCGGAAGGTTGTGTGGATCTGATCGGCCGGATGCATAAAGATTTGGTTGTAGCCCGAGTACGCATCCATAAAACTCAGGAGCCCATGTCCCGCTGTGGCGTCGACCAGTTGGTCAATCTTGGGCAAAGGAAAACTGTCCTTGGGGCAGGCCTTGTTAAGGTCAGTAAAATCAATGCACATTCGCCACGCCCCAGAGGGTTTTTTGACGAGTACAACATTGGAAACCCAGGCAGCATAGACGGCCTTACAGACAAAGTGGATGGTGCTGAGCTTGACGATCTCTGCCTTCATAGCCTCAGTCCCCTCAGCATCGTAGAGGCGGCGTTTCTGTTCGACAGGCTTATAGGTAGGATCGATACTGAGTCGGTGGCAGATCACGTCGGTGGAGATGCTGGGCATGTCGGCGTACGACCAGGCAAAGACCTCAGAGTTGTCCCTTAAAAACCGGATCAGTTGTGAGCGCAGGTCGGGCGAAAGAGTTGTCCCAATCTTTACCTTCCGGTCCGCAAAGTCGTGGGAGAGTACTATCTCTTCAACATCCACAATGGGCTGTGGATGGGGTGTTGCTGAATGGTCCCGAGGATCATCGATTGGCTCGGCCTGGATTTTCTGTGCGTCCTGAGGGCTCACGGGGTCGGCCTCGAACGCGGACTCTGACACTGCCATGGTCTCTTTCGGAGGTTGGATGAGGGTGACAGAATTGCAGGCCCTTGCATCCATTTGGTCTCCTTTGACTTGACCAATCCCCATAGGGGTTGGGAACTTTACTAGCAGTAGGTGGGTGGAGACGACTGCCCTCATCTGGTTGAGTATTCCCCACCCGAGAATGGCGTTGTAGGCTGCGGGGCAGTCTACCAGACAGGACCCATCCCAATCCACCCCGGGATTAGTGCGGGATGGCCCTGCTCCCGTCTGACACGAAGTGTCAGACAAGGGATATTTCCGACCTTTGCCATCCCGGGCTATCAGAGTACGCCAGGATCTGGAGGAGGTATGTGATATCTCGGTCACTGCTACAGTCCACATCCGATTTCAACCTGAAGGGCAGTCAAAACATTAAAAGCTGTGAGTGGAAAAAACAAAGAGTTTATAAAAACAGTTTATCGAAGACATTTGTACCCTTCACTAAAAAGCATGCATGCATTCGAAAACCATTTATCAAACCGTTCATTAAGGCCTTAGCCCAAAATCATAAGAAACCAAATACACGAGCTCCTGCTCAAATCCTGTATCCACATATCATATATATATATATCATATTTATATCACATACACATATAGTTCACACAACCAATCCTGTCACGGTTTCCAAAGCTATGCGCGTGCTACCCAGGTCTCAATCCGAGTCTTCTCAAAGTCAAGATCAATGTCCGCAGACCACTGACCCTACCCGAGGTAATAGTAATCATAGCCTTCCTGAGAGTAAGGAACCCAACTGGGGGGTGACTCCACTCAGTCGGTGCTCCGTGACTACTCCGGGGTCCACCCAGGCCAACGACCCTCCCCGGAGGAGATAATAGAAGTAAAGGAAGGTAGATGAACATATATATACATAACATAAACATTCATGCTCGGTTCCCCTGAACCGTCATGATCCATAACAACATAACCAGGGTAACATGCCGGTTCCCATAAACCGTCATGTACCATAATGACCTGACAAAGGTTCATGCCGGTTCCCATAAACCGTCATGAACCTGGAAATCCATGTAGGGTCCCTGACCCGAAATCATCAATGTAAAACAACTGGGTCTCGTACTCGAACATATGACTCAACTGGGCACCGTGCCCGATATCTAAGGGACAGTCACGACTCCGATCATAGTGATGCGTGCAACCATCCATCCAGGACCACCCTCAATCCTGGTATGTCGCCGTGAACATATCAACTGACGCGACCACCACAAGATCATGGTGCACTCATCACCGATCGATATCCTGAACCGTCAGCACTCCGAAGTCGAGCCTCCCCAGGCTGCCCGACCACGAATCGTGCATCGTGACCTCTCCGGAAGGAACACATCCCAATCCGGAGGCGAGCGTCATATCGTCGATCGCAGTGCACATAGCACCCGTCGCGACCACGATTTAGGCCCGAAGGTCGTAAATAATGTCATATGCCTGAGACAAAACCAAATGGGTCTCATACCCGAGTTTATCTTTTTAGAAATCCAAAATCAAATCATTTAAATCAATAAAGAAATACAGACCGGTATATGTAACGACCCGTCCCAAATTTCATGATTAGATTATTGACTAATCACAATTAGTGAGGATAATCCGTGATTAGTAGAGCGAAATCGGACGAACGATGCGAAATTACCGTTTTGCCCCTGGTGGTGGCAAAACGTTGACTTTTCATTCGGGCGGTCAAATGGACTTTGACCGATGACCGTGACGTAGTTCTTGACGTCACGAGTTCATAGACAGGTGGCACGTTCAATTCCGACGTCCGAGGAGGAAGTTATGACGTTCGGAAGCCCAAGGGCATTTTGGTAATTTGGGTGAATAGGAGGTCAAATGTTGACTTTTTGACCGGGAGGTCCAATGACCGAGGGCCAAAGACCTTACGTAGATAAGGACGATACGAATCCGTAGACAGGCGGCACGTCGAATTCGGACGTTCGACGGCGAAGTTACGGTTCACGGAAGTTCCCGGTTACTATTCACGATGGCACGTTTTACGAGACAAAAAGGAGAGTTTTGTCTCTAGTGGCCCCAGTTACTTTTCAGCAACCAATGGATGAGTGACAAGTGTCACCCATCCACTGGCCCTTAGCTTTCATTCATGCACCTCCCACCTTCATCGATCATTCATTTTCTTTGTTTCCAAACAACCCAACCCGTGTAAACCATCACCCAAATCCAACCCAACCTTATTTGATCATGACTAAGAGGACCAGAGAGTGAGGAGAGGATGTGTGGATGCTGGTGGCCGGCCAAGGGCACGCCGCCGTGGACGGTGGAGCCGTGAAGCCCGAAAGGTATCGATTTTAACCGATTTCAATCCATTTTTCATTTCTGTGGTTATGGGTCGATTTGGATGATTAGGATGGATTATTTAGGTTGCTAGGGGGTGATTAGTGAGGTTTTGGTGGTTAGGGACGGCTGGGAAGCCGTGGGGAGAAAAGGAGAAGTTTGAACCGTGAGGTTCAAACTTGGACCGTGTGATTTTGTGGGTTGTGATGGGTTTCGTTAATTGGGATGGATAGGAAACACAAAAATAGGAATTTAGGAATTAAAATGGAAGAAAACGGATGAAAAATGAGGATTGTAGGACCCTGGACCGGTCACGCCGGTCCAGTTGCAGAAACGAACCGGACCGGCTGGTCTGAACCGGCCGTCGAGAGGTTGAAGGAGTACTGTTCACAGGCGCGTGGCTCCCACGCGCAGCCACTTCAGGCGGCGCGTGCGGGCGCGTGCTAGGGTTTTTGGGGATGGTTCCAACATGTGAAATCATCTATTCGATGTAACGAACATTTTGGGACTGGTTTCGTGTCAATCAGACACCGTCTCGATATGTTTCGGGGCATCGGAAGGTTTAGGTTCGGGATTAAAAATAGTTAAAAATACAGGAAAATTACGGGGCTTTGGTAGGAGGTTAATTAAGTAGTTAGTAACCTTCTATTACGATTTGGACAGGTTTGGGAGTCCCGGTGACGGTGATCGGCTCGGGGAGCCGTATGGCACGCAAATCGAGGTGGCAGCTCGGACGGTCTGTGAGTGGACCTTGTTTTCTAAATTGGTGCATGCATAAATGTTTATTATATGTTTTATTACTTGTTTGATGATGCCATGGGTGCATTTGTATGTGGTTACGTATAAGCACGTATTTCGAGGTTTCGGCCTTATACGGTGCTTATACGGGTCTGTATTTCTTTATTGATTTAAATGAACTGAATTTGGATTTCAAAATGATAAACTCGGGTATGAAACCCATTTGGTTTTGTCTCGGGCATATGACCTCAGATTCCGGGCACGGTGCCCAGTTGGTGTCCTATGTTCGGGTACGAGACCCAGTCACTTTACGGTTTTGATCTCAGGTCAGGGAACCTTAAATGGATTCCCAGGTTCATGACGGTTTATGGGAACCGGCATGAACCCTTGTTGTGGTATCGTGGTTCATGACGGTTTATGGGAACCGGCATGAACCCTTGTTATGTTATTACGGTACATGACGGTTTATGGGAACCGGCATGTTACCTGATTATGGATATTATGGATCATGACGGTTCAGGGGAACTGGTCATGAATGTTTATGTTATGTATATATATGTTCGTCTACCTTCCTTTACTTCTATTATCTCCTCCAGGGAGGGTCGTTGGCCTGGGTGGACCCCGGAGTAGTCACGGAGCACCGACTGAGTGGAGTCACCCCCAGTTGGGTTCCTTACTCTCAGGAAGGCTATGGTTACTATTACCTCGGGTAGGGTCAGTGGTCTACGGACATTGACCTTGACTTTGAGATGACTCGGATTGAGACCCGGGTAGCGCGCGCGTGGCTTTGGATACCGTGACAGGATTGGTTGTGTGACTTATATATATGTATGTGATGGATATATGATATATGATATGTGGTGTGTACAGGTGTGCACAGGATTTGGGCAGTGGCCCGTATGGTCGTTTTTATTGTGGTCCTTTCGACCTTAGTTTATATCTGCTTTGGGCTTAGTCCCACATATGGTTGTTTTGAATAAATGGTTTTCGAATGCATGCATGCTTTTTAGTGGAGGGTACAAATGTCTTCTCGTTAAAATGTTTTTATAAACTCTTGTTTTGTCCACTCACAGTTTTTAATGTTTTGACTGCCCTTCAGGTTGACATCGGATGTGGACTGTAGCAGAGATCGAGATATCACATGCCTCCTCCGGATCCTGGCGTACTCTGATAGCCCGGGAGGGCAAAGGTCGGAAATATCCCTTGTCTGACACTTCGTGTCAGACGGGAGCAGGGTCATCCCGCACTAATCCTGGGGGGATTGGGATGGGTCCTGTCAACGTGGTATCAGAGCGGGGTTGTCTCTATTCGAGCAACCGTGTAGCTCTTGGAGTATGTACGCAGGTCGAGGATGTGATATCTCAAGGGGCTGCAGTTCGTGGTCAACCTGATTGTCGGGGTGCCGGTACGATAGTTCGTAGGATTGGCAAGCCTTGGTTCGGCACTCGATGCCGAGGTTGCCATGGTTCTGTCAGGGTTGGCAGTGTGGAACCCTACGGAAGGCTTAACGTAGAATTACGTTAGAGTTTTGGATCGTGAGACGGTTAATTGGGATCGTCTTCACGATGTCGTAGGATCGATTCCGACGACTGATTAGGAGTTGTGACCATTAGATGGTCAGATTATGTTGAGTTAAATGGATTTACTGCAGTTGGCAGTTAGCAACCGGATTCGAGGAATCCGAGTTGGATTGTTGGTAGGATTGGATTGACGTCTTTACGATGTCGGACCGCAGGGTCGGTCAGATTGTTGATTTTACTACTTTTCGCAGGTGGGTTCAGGGGAACTCTAGGTGTGATCGTGGAACCCTACCGTATGTGTATGGTTCGGAAATGGGAGTTGACTGGTGGTTTGACTTGGACGACTATTCGGCTTTGGATTCGTTAGTCGGTCTAGTCATGTCAGCTTGTATTGGGACTGCACTTCGCAGTCAGGGTTGTACGTATCGGTTAGACCGAGTTGGTTGTCGTGCTACTTCAGTTGTGGGTTGGTGCAACTAAGGTCGTGGGTGACCTGGTAGACGACATTGGGTTAGTCGAGTTGCGACTGGTTAGAGTTTGGTTGGACAGGTTACCAGGGTTGGTACTTGTCGATGGAATCCCTAAGTGGGATACGGAGTATTTGGTACGGGCGAGTGATTCCGTTGGATGCGGGGTCTCGATAGCGGTGCCTGGTAGTTAGGTCTGCACGAGTGTGTAGCAGGCACTACTACCGAGAGTGGTCGTAGTTACGATTGTTGGGAATCGGGGACGTTCGGGGAACGTTTTCCTTTTCTCGCATGAGCTGTCAGGGTAACTGTACCCTGAGTTGTCGGGTACGAGGGAGGCAGAGTTTCTCCTATACGAGCAGAGGTACGCGATCGTCGCTTGGTATGAGCGGAGATCCAGGATTGTCATTTTGCACACGGTGTGCTGATACTGATACTGGTGTTAGTGTGCTGCTACTAGTGTGGATGCCTGTGTGTTGATACTAGTGCAGGTGATAATGCGTTGGTGCAGGTACTGGTGCTGGTGCTGGTGCCAGTGATTATGATGACGGTAAGTCACGAGTCGGGATGTGACTCCATAGAGTTACTCATATGTTCGGTATCTGTGGTCCCAGAGTGGATCTCAGATAGAGCTAAATTGGTTAGGGGACACGTGGTTGATGTCCAGGTATGTTGTTTCCAATCTTGTTGGAACTTCGAAATCGCGAGAGGGTGCGATTGCGGTGACGAGTGGAATGCGGGTTTTCCGCATTGGTAACGGGTATGTCGAAGTCGTTTTGGGTGACTTCTCAGGTTCTACCATAATTGATGGTGGTAGAGGATGTAGGTGATATAGATGTTGTTAGTTGTCACTAGTACACTGATCGTGTATTGGGTGACTCAGATTTCTCATTTTCTGCTTGGTGGCAGACGATGTTGGGTTACATGACGTGGTGAGTGCAGCGAGTTTGGTTGTCTGCACATAGGACGAGTTTTGATGTCATCGTCTTGGATCATTCTTGATTTTCCTCGGTGGAATGACAAAGATCGATACGAGGTAATCAATGAGAACCCACAGTCTCGGCGTGATTTGTCGTTGACTAATCTATTTAGATGTGGGAAAGGGTTGAGGACTTTGGACGTCGTGACGATCGGGGATCGTGACGTCTATGGTCGGTTGACATAGTGTTGGATATGGATCGTGATTTGGATATCCCGATAGGTGGAGAGTTTATCACTCTTACCTGGATGTTGGAGTTGAGGATGATGGGACTGAACTTCTTTTCGAGGTAAATCCCATATGGTATATTACGCCTGAGTAGGTGTCCGACGAGGTCAGTTTTGGCCAGCCTTAGATGTGGTGATGTTGGGATTGGCTTCCCTATGAAGTCAATCGATGGTAATGTGGTAATCGGTTGAGCAGGTAACCGAGAGGTTCGGTTTTGGTACTTCTCAGTAGACGTGAACGATACTTCGAGTTTTGGAATCAGATTTCTGGATGACGATTCAGGATTTGATTTTGGAACTTGAAAGAGGATTTCTAGATTTGGGTTTTGGAATCGGATTCTGGGTGACGATTCAGGATTTGATTCTAGAGCTTGACTATAGATTTTCTTTTATGGATTTGGGTTCAGAATGGTTATTCCTAATACTAGTTTACGGAATGATGATTTCGGATTTGAATTTGGGCATGATTATGGATATGATTTCTGGGTTTGGATTCGGGATTTCTTACGAAATTGCGGATTCGGATTCGGATTTGGAAATAGATAATGGGTTGGAGTTTCGATTTGTCTAGATCGGACAGATGGACTCCATAATTGAAACGTGACTGACTACAACCTAGGTGGTTGTAGGCTGATTGATGGGTAGTTGTACGTACCTTGTTCATTGTTCGAGGTACGACACCGGGCAGACTTGGGATGTCTGGTGACGGTATATAGGTTATACCAGTGGTACGGTGGAGAGCGTGTTGGTAGTCAGCATGGTTCCGATACCATTGGAGTAGTCGGGGTCGTGGACTGGACGTTGGATACTGTGCATTGGGTCATGGTATTTCTGATGGGTCTAGTTACACACAGATTGAGTGAAAGGCTGTGTGGGTAAGTGTTTACTCCTGGTTGGGTCCGTTGGTGGTTAGTGTAACCACGAGTGTGTGTCATATCAGTTTGCGACTGACAACTGTCAAGTACTGACAGTTTGTAGGAGGTGTCAGCGTGGATCATGGTGTGAGGTCTGATGACTCCCAGTGGGAGCAGACGTCAGGATAGTTAGTGGTTGAGCAAGGAACCGTCTAGTTGGTTGTGTCAGCGAAACGGTAGATCTGATAAGTGGGATCAGTTCGGAGCGTACGACTTCTGTCATTCGACGTGGTCGAATGTAGTCGATACGACGAGAGCGTTGGTGGTACGTCTAGTTACAAACGAGGTTTATGTTGACTAGTGGGTGTACTAGGGTACACGTGTTTTGCGGTCGATTCTACTTTCCACGAGGTGGTTGTGGAATCAGGATAGTGGAGTTTCAAGAACGAAACTAATTAAGGAGGGAAGAACGGTTAGATTAGGTCGGTTGGAATTTCGAGGACGAAATTAATTAAGGAGGGAAGGTTGTAACGACCCGTCCCAAATTTCATGATTAGATTATTGACTAATCACAATTAGTGAGGCTAATCCGTGATTAGTAGAGCGAAATCGGACGAACGATGCAAAATGACCGTTTTGCCCCTGGTGGTGGCAAAACGTTGACTTTTCATTCGGGCGGTCAAATGGACTTTGACCGATGACCGTGACGTAGTTCTTGACGTCACGAGTTCATAGACAGGTGGCACGTTCAATTCCGACGTCCGAGGAGGAAGTTATGACGTTCGGAAGCCCAAGGGCATTTTGGTAATTTGGGTGAATAGGAGGTCAAATGTTGACTTTTTGACCGGGAGGTCCAATGACCGAGGGCCAAAGACCGTTACGTAGATAAGGACGATACGAATCCGTAGACAGGCGGCACGTCGAATTCGGACGTTCGACGGCGAAGTTACGGTTCACGGAAGTTCCCGGTTACTATTCACGATGGCATGTTTTACGAGACAAAAAGGAGAGTTTTGTCTCTAGTGGCCCCAGTTACTTTTCAGCAACCAATGGATGAGTGACAAGTGTCACCCATCCACTGGCCCTTAGCTTTCATTCATGCACCTCCCACCTTCATCGATCATTCATTTTCTTTGTTTCCAAACAACCCAACCCGTGTAAACCATCACCCAAATCCAACCCAACCTTATTTGATCATGACTAAGAGGACCAGAGAGTGAGGAGAGGATGTGTGGATGCTGGTGGCCGGCCAAGGGCACGCCGCCGTGGACGGTGGAGCCGTGAAGCCCGAAAGGTATCGGTTTTAACCGATTTCAATC
Organism: Prinsepia uniflora; assembly: GCA_032719365.1. NCBI lineage: Eukaryota > Viridiplantae > Streptophyta > Magnoliopsida > Rosales > Rosaceae > Prinsepia > Prinsepia uniflora. Next base: position 57,159,375 of record CM064869.1, on the reverse strand, counting down.
CATTTTTCATTTCTGTGGTTATGGGTCGATTTGGATGATTAGGATGGATTATTTAGGTTGCTAGGGGGTGATTAGTGAGGTTTTGGTGGTTAGGGACGGCTGGGAAGCCGTGGGGAGAAAAGGAGAAGTTTGAACCGTGAGGTTCAAACTTGGACCGTGTGATTTTGTGGGTTGTGATGGGTTTCGTTAATTGGAATGGATAGGAAACACAAAAATAGGAATTTAGGAATTAAAATGGAAGAAAACGGATGAAAAATGAGGATTGTAGGACCCTGGACCGGTCACACCGGTCCAGTTGCAGAAACGAACCGGACCGGCCGGTCTGAACCGGCCGTCGAGAGGTTGAAGGAGTACTGTTCACAGGCGCGTGGCTCCCACGCGCAGCCACTTCAGGCGGCGCGTGCGGGCGCGTGCTAGGGTTTTTGGGGATGGTTCCAACATGTGAAATCATCTATTCGATGTAACGAACATTTTGGGACTGGTTTCGTGTCGATCGGACACCGTCTCGATATGTTTCGGGGCATCGGAAGGTTTAGGTTCGGGATTAAAAATAGTTAAAAATACAGGAAAATTACGGGGCTTTGGTAGGAGGTTAATTAAGTAGTTAGTAACCTTCTATTACGATTTGGACAGGTTTGGGAGTCCCGGTGACGGTGATCGGCTCGGGGAGCCGTATGGCACGCAAATCGAGGCGGCAGCTCGGACGGTCTGTGAGTGGACCTTGTTTTCTAAATTGGTGCATGCATAAATGTTTATTATATGTTTTATTACTTGTTTGATGATGCCACGGGTGCATTTTTATGTGGTTACGTATAAGCACGTATTTCGAGGTTTCGGCCTTATACGGTGCTTATACGGGTCTGTATTTCTTTATTGATTTAAATGAACTGAATTTGGATTTCAAAATGATAAACTCGGGTATGAAACCCATTTGGTTTTGTCTCGGGCATATGACCTCAGATTCCGGGCACGGTGCCCAGTTGGTGTCCTATGTTCGGGTACGAGACCCAGTCACTTTACGGTTTTGATCTCAGGTCAGGGAACCTTAAATGGATTCCCAGGTTCATGACGGTTTATGGGAACCGGCATGAACCCTTGTTGTGGTATTGTGGTTCATGACGGTTTATGGGAACCGGCATGAACCCTTGTTATGCTATTACGGTACATGACGGTTTATGGGAACCGGCATGTTACCTGATTATGGATATTATGGATCATGACGGTTCAGGGGAACCGGTCATGAATGTTTATGTTATGTATATATATGTTCGTCTACCTTCCTTTACTTCTATTATCTCCTCCGGGGAGGGTCGTTGGCCTGGGTGGACCCCGGAGTAGTCACGGAGCACCGACTGAGTGGAGTCACCCCCAGTTGGGTTCCTTACTCTCAGGAAGGCTATGGTTACTATTACCTCGGGTAGGGTCAGTGGTCTACGGACATTGACCTTGACTTTGAGATGACTCGGATTGAGACCCGGGTAGCGCGCGCGTGGCTTTGGATACCGTGACAGGATTGGTTGTGTGACTTATATATATGTATGTGATGGATATATGATATATGATATGTGGTGTGTACAGGTGTGCACGGGATTTGGGCAGTGGCCCGTATGGTCGTTTTTATTGTGGTCCTTTCGACCTTAGTTTATATCTGCTTTGGGCTTAGTCCCACATATGGTTGTTTTGAATAAATGGTTTTCGAATGCATGCATGCTTTTTAGTGGAGGGTACAAATGTCTTCTCGTTAAAATGTTTTTATAAACTCTTGTTTTGTCCACTCACAGTTTTTAATGTTTTGACTGCCCTTCAGGTTGACATCGGATGTGGACTGTAGCAGAGATCGAGATATCACATGCCTCCTCCGGATCCTGGCGTACTCTGATAGCCCGGGAGGGCAAAGGTCGGAAATATCCCTTGTCTGACACTTCGTGTCAGACGGGAGCAGGGTCATCCCGCACTAATCCCGGGGGGATTGGGATGGGTCCTGTCAGTATAAGCACCGTATAAGGCCGAAACCTCGAAATACGTGCTTATACGTAACCACATACAAATGCACCCATGGCATTACAAACAAGCATTTAAAACATATAATAAACATTTATGCATACACCAATTTAGAAAACAAGGTCCACTCACAGACCGTCCGAGCTGCCGCCTCGATTTCCGTGCCATACGACTCCCTGGGCCGATCACCGTCACCGGGACTCCCAAACCTGTCCAAATCGTAATAGAAGGTTACTAACTACTTAATTAACCTCCTACCAAAGCCCCGTAATTTTCCTGTATTTTTAACTATTTTTAATCCCGAACCTAAACCTTCCGATGCCCCGAAACATATCGAGACGGTGTCCGATCGACACGAAACCAGTGCCAAAATGTTCGTTACATCGAATAGAAGATTTCCCGTGTTGAACACTTTCCCAAATTCCCTGCCACGCGCCCTCACGCGCCGCCTAAAGTGGCTGCGCGTGGGCTTCACGCGCCAACTACAGTACCTGCTGACGTCATCGCTGACGTCAGTATGACGTCATCTGACAGCTGTCAGGTCTGACATGTCAGATTCTGACGGGTGCCACGTGTCATGCTCCCATTGGTCCACGTCACTATGCTGTCAGTGCCACCTGGCAGTCTGACGTGTGCCACGTGTCATCACGGCACTGGTCCACGTCAGTGACACGTGTTAGCCCCTGATTGGGCCACGTCACTGACATGTCAGTGTTGACTGTGCACTGACATGTGACATGTGTCGCACTCCTATTGGACCATTTTCTGACATGTCAGCTGACATTGTCAGATTTGACAATGCTGACGTCATCCCTGACATGATGACGTCAGCAGGATGACGTCACCTGTCATCTCTGTCCTCCCGCGGGTCGACCCGAATACCAGTAATTGGGTCGCCGTGACCCGCGGCTTGACCCGGCCAGTTCTCCGCCGTCCGGCCACCAAAACCGTTCCCGTTTGTCCTATTTTCCTCCTCTAATCCTAACCTATGGTTCTATGACATTAAAATGGAAGAAAAACATCAAAAACCCTTACCTTCAATTCGGCCATGGCGGCCGTGACTTCTCCCGCCGTTCACGGCTGTTCTAGGCGCTCTAACCTTCAAAAACAATCCCATTTCTCTCCTAGGTCCCCCAGAAGCACAACCCAATCATTAGTTTCAATTAAAACCTAACAAAAACAAAACATGGATTTTTAAATATTTTCACCTCACGGGTCAAGCTCCTCCGCCGTGTCCTCCGTCGTCCGTCGCCGTGACTCGCCGTCCCAACCTCTCTGTCCTTCCCTCCCGTCACTCACGGTCACACCCAAGCAATGAATGGTGATGGGGTGCGTGTGTTTCGGTTTTTGAAAGAAAATGGAGAAAATGGGGTTATGGGGTTTCGGGTGGTAAGGAAACAAAGAAGAAGGGGGATGGCTGATCAGATGTGAGGGAGATGGGATGGAGGGTGTGGATTTAAGGATGAATTGAAATGGATGGCCAAGATTGAATGGTGGGTGGATTTGATTAAAAAAGTAATTAAATAATATTATTTTATTATATAGATCCACATTTTGGGGGGAGTTAGCCAATAGGATGAGTGACACTTGTCACTCATCCATGGGACCCACTAAAAATATCTGCCCAATCAGATTTCTCCAATTCATCCCCGTCTCGAAGTTCGTGCATAGTGAAATCGAACTTCCGTGAACTATAACGTCCCCGTTCGAAGTCCGATTTCAGAGTGCCGCCTGCCTATGGATTCGTATCGTCCTTATCTACGTAACGGTCTTCGGCCCTCGGCCATCGGACCTCCCGGTCAAAAAGTCAACATTTGACCCTCATTTAACCAAAATTACCAAAATGCCCCTAAACTTCCGAACATCATAACTTCTTCCACGAACGTCGGAATTGAACGTGCCACCTATCTATGAACTCGTGACGTCACGAACTACGTCACGGTCATCGGTTAAAGTCCATTTGACCGCCCGATTAAAAAGTCAACGTTTTGCCACCACTAGGGGCAAAACGGTCATTTCGCATCGTTCGTCCGATTTAGCCTAACTAATCACCGATTAACCTCACTAATCGTGATTAGTCACTAATCTAATAATGGAATTTGGGACGGGTCGTTACAACCTTCCCTCCTTAATTAATTTCGTCCTCAAAATTCCAACCGACCTAAATCCAACCGTTCTTCCCTCCTTAATTTGTTCCGTTCTCGAAACGCCAACTATTCTGATTCCACATCCATCTCGTGGAAAGTAGAATCGACCTCGAAATACGTGTACACTCGTACACCAACCAATTAGAACAATACTTACTCGTCTGCAACCAGACGTACCACTAACGCTCATGTCGCCTCGTCTACATTCGACCACGTCGAATAGCAGAAGTCGTACCCTCCGAACTGACACCACCTGTCAGTATCAGAGTAGCCCAAGTATCCTATGATCGACCCACTTGTCAAATCTACCCTTTCGCTGACATAAACAACTCTACGGTTCCTTCCTCAATCTCCACCCTATCTTGACGTCTGCTCCCACTGGGAGTCACCAAACCGCACTCAACGATCTACGTTGACACCTCCGACAAACTGTCACCACTTGACAGTCGTCAGTCGCAAACTGATATGACACACACTCGTGGTTACACTAACCACCAACTTACTCAACCTGAGTAAACACTAACCAACAAATCACCCGACCTGTGTGTAACTAGACCCATCAGAAATACCATGACCCAGTGCACAGTATCCAATATCCAGTCCACGACCTCAACTAATCCAATGGTATCGGAACCAATCCGACTACCAACACGCTCACCAACGTACTACCGGTATAACCTATATACCATCACTAGGCACCACAAGTATGCCCAGTATTGTACCTCGAATTATGTACCAGGTACGTACACCTACCCATCAATTAGCTTGCAACCACCTAGGTCATAGCCAATCACGTTTCAATTATGGAGTTCATTCGTCCAATCCAGCATTAGACAAATCGAAACTCCAACCCATCATCTATTCCCCAAATCCGAATCCGAAATTTCGTAAGAAATCCCGAATCCAAACTCAGAAATCATATCCATAGTCATGTCCAAATCCGAATCCGAAATCATCATTCCGCAAACTAGTATTAGGAATGACCATTCCGAACCCAAATCCATAAAAGAAAATCTACAATCAAGCTCTAGAACCAAATCCTGGATCGTCACCCAGAATCCGATTCCAAAACCCAAATACAGAAATCCTCTTTCAAGTTCCAAAATCAAATCCTGAATCGTCATCCAGAAATCTGATTCCAAAACCCGAAATCTCTTTCATGTCTACCGAGACGTATCAAAACCGAACCTATCAGTTACCTGATCAACCGATTACACACCATACCATCGATTGACTTCATAGAGAAGTCAATCCCCATATCAACACATCTAAGGCTGACCAAATCCGACCACGTCGGAAAAATACTCATCGGACAACTATTCAGGCGAGTAATAAGTTATATGGGATTCACCTCGAAAAGAAGTTCAGTCCCATCATGCTCCACTCAACATCCAAGTAAGAGTAATAAACTCTCCACCTATCTGGATCATCAAGATCGCGATCCAGATCCACGACTACGTCAAACGACTATAGACATCACGATCGAGACTGTGGGTCCTCCCCAATCACCTCGTATCGATCCTTGGCATTCCACCGTGGAAAATCAGGGATGATACAAGACTATGACATCAAAATCCATCCTCGTGAATGCAAATAAAACTCGCTGCACTCACCACACCACGTAATCCAACCTCGTCTGCCACCAAGCAGAAAATGAGAAATCTCAGTCACTTAACTTCGATATACTCAACACATGCTGATGACCCAAGACAAATCCCGGGTCTACCAACCAATACACGATCAGTGTACTAGTGATACAACCATCATCTACCGTCATCTACCATGGTAGAAACTGAGAAGTCACCCAAAATGACTTCAAAATACCCAATATCAATGCGGAAAACCCGCATTCCTCGTGTCACCACAATCGCAACCTCTCGCGATTCCGATGTTCCAACAAGATTGGAAACAACATACCTGGACATCAACCATGTGTCCCTTAACCACTTTAACTCTATCTGAGATCCACTCCTGAACCACAGATACCGAAAATATGCACATCATGACGGATGTTACTCAACGTCATCACAATCACGGGCACCAGCACCAGCACCAGCGCTATTACCAGCGCCAACGCACTATCATCAACACTAGTATCAATATCAGCATCGGCACACCATGTGCAAAATTGACAACACTGGATCTCCGCTCATACTGAACGACGATCCCGTACCTCTACTCATATTGGAGAAACTCTGTCTCCCTCGTACCCAACAACTCTGGGTACAGTCACCCAGAAATCTCATACGAGATAAAGAAACGTCCCCTGAACGTCCCCGATTCCCAACAATCATAACTACGACCACGCTAGGTAGTAACGCCTGCCACACACTCGTGCAGACCTAACTACCAGGCACCGCTATCGAGACTCCGCATCCAACGGACTCACTCGCTCGTACCAAATACTCCGTATCCCACTCAGGGATTCCATCGACAAGTACCAACCCTGATAACTTGCCCAACCAAACACTAACCAGTCGCAACTCAACTAAACCAATGTCGTCTACCAGGTCGCCCACGACCTTAGTTGCACCAACAGTCCATCACAGCTAAAGTAGCACGACAACCAACTAGGTCTAACCGATAAGTACAACCCCGACTGCGAAGTGCAGTCCCAACACAAGCTGACATGACTAGACCAACTAACGAATCCAAATCCGAATAGTCGTCCAAGTCACACCACTCGTCAACTCACATTTCCGAACCATACACCCAAAAGTAGGGTTCCACAATCACACTCTAGGGTCACTCTGAACCCAACTGCGAAAAGCAGTAAACTTAACAATCTGACCGACCCCGCGGTCTTGACATCGTAAAGACGTCAATCCAATCATACCGTAAGTTCAATCAGGATCCTCGAATCCGGCTGCTAACTGCCGACTGCAGTAAATCCATTTAACTCAACATAATCCGACCATCTAATGGTCACAACATCGAATCAGTCGTCGGAACCGATCCTACGACATCGTGAAGACGATCCCAACTAACCGTCTCACGATCCAAACGCTAACGTACTAATACGTTAACCCTTTCATAGGGCCCCACACTGTCAACCTTGACAGATTTATGGTAACCCCGGCATCAAATGCCGAGCCAAGACATTTCACGAGTCAATCCTACTAACTATCGCACCGGCACCCTAACTATCAGGTTGATCACGAACTGTAGCCCATTGAGATATCACATCCTTGACCTGTGCACATACCCCAAGAGCTGCACGGTTGCTCGAATAGAGACAACCCTGCTCTGAGACCACGTTGACATGACCCATCCCAATCCCCCCCGGGATTAGTGCGGGATGACCCTGCTCCAGTCTGACACGAAGTGTCAAACAAGGGATATTTCCGACCTTTGCCCTCCCGGGCTATCAGAGTACGCCAGGATCCGGAGGAGGTATGTGATATCTCGGTCACTGCTACAGTCCACATCCGATTTCAACCTGAAGGGCAGTCAAAACATTAAAAGCTGTGAGTGGAAAAAATAAAGAGTTTATAAAAACAGTTTATCGAAGACATTTGTACCCTTCACTAAAAAGCACGCATGCATTCGAAAACCATTTATCAAACCGTTCATTAGGGCCTTAGCCCAAAATCATAAGAAACCAAATACACGAGCTCCTGCTCAAATCCTGTATCCACATATCATATATATATATATATATATCATATTTATATCACATACACATATAGTTCACACAACCAATCCTGTCACGGTTTCTAAAGCTACGCGCGTGCTACCCAGGTCTCAATCCGAGTCTTCTCAAAGTCAAGATCAATGTCCGCAGACCACTGACCCTACCCGAGGTAATAGTAATCATAGCCTTCCTGAGAGTAAGGAACCCAACTGGGGGGTGACTCCACTCAGTCGGTGCTCCGTGACTACTCCGGGGTCCACCCAGGCCAACGACCCTCCCCGGAGGAGATAATAGAAGTAAAGGAAGGTAGATGAACATATATATACATAACATAAACATTCATGCCCGGTTCCCCTGAACCGTCATGATCCATAACAACATAACCAGGGTAACATGCCGGTTCCCATAAACCGTCATGTACCATAATGACCTGACAAAGGTTCATGCCGGTTCCCATAAACCGTCATGAACCTGGAAATCCATGTAGGGTCCCTGACCCGAAATCATCAGTGTAAAACAACTGGGTCTCGTGCCCGAACATATGACTCAACTGGGCACCGTGCCTGATATCTAAGGGTCAGTCACGACTCCGATCATAGTGATGCGTGCAACCATCCATCCAGGACCACCCTCAATCCTGGTATGTCGCCGTGAACGTATCAACTGACGCGACCACCACAAGATCATAGTGCACTCATCACCGATCGATATCCTGAAACGTCAACACTCCGAAGTCGTGCCTCCCCAGGCTGCCCGACCACGAATCGTGCATCGTGACCTCTCCGGAAGGAAGACATCCCAATCCGGAGGCGAGCGTCATATCGTCGATCGTTGTGCACATAGCACCCGTCGCGACCACGATTTAGATCCGAAGGTCGTAAATAGTGTCATATGCCCGAGACAAAACCAAATGGGTCTCATACCTGAGTTTATCTTTTTAGAAGTCTAAAATCAAATCATTTAAATCAATAAAGAAATACAGACCCGTATAAGCACCGTATAAGGCCGAAACCTCGAAATACGTGCTTATACGTAACCACATACAAATGCACCCATGGCATTACAAACAAGCATTTAAAACATATAATAAATATTTATGCATGCACCAATTTAGAAAACAAGGTCCACTCACAGACCGTCCGAGCTGCCGCCTCGATTTGCGTGCCATACGACTCCCTGGGCTGATCACCGTCACCGGGACTCCCAAACCTGTCCAAATCGTAATAGAAGGTTACTAACTACTTAATTAATCTCCCACTAAAGCCCCGTAATTTTCCCGTATTTTTAACTATTTTTAATCCCGAACCTAAACCTTCCGATGCCCCGAAACATATCGAGAAGGTGTCCGATCGACACAAAACCAGTCCCAAAATGTTCGTTACATCGAATAGAAGATTTCCCGTGTTGAACACTTTCCCAAATTCCCTGGCACGCGCCCTCATGCGCCGCCTAAAGTGGCTGCGCGTGGGCTTCACGCGCCAGCTACAGTACCTACTAACGTCATCTGACAGCTGTCAGGTCTGACATGTCAGACTCTGACAGGTGCCACGTGTCATGCTCCCATTGGTCCACGTCATTGTGCTGTCAGTGCCACCTGGCAGTCTGACGTGTGCCACGTGTCATCACGGCACTGGTCCACGTTAGTGACACGTGTCAGCCCCTCATTGGGCCACGTCACTGACATGTCAGTGTTGACTGTGCACTGACATGTGACACGTGTCGCACTCCTATTGGACCATTTTCTGACATGACAGCTGACATTGTCAGATCTGACAATGCTGACGTTATCCCTGACATGATGACGTCAGCAGGATGACGTCACCTGTCATCTCTGTCCTCCCGCGGGTCGACCCGAATACCAGTAACCGGGTCGCCGTGACCCTCGGCTTGACCCGGCCGGTTCTCCGCCGTCCGGCCACCAAAACCGTTCCCGTTTGTCCTATTTTCCTCCTCTAATCCTAACCTATGGTTCTATGACATTAAAATGGAAGAAAAACATCAAAAACCCGTACCTTCAATTCGGCCATGGCGGTCGTGACTTCTCCCGCCGTTCACAGCTGTTCCAGGCCGCTCTAACCTTCAAAAACAATCCCATTTCTCTCTTAGGTCCCCCAGAAGCACAACCCAATCATTAGTTTCAATTAAAACATAACAAAATCAAAACTTGGATTTTTAAATATTTTCACCTCACGGGTCAAGCTCCTCCGTCGTGTCCTCCATCGTCCGTCGCCGTGACTCGCCGTCCCAGCCTCTCTGTCCTTCCCTCCCGTCACTCACGGTCACACCCAAGCAATGAATGGTGATGGGGTGCGTGTGTTTCGGTTTTTGAAAGAAAATGGAGAAAATGGGGTTATGGGGTTTCGGGTGGTAAGGAAACAAAGAAGAAGGGGGATGGCTGATCAGATGTGAGGGAGATGGGATGGAGGGTGTGGATTTAAGGTTGAATTGAAATGGATGGCCAAGATTGAATGGTGGGTGGATTTGATTAAAAAAGTAATTAAATAATATTATTTTATTATATAGATCCACATTTTGGGGGGAGTTAGCCAATAGGATGAGTGACACTTGTCACTCATCCATGGGACCCACTAAAAATATCTGCCCAATCAGATTTCGCCAATTCATCCCCGTCTCGAAGTTCGTGCATAGTGAAATCGAACTTCCGTGACCTATAACGTCCCCGTTCGAAGTCCGATTTCAGAGTGCCGCCTGCCTATGGATTCGTATCGTCCTTATCTACGTAACAGTCTTCGGCCCTCGGCCATCGGACCTCCCGGTCAAAAAGTCAACATTTGACCCCCATTTAACCAAAATTACCAAAATGCCCCTAAACTTCCGAACGTCATAACTTCCTCCACGAACGTCGGAATTGAACGTGCCACCTGTCTATGAACTCGTGACGTCACGAACTACGTCACGGTCATCGGTTAAAGTGACCGCCCGATTAAAAAGTCAACGTTTTGCCACCACTAGGGGCAAAATGGTCATTTCGTATCGTTCGTCCGATTTAGCCTAAATAATCACCGATTAACCTCACTAATCGTGATTAGTCACTAATCTAATCATGGAATTTGGGACGGGTCGTTACACTACCACCAAGAAAGGTGCCAGTACGGTTGCCCTCCCTGGATGTGTTCCGAGGGAGAGGGGGAGAGTAACCGTTCCATGCGGGACGATGAAGTCCCCCGTGAAGCCAAAGAGCGGCGTAGGTGAGCGGTCCAGACTTGCTTCTGGGATGCCCAATTGCTTGAAAGCTCGCATGAAAAGGACGTTGACCGAGCTTCCAGTGTCGACCATTACCCGTTGCACGTCGAAGTTAGATATCTCCGCCATAACGACAATGGGGTCGTCGTGAGGGTAGATGATCCCGCGCTCCTCCTCCTCGGAAAACGTGATCGGTTCCCAACCGAGTCGATTTGTTTTCTTGGCTCTTCCCTCCTTGATACTGTAGAGCTACTGATTCTGTAAGACCCGGTCTTGGAAGCAAGAACGGTGAGCAAGACCCGTGAGCTTGAGAAGCAAGAACGGTGAGCAAGACCCATGAGCTTGGAAAGGTAAGATCGGTGAACGATTCCACATCGCTCGGGGAGGGAAAGGTGAAGTGCCTTATATGTGTGGGCACGTATCTATCTAACACAAGGCCTTTTGGGAGCTCAGTGGCTTTGGGGGGGATTGGAACCCCAAAGTTAAGCGAGTTGAGGTTGGTGCAATCCCATGATGGGTGACCTACTGGGAAGTTGCACGTGAGCTCCCGAAAACAAAACCGTGAGGGTTGGGCCCAAAGCGGACAATATTGTGTTAGATGAGCCGGGTCGTGACAGAATGGTATCAGAGCCAGACCCTGACCGGAAGTGTGCCAGCGAGGACGCTGGGCCCCAAGGGGGGGTGGATTGTAAGACCCGGTCTTGGAAGCAAGAACGGTGAGCAAGACCCGTGAGCTTGAGAAGCAAGAACGGTGAGCAAGACCCGTGAGCTTGGAAAGGTAAGATCGGTGAACGATCCCACATCGCTCGGGGAGGGAAAGGTGAAGTGCCTTATATGTGTGGGCACGTATCTATCTAACACAAGGCCTTTTGGGAGCTCAGTGGCTTTGGGGGGGATTGAAACCCCAAAGTTAAGCGAGTTGAGGCTGGTGCAATCCCATGATGGGTGACCTACTGGGAAGTTGCACGTGAGCTCCCGAAAACAAAACCGTGAGGGCTGGGCCCAAAGCCGACAATATTGTGTTAGATGAGCCGGGTCGTGACAGATTCTGTTTGGTGGCCCGTAGAAAGTTCTTTTTTCCCGGTTGGAAGTGAGCGGGCAAGAAATTGATGGTCCTCCAGAGATCGTGTTGATCTGTGGGTTGCGAGGCGGAGGTGGAGCGTGTTGGAGAAACTGGTTGATCTTCCCATCTCGGGCCAGGGCCTCCACCAAATCCCGGAACGCAACGCATTGGTCAATGCTATGGCCGTTGTACTTGTGGTATTGGCAGTAAATTCCCGTGTCTTTGCCAAGCTTGCCCTTTGCTGGTGCCCAGGTAGACTTTGGGATCATGTGTTCCACATTGAGGAGGACATTTTCGTAAGGGGTATTGAGGATGGTGTATGTCTCGTACTTGGAGCGAGGAACCCGTTTTTCCCCGTTGTTTGACCGCTCCCCCTGTTGTCTTTCCTGGTGATTCGGGTTCTTACCCTTCTTCCCAGGGCTGTACAGATTGTTGCTGTGGGGGTAGTATTTCCGTTTTCCCCCATAGCTCTGTTGCCCCTGCTCCTGTGGACGCTGTGCCGAGCCCTGCTGTTTCGGGATGCTCGGTGGGTATGTTTTCACCAGGTCGGCCCGGGGGAGTTGGTAGGCATTGGCAGCGTTGGACTTTTGGCTCAGCGCCTCAGCTTTGGCGTGGATCGCCGCCTGTTTCATTATTTCGTTATAAGTTGTCCAACCTTGGGTGTGAGCTGCGTACCTGAATGGGGAGTCTCGGAGGCCTCCCTTGAAGGCCGTGAAAGCTACTCGATCGTCCGTTTCCGCTCACCGAGAGTACTCATGACTGAATCTCGCTGCATATCGCTGCAGTGACTCGTGTTCTCCTTGTTTAAGCTGGAAGAGGTCCTCGGCCGAGAAGAGGCGGTCGGTTTGTATCATGAACTGGTTCATGAAGGTGGAGGTGAGCTGCTCGAAAGAGTCAATGGAACTAGATTCCAACTTGTAGAACCAATTGATCGCTGCCTCGGTCAGTGTGGAACTGAAGATGAGGCACTGTTCCTCGTCGGCGAGGTTTTTGAGGGCGATAGCCGAGTAGAAGTTGTTCAGATGATTCCACGGGTCGTCCTTTCCGTTATAAAGGGGAATTTTCAGGGGTTTAATCTCGTGGTTGATCTTGAACTGGTTGATTCTCTCTGTGAAGGGGCCCGGGCTGGTTTTTGGCCAGGCTGGTCTCGCTTCCCGGGTTGTCCCGGCCTCAAGTGTCCGGACTCGGTCCATGAGGTACTGGACGAGCGAGTCGGTCTTGGATTGGTGTTTATCTCTGGATGCTTGGTCGCGGTCGACCCTATATGACCGGTCGGTGCCACCTCCGCTCGGCGGGCTCTGGGATTCACTCCTTCTGCGACCGACCTGCCGTGACCGCTCGGTGTACCCCTGTTTAGGTATGCTCCGGGATATACTTGCATTTTGACCGATCGGCCTAGACCGCTCGGTGTCTCGTAGGTGGGATCGTTCCTAAGGCTTGTCATTCTGCCGCCCGGCCTGCCCTGACCGCTCGGTGCTCCTTCGGCGGGTTGGTTCAGGGCGAGGAGGGAGCAGGAGGCCGAGGTGGGTTGATAGCTCGGTCTCGCTGCGAGAGAACCTCGATGTTTGCCTCCTCCTGTCCGAGCGGTCGGTCCTGGTGCCAAGATGCCGAGCAGACTTGGTTGTGCTCTCGGCCTCCATGGACGAGTCGGTAACGGGGACAGGGTCCCCCCTTGAAAAGGTCCCGTGGCTGACATTTGGGCGTGACCACCGAGCGGTTATGTTTCCTCGGTGGTGGTCTCCTTTTCCCACCTCCGACCGAGGGTCAGGTCGGCGTGATGGTTGTTCGTTGACCGACCGGTTCCGCCCTCCCTCGCTGAGGGCGTCGCGGGCGTCCCGGTAGCTCCTGGTGTCACTGGGTTGACTGCCGGGGATGATCAACATCCGAGCCGGTTTCTTGCTCGGCTCGGCGTCCCCATTCCTTCCCTTACGCGGCTCGGCGACCGCATGTTCTTTTCCTTTTTCCGCTAGTCGGCGATTCTTCTCGGCACGCTCTGCGCATTCGGCCACTACCTTGTCGGCCTCAGCTCTGCCGACGCGTGCTCGGTGGGAAACAAGTTCTGCCTGTGCGACCCGTAGCTGTTCGGCCACCTCAGTGTATCGATCGTCGAGCACCTGACACCTCGACTCGGCCTGGGTTCCCTTTGCTTTTACCTCGGCCATGTCGCTCTGGAGTTTCTCGATTATCTGCAAGAAGTTAGGAGAGGGTTCTCCCCTCGTTCTGGGGCCTTTCCCGGGTGTGATCTCACCGAGGTCGTGTTCGCCCTGCATGTTCAGTGACGACGAGCTATCTCTCGGTGTAACTGGTGGATGAGTCGTAACTCGGTCTGGTTGAGCGTGGGCAACCTTAGTCAGATTTGCCACAGACGGCGCCAAACTGTTGAAGCGTTAAATGTTCCAACTGTCGAGTACTCGTTGCCCAATCACCAAATGACGCGTGTCCCTCTTGTGACCTGTCAACTCAAGTGGATCGCGGGTTTCCGTTAGTACAGGCACCGGTGTGGTGCCGGCCTAAGGCTCTCCGACGATCAAGTCAGTTACTTTGTTCGTAAGAGGAAACAGTAAATGGTAAGTTCGGTAGAGTAATTGTAATAGTAAAACTTAGTTACCTTTATTGGGAAATGTGTACCCTTTATGTATGGGTAGGTGGGATGTTCAATTCCCAAAGGTCCGATGTGGGACAGATGCTTCTTGATTTACGTGCAGACACGTGTTACGTAAATCGAGGGAGGATATGCTTCCACGTGGCATCCCGCATTGGGCCCGGTGTTAGGGCTGTCGTAAGTATGGTAGTTTTGGGCCTTGAGCGAGGTTTGGGCTTTAAGTATACCGCCCAGTGGGTCTGGTCAGATATGGTGTCAACACCCTTTTTAGGGGAATTGACCAATAGGATGAGTGACACTTGTCACGCATCCATGGGACCCACTAAAATATCTGGCCCAATCAGAAATCGCCAACTTATCCCGCCTCGAAGTAAGTGCATAGTGAAATCGAACTTCCGTGACCTATAACTTCCCCGTTCGAAGTCTGATTTCAGCGTGCCGCCTGTCTATGGATTCGTATCGTCCTTATCTAGGTAATGGATTTCGGCCCTCGGCCATCGGACCTTTTGGTCAAAAAGTCAATATTTCACTCATTTTAACTAAAATTACCAAAATGCCCCTAAACTTTCGAACGTCATAACTTCCTCCTCGAACATCGGAATTGAACGTGCCACCTGTCTATGAACTCGTGACGTCACGAACTACGTCACGGTCATCGGCTAAAGTCTGTTTGTCCGTCCAAATGAAAAGTCAACGTTTTGCCACGACTAGGGGCAAAACGGTCATTTCGCATCGTTCGTCCGATTTCGTCTAACTAATCACAGATTAACCTCACTAATCGTGATTAGTCACTAATCTAATCATGGATTTTAGGACGGGTCGTTACAACCTTCCCTCCTTAATTAATTTCGTCCTCGAAATTCCAACCGACCTAAATCCAACTGTTCTTCCCTCCTTAATTAGTTTCATTCTCGAAACTCCAACTAGATTAGTTCCACATCCACCTCGTGGAAAGTACAATCTACCTCGCAATACGCGTACACTCGTACACCAATTAACCAGAATAATACTTACTCATCTGCCGCCAGACGTGCCACTAACGCTCTCATCGTATCGACTACATTCGACCACGTTGAGTGACAGTAATTACACGTTTCGAATTGACACCATTTGTCAAATCTACCATCTCGTTGACACAACAACTCGAAGGTTCCCTTCTCAATCACCAATCTATCCTGACGTCTGCTCCCACTGGGAGTCATCAGACCTCACTTAACGATCCACGTTGACACCTCCTACAAACTGTCACCACTTGACAGTCGTCAATCGAAAACTGTCACTATACTCACTCGTGGTTACACTAACCACAAGCTTACTCAACCTGAGTATACGTATACCAACAAAACACTCGACCTGTGTGTAACCAGACCCATCAGAACTACTATGACCCAATACACAGTATCCAATGTCCAGTCCCCGACCCCGACAAATCCAATGGTATCGGAACCAAGCCGACTACCAACACGCTCTCCAACGTACCACCGGTATCTCCTATATACCGTCACCAGGCACGACAAGTCTGCCTAGTATCGTACCTCGAACAACATACAAGGTACGTACATCTACCCATCAATCAGCCTACAACCACCTAGGTTGTAGCCAAACACGCTTCAATTTTTGGAGTCCATCTGTCCAATCCAGTATTAGACAAATCGAAACTCCAACCCATTATCCATTTCCAAATCCGAATCCGAATCCGCAATTTCGTAAGAAATCACGAATCCAAACCCAGAATTCATATCCATAGCCATGTCTAAATCCGAATCCGAAATCATTATTCCGTAAGCTAGCATTTGGAATAACCATTCCGAACCCAAATTCATAAAAGAAAATCCACAGTCAAGCTCTAGAATCAAATCCTGAATCGTCACCCAGAATCCGATTCCAAAACCCAAATCCAGAAATCCTCTTTCAAGTTCCAAAATCAAATCCTGAATCGTCATCCAGAAATCTGATTCCAAAACTCGAAGTATCGTTCACGTCTACTGAGACGTACCAAAACCGAACCTCTCGTTTACCTGCTCAACCGATTACCACATTACCATCGATTTACTTCATAGGGAAGCCAATCCCAACATCAACACAACACTAAGTCTGACAAAATCCGACCTCGTCAGACACCTACTCGCTCGAGTAACAAGCCATATGGGGTTTACCTCGAAAAGAAGTTCAGTCTCATCATGCTCCACTCAAACATCCCAATAAGAGTGATAAACTCTCCACCTATCTGGATCATCAAGATCACGATCCAGATCCAACACTACGTCAACCGACCATAGACGTCACGATCCCCGATCGTCACGACGTCCAAAGTCCTCAACCATTTCCCACATCTAAATAGATTAGTCAACGACGAGACACGCCGAGACTGTGGGTTCTCCCCAATCACTTCGTATCGATCCTTGTCATTCCACCGAGAAAAAACCAAGGATGATCGAATACAATGACATCAAAATCCATCCTGCGTGAATGTAAACAACACTCGCTGCACTCACCACGTCATGTAACCCAACATCTTCTGCCACCAAGCAGAAAATGTGAAATCTCAGTCACCTAACTTCGATATACTCACTCCACCTGATGACCCAAGACAAATCACAATTCCATCAACCAATACACGATCAGCGTACTGGTGACAAACCCATCATCAATCATGGTAGAACCTGATAAGTCACCCAAACGACTTCGAAATATCCGATACCAATGCGGAAAACCCGCATTCCACTTGTCACCTCAGTCGCAACCTCTCGCGATTCCGAAATTCCAACAAGATTGGAAACAACATACCCGGACATCAACCACGTGTCCCCTAACCAATTTAACTCTATTTGAGATCCATTCTGGGGCTACAAACACCGAACATATGCCCATCACGACGGATGTCACATCCCGACTCGTAACTCACCGTCATCAAGATTACCGGCACCAGCACCAGCGCTAGTACCAGCACTACGCACTATCACCAACACTAGTGTC
Organism: Prinsepia uniflora; assembly: GCA_032719365.1. Taxonomy (NCBI): domain Eukaryota; kingdom Viridiplantae; phylum Streptophyta; class Magnoliopsida; order Rosales; family Rosaceae; genus Prinsepia; species Prinsepia uniflora. Next base: position 57,141,748 of record CM064869.1, on the reverse strand, counting down.
AGTATCAGCACGCCGTGTGCAAAACTGACTGTAACACCCCGGAAATTCGAGGATTTCAATATTGTACTTTAATGTGTGATTTGACGCTTTTACCCTTGTTATGGGTATGGCCAATTGTTGACTTTTTGATTGATGAATTAAACGGACTTTGACATATGACCGTGACGTAGTTCGGGACGTCACGAGTTCATAGACAGGTGGCACGTCCAATTCGGACGATCAGGGAAAAAGTTATGACTATCGGAAGTTTAGGGGTATTACCGTAATTTGGACTTTTGGGGGTGAAAATGTTGACTTTTCTTTTGGCAACTAATTTTCAGTTGACTCAAGGACCATTAGGTAGGTCTCGACGTCCTGAGTCCGTAGACAGGCGGCACGCCGAAATCGGACTTCGTACGAGGAAGTTATGGTCAGAAGCGTGAAATCGGGAGGTTCGTGTCTCGGTTTTCGTGCCAAATATTTTATTCTGGAAATCTAATTGGAGGACACCTGGTGAGTGACAAGTGTCACTCACCCATTGGCTAGATTGGATCAGATCCACTATGGGTTTAAATACCATTAAAACCCACTTTTAATCACAGCCCTTGATCTGAAAACCTCCAGATCTGATCTCAGCCCTTGATCCCATTCTGAGATTCAATCTGGGCCGTTCATTTCATTGTGCAGCTTTCCCTCCATTTCTATATAATTCCTTACCCGACACCCACGTACTGCCCATTCCATACCATCACACCACAACTGCATCTGATCCTTATTCTGTGTACCCTTGGGCTGGACGTGTGTGGCGGCAGGCGGCAGTGACCACGGCGACGGCGGCGAGGTAGGAACCAGGGAAAACCCAAAACGGTTTTAAACTCAGATTTTTGTAACTCGAGTTCCCACGTTCAGTTTTGTTCTTTATGAATCCTAATCGACTCTAGGGACTGCCAGGAACCTATTGGACTTGAGATCGTGACCGGAGGTGATCAGGACGGTGACTAAACGGCGACGGGAAACCGGTTCTGTTCTTCGAGGTAAGCCCTCGATCCTGTCTGTTTTTCTCGATTTTGATTCCATAGAACCCTTTCTGGGATTGAGACGAGCACCTAGGAACAAACTAGGACTGAAATGGTTGAGAAATGGTGAAATGGTGACCGGGTCTTGATCGCGGGTCTGATCGACCCGAGTTGCAGGGATACGGGTCAACCCGTCTGAGGACAGAGGTGATGATGTGGCACCCTGTCAATCTGTCATGTGACATGGACCAACCGTGAGCCGACACGTGTCACATGTCAGTGCACAGTCAGCACTGACATGTCAGTGACGTGGACCAGTCAGGGACTGCCACGTGTCACTGACATGTCAGTGACGTGGACCAGTGTCGTGCTGACACGTGGCACATGTCAGATCTGACACGTGGCCTGACAGATCAGCGAGGTAGACCAATCGGATGTTGACACGTGGCACCTGTCAGAGTCTGACATGTCAGACCTGACAGCTGTGAGATGACGTCAGCAGTGACGTCAGCGATGACGTCAGCATGACTGTTCCTGCGTTGACCGACGCGTGGGGGCGCGTGTGAACAGTGTTTTTGGTGGGACCACCACCATTCTTTAGGTTTCGATAATCCGGATCCAATGGCGGTGGTTTCGGGTCGATCGGAGATCATTAAGTTGGTCAAATTAAGGTTTATTGCCTTGGGAAGCGCGTTCGGGCGGCTTTCCCGGGCCGGTTTCGACCTAGGCTTTCATGGTTGAATGTTAGGGGTTTGTTTTGACCTTTACGAATACTTTGGACTTGACAGGGATTGTACATTTGTACCAGGACGAGGGTATACGTTCGGTTTCTAGCAGGATTGTACTGTGAGTGGGCCCGTTTTCATTAAACCCTTGCATGCTTAAATGGTTTCTGATTTACTTATATGTTCACATGCTGGAATCTATAAATGGTTTTGATGATATTGAGATTTCGATTATGGCACGTTTCACGGTATTTGGGCATGAGACCCGTGTGATGAAACGTAACAATCGGTTCAGATTTTACCTATGTATACATATATGTTGCATGTGGATATCAATAAAATGTATTTGGTGCTGCACTGTATAGATCCTTCCATATTATATTGTCTCCTCCGGATGAGGTACCCCGGAGAGGTCACGGACGTCTAGAACGTCCAGCGTCTATGACGCTAAGCATCGGGGATGCAGTAACCGAACAGGGTTTGGGGATTTAACTCGGAATTGAGACCCCGAGTGGCACGCGTAGCCATGTGATTGTGACCTTATTGGACGTCAGGGACGTCAGACATCAGGGATGTCGGGATTGGAGTGTATAGTGCAGTGGCTAAAATTATGGTTATGGTTTTATTACATGCCTTATGGTTCATATTATATGGTTTATGATTTTGTATTGTGATGCACGCATGTTTGGAAAACGGAGGGGTAAATTATATGGTTTACTTATCAAATGATTTTGTGAACTTGAGTTTCGGTCCACTCACCTTTAATGTTTTTGATAACCCCTCCAGGTCGGGAAACTGAGGTAGAGGAGAAACCTGAGGCTGAGGCATAGATCTACTTCTGCGTACCTGAACCCCTGCTGGGCGGTGAACCCGCAGGTTTACTTTAGAGTCGTGCTCGCAAATTTGTAATTTTGGATTTCATCCCTTGTCTGACATTCGTTTAATTCGGATTTGATGTATGACTTTAATTTGGTTATTTATGCATTTAAATGTTTTGAGGTTAAAATTGGTATGAATTATTGGGTGTCAGACGGGAGCAGGGCACGTCCCCTTGTGGTCCCTGTGGGATCAGGGTGGGTCCTGTCAGCTTGGTATCAGAGCACTAGGTTGTGGTCAGTACTAGGGTATTGGTCAGCATGCTAGACTAGCGATTAGTACTAGTTACTTTTCGACTTTTAAGAATATTGATTTCTGATCTATGCCTCTTAACAGTTGGTTATGCCTCCTAGGAGAATTCCTCATACTCGAACGGACGAGGATCTAGAAAGAGAGATGGAATGCGCGAGCATTGAAAGGGCTCAACGTTTGGGAGCCACTCCTTTCTGCGGGGGATCAAACCCCGAGGATGCTCACGACTGGATCACCAAATGGGAGAGGATCTTCTCGGTGATGCACTGCCCTCCGGGCGAACGAGTGACTTTGGCGGCCTTCTTACTGGAAGGAGGAGCCTACCAGTGGTGGCACGGACTCGAGATGTCTGGGTGGTCTGTCCATACCACTACTTGGGAAGCTTTCCGTTCCAGATTTCTAGACCAGTACTACCAGCGATCCTTTCGCGCGGCACGGGAGGCGGAATTCCTGCGGCTGGAGCAGGGTGATATGTCCGTTGCGGACTACGAGCAAACTTTCGGGAAACTTTCCCGGTTCGCTGCTTCATTCGTAAGCACGGAGGAGGACAAATGCCAGCGGTTTGAGCTTGGACTCCGAGGGGAGATCCGGGCCAGTGAGACTGCTACCACTCATGCTTCTCTGAGAGATATGGTCGACGCAGCGGTGCGTGTCGAGGCCAGTCTGGCGGCACACCAATCGCGACAACCTTCGGGGGAGGGGCGACGTCAGGATCGCCCACATCATGGGCCATCGGGCCGTAAGAACAACAAGGGAGGGAGCTACAGGGGAGCACCCTCATCCTTCAATGGTCGTGGCTGGTCGGGTCGACGTGGAGGCTCTCAGGGCAGAGGTTCTGGATACAACTATGGGCAGCGCTCATCTTGGAGCGGTGCTTCTGGCGGGCATTCGGACAGGCCGAGGCCAGTAACTTGTTTTTCTTGCGGAGAGGAGGGCCACTATGCCAGTGATTGCCCGCAGTTGTCCGAGAACAACGACGCTGGGGGCTCGAGTGTGGTGCAGAGCACGGCTTCCCACACTAATGGAGGTCGCGGTCAGGGAGGTGACCGTGGTGCTGGGTGTGGCGCGCGTGGGTGCGGACGGAACGGAGGGCCGAGGGCCCAAGTGTTTGCAATGACCCAGCAGCAGGCGAGGACTGCTCCGGGCGTGGTCACATGTACACTACATATCTTTAACCTTCTTGTACGTGTATTGATGGATGCGGGGGCTACACATTCTTTTATTTCGAAAAGTTGTGCTGGTATGCTTGATTGTGTGGTATCAGCTTTAGATTGCGAAATGGGTGTTGGCACCCCGATGGGCATCATGTACCTTGCGAATCAGGTGATTCGGAGGTGCCCGGTAAGAATTGAGGATGTGGATTTACCTGCAGACTTGATTATTCTGGATATCCACAACTTCGATATAATCCTAGGGATGGATTGGCTGTCGGAGCACGGATCGCTCATCGACTGCTGTAGCAAGCAAGTGATTCTGCGGAGCCCGGGTTTGCCGGAGGTTATCTTTCAGGGGGAACGTGACGGTTCGCCTCCTGAAGTGATCTCTTCACTTACTGCTACCAAACTTCTTCGGAAAGGATGCCAGTGTTATCTGGCGCATGTTGTGTCGGAACAGATTGATACTCCGGGTATCGACGAGATACCGGTGGTATGTGAGTTTCCGGACGTGTTCCCGGAAGACTTACCTGGATTACCGCCATCGCGGGAGATTGAGTTTACTATTGAACTACTCCCTGGTACCCGACCTATATCCCAGGCACCCTACCGGATGGCGCCGGCTAAGTTACGAGAACTCAAGACTCAATTGCAGGAGTTGGTGGATTTGGGATATGTCCGACCGAGTACTTCACCGTGGGGAGCACCGGTGTTGTTCGTGAAGAAGAATGAGGGAAGTCTCCGTTTATGTATTGACTATCGACAACTCAACAAGGTGACGCTGAGGAACCAGTATCCTCTACCCAGGATCGATGACCTTTTTGACCAATTGCGGGGAGCTCAGTGCTTCTCGAAAATTGATTTGCGATCTGGGTATCACCAACTGAGGATTTCGGAGGAGGATATTCCGAAAACTGCTTTTCGAACCCGTTACGGACACTACGAGTTCCTTGTTATGCCATTTGGTTTGACGAATGCTCCAGCAGCATTCATGGATCTGATGAACCGGGTCTTCCGACCTACCTGGATAAGTTCGTGATTGTGTTCATCGATGATATTTTGGTGTACTCGAGGAGTGCCCGTGCACATGAGGAACATCTACGGTTGGTCTTGGAGAGGCTGAGACAAGAACAATTGTACGCCAAACTGAGCAAGTGTCAGTTTTGGCTGAGCAGTATTGGTTTTCTGGGACACGTGATATCGACGGATGGGATTTGCGTGGATCCCCAGAAAACAGAAGCGGTAACCAACTGGGCTAGACCGACAACAGTGACCGAGGTGCGGAGTTTCGTCGGATTAGCAGGTTACTACCGGATATTCGTGGAGGGTTTCTCCAAAATTGCTGCACCATTGACTCGTTTGACTCGGAAGGGAGTGAAGTTTATCTGGGACGAGCAGTGCGATCGGAGCTTTCAAGAGTTGAAAGATCGATTGACCACTGCACCTGTCCTTGCATTGTCGGATGATAGTGGAGAGTTTGTGGTCTTCAGTGATGCATCGCTGCAAGGTCTGGGCTGCGTGTTGATGCAAACTGGCAAGGTTATCGCCTATGCATCCCGGCAGCTGAAGACCCACGAGTTGAACTACCCTACCCATGATTTGGAGTTGGCAGCGGTGGTTCATGCCCTGAAGATCTGGAGACATTATCTGTTCGGCGCAACGTGTCGGATATACACCGACCACCAGAGTCTTAAATATTTATTCACTCAGAAGGAGCTTAACATGAGACAACGGAGATGGTTGGAGCTGCTGAAGGACTATGACTGTACGATCGAGTACCATCCGGGTAAGGCCAATGTGGTGGCGGATGCACTCAGCAGGAAATCAGCGGGAACTGTTGCACACCTGGGGATGGTGTATCTTCCCTTACTGGTGGAACTCCGGAAGGCGGGAGTTATTTTGGGTACTGATGTGCATGGAGCTTTGTTGGCCAGCTTCCATGTACGACCAGTACTGATTGATCGGATCATCGAAGCACAACTTCAGGATCCGATACTCTGTATTTACAGAATTGAGGTCGATGGGAGGGGAGACAGGATTTTACCATCCGGGACGATGGAGCACTTGTGAAATTGGGCCGTTTGTGTGTACCAGCAGTGGCAGAGTTACGAACCGAGATTCTTGAGGAGGCCCATAGTTCGGCCTATGCTATGCATCCGGGAGGTACAAAGATGTACCGTACCCTCCGGAACCATTATTGGTGGCCAGGAATGAAGAAGGATATTGCTGAGTTCGTGAGCAAATGCTTAACCTGTCAGCAGGTTAAGGCGGAACGACAGAGACCGTATGGGGCTATGCAACCACTTCCGATTCCCGAGTGGAAGTGGGATCACATCACCATGGACTTCGTCTTTAAGTTACTGAGGACTCAGAGTGGAGTGGACGGAGTATGGGTGATCGTGGACCGGCTAACCAAATCAGCCCATTTTCTGCCTGTTCAGGAGACCTATAAACCTAACCGACTGGCTCAATTGTTCGTGAAAGAAATCATACGATTGCATGGTACGCCGGAATCGATCGTGTCTGATCGTGATCCGCGTTTCACTTCCAGGTTCTGGCGGAGTTTGCAAGCTACTCTGGGAACAGCCCTACGTTTCAGTACTGCTTTCCATCCACAGACCGATGGACAGTCTGAAAGAACCATTCAGACCCTGGAGGACATGATGAGGTCATGTGTACTACAGTTTCAGGACTCTTGGGATACTCATTTGCCATTGATGGAATTCGCTTACAACAACAGCTATCAAGCAAGCATCGGGATGGCACCTTATGAGGCACTGTATGGTCGACAGTGCAGGACACCTATCTGCTGGACGGAGATAGGAGAACGAGCGACTGTAGGGCCAGAATTGATGGACTTAACCATGGAAACCGTTCGTGTTATCAAGGAGAGATTGAAGGAACCGCAGGATCGCCAGAAGAGTTATGATGATCGACGGATTCGAGACTTGGAATTTGAAGTGGGAGATTTTGTCTTCCTGAAGTTATCTCCGTGGAAAGGGATCATCCGATTCGGTTGTCGGGGGAAACTGAGTCCACGTTTTATCGGACCTTATGAGATCGTGGAGAGGATTGGCAGAGTTGCTTACAGATTAGCACTACCTCCAGAACTATCTAGAGTTCACAATGTTTTCCACATATCGATGCTACGGAAGTACGTACGTGATGCTTCTCATATACTTGGGGAACAACCCGTCGAACTACGGGGGGATTTGAGCTTTGAGGAACAACCAGTACAGATCTTGGATCGGAAGGACAAGGTACTACGTCGGAAGACGATCCCTCTCGTGAAGATTCTCTGGAGAAACCAGAATGTGGAAGAAGCCACATGGGAGCCTGAGGCTCAGATGCGAGAACAATTTCCTCATTTGTTTCTTTGAAATTTCGGGACGAAATTTCTTAAGGGGGGAAGGTTGTAACACCCCGGAAATTCGAGGATTTCAATATTGTACTTTAATGTGTGATTTGACGCTTTTACCCTTGTTATGGGTATGGCCAATTGTTGACTTTTTGATTGATAATTAAACGGACTTTGACATATGACCGTGACGTAGTTCGGGACGTCACGAGTTCATAGACAGGTGGCACGTCCAATTCGGACGATCAGGGAAAAAGTTATGACTATCGGAAGTTTAGGGGTATTACCGTAATTTGGACTTTTGGGGGTGAAAATGTTGACTTTTCTTTTGGCAACTAATTTTCAGTTGACTCAAGGACCATTAGGTAGGTCTCGACGTCCTGAGTCCGTAGACAGGCGGCACGCCGAAATCGGACTTCGTACGAGGAAGTTATGGTCAGAAGCGTGAAATCGGGAGGTTCGTGTCTCGGTTTTCGTGCCAAATATTTTATTCTGGAAATCTAATTGGAGGACACCTGGTGAGTGACAAGTGTCACTCACCCATTGGCTAGATTGGATCAGATCCACTATGGGTTTAAATACCATTAAAACCCACTTTTAATCACAGCCCTTGATCTGAAAACCTCCAGATCTGATCTCAGCCCTTGATCCCATTCTGAGATTCAATCTGGGCCGTTCATTTCATTGTGCAGCTTTCCCTCCATTTCTATATAATTCCTTACCCGACACCCACGTACTGCCCATTCCATACCATCACACCACAACTGCATCTGATCCTTATTCTGTGTACCCTTGGGCTGGACGTGTGTGGCGGCAGGCGGCAGTGACCACGTCGGAGGACGGCGGCGAGGTAGGAACCAGGGAAAACCCGAAACGGTTTTAAACTTAGATTTTTGAAACTCGAGTTCCCACGTTCAGTTTTGTTCTTTATGAATCCTAATCGACTCTAGGGACTGCCAGGAACCTATTGGACTTGAGATCGTGACCGGAGGTGATCAGGACGGTGACTAAACGGCGACGGGAAACCGGTTCTGTTCTTCGAGGTAAGCCCTCGATCCTGTCTGTTTTTCTCGATTTTGATTCCATAGAACCCTTTCTGGGATTGAGACGAGCACCTAGGAACAAACTAGGACTGAAATGGTTGAGAAATGGTGAAATGGTGACCGGGTCTTGATCGCGGGTCTGATCGACCCGAGTTGCAGGGATACGGGTCAACCCGTCTGAGGACAGAGGTGATGACGTGGCACCCTGTCAATCTGTCATGTGACGTGGACCAACCGTGAGCCGACACGTGTCACATGTCAGTGCACAGTCAGCACTGACATGTCAGTGACGTGGACCAGTCAGGGACTGCCACGTGTCACTGACATGTCAGTGACGTGGACCAGTGTCGTGCTGACACGTGGCACATGTCAGATCTGACACGTGGCCTGACAGATCAGCGAGGTAGACCAATCGGATGTTGACACGTGGCACCTGTCAAAGTCTGACATGTCAGACCTGACAGCTGTCAGATGACGTCAGCAGTGACGTCAGCGATGACGTCAGTAGGACTGTTCCTGCGTTGATCGACGCGTTGACCGGCGCGTGGGGGCGCGTGTGAACAGTGTTTTTGGTGGGACCACCACCATTCTTTAGGTTTCGACGATCCGGATCCAATGGCGGTGGTTTCGGGTCGATCGGAGATCATTAAGTTGGTCAAATTAAGGTTTATTGCCTTGAGAAGCGCGTTCGGGCGGCTTTCCCGGGCCGGTTTCGACCTAGGCTTTCATGGTTGAATGTTAGGGGTTTGTTTTGACCTTTACGAATACTTTGGACTTGACAGGGATTGTACATTTGTACCAGGACGAGGGTATACGTTCGGTTTCTAGCAGGATTGTACTGTGAGTGGGCCCGTTTTCATTAAACCCTTGCATGCTTAAATGTTTTCTGATTTACTTATATGTTCACATGCTGGAATCTATAAATGGTTTTGATGATATTGAGATTTCGATTATGGCACGTTTCACGGTATTTGGGCATGAGACCCATGTGATGAAACGTAACAATCGGTTCAGATTTTACCTATGTATACATATATGTTGCATGTGGATATCAATAAAATGTATTTGGTGCTGAACTGTATAGATCCTTCCATATTATATTGTCTCCTCCGGATGAGGTACCCCGGAGAGGTCACGGACGTCTAGAACGTCCAGCGTCTATGACGCTAAGCATCGGGGATGCAGTAACCGAACAGTGTTTGGGGATTTAACTCGGAATTGAGACCCGAGTGGCACGCGTAGCCTTGTGATTGTGACCTTATTGGACGTCAGGGACGTCAGACATCAGGGATATCGGGATTGGAGTGTATAGTGCAGTGGCTAAAATTATGGTTATGGTTTTATTACATGCCTTATGGTTCATATTATATGGTTTATGATTTTGTATTGTGATGCACGCATGTTTGGAAAACGGAGGGGTAAATTATATGGTTTACTTATCAAACGATTTTGTGAACTTGAGTTTCGGTCCACTCACCTTTAATGTTTTTGATAACCCCTCCAGGTCGGGAAACTGAGGTAGAGGAGAAACCTGAGGCTGAGGCATAGATCTACTTCTGCGTACCTGAACCCCTGCTGGGCGGTGTACCCGCAGGTTTACTTTAGAGTCGTGCTCGCAAATTTGTAATTTTGGATTTCATCCCTTGTCTGACATTCGTTTAATTCGGATTTGATGTATGACTTTAATTTGGTTATTTATGCATTTAAATGTTTTGAGGTTAAAATTGGTATGAATTATTGGGTGTCAGACGGGAGCAGGGCACGTCCCCTTGTGGTCCCTGTGGGATCGGGGCGGGTCCTGTCACTGACACCCTGGATCTCCGCTCATACCGAACGACGATCCCGTACCTCTATTCGTATTAGAGAAACTCTGCCTCTTTCGTACCCAACAACTATGAGTACAGTCATCCTAACAACTCATACGAGAAAAGGACACGTCCCCTGAACGTCCCTGATTCCCAACAACTGTAACTACAACCACTCTCGGTAATAGCGCCTGCCACAAACTCGTGCAGACCTAACTACCAGACATCACGATCTAGACTCCGCATCCAACGAAATCAACCACTCGTATTTAACTATTCCGTATCCCACTCAGGGATTCCATCGACAAGTACCAACCCTGATAACTTGTCCAACCAACTCGACTCAACCAATGTCGTCTACTAGGTCGCCCATGGCCTTAGTTTTACCAACAATCCATCACAACTATGGTAGTACGACGACCAACTAGGTCTAACCGACACGTACAACCCCGACTGCAGAGTGCAGTCCCAACACAAGCTGACCTGACTAGACCGACTAACGAATCCAAATCCGAATAGTTGTCCAAGTCAAACCACTCGTCAACTCACATTTCCGAACCATACACCCAAGGTAGGGTTCCACAATCACGCCTAGAGTTCCCCTGAACCGACCTTCGAAAAGCAGTAAAATTAACAATATGACCGACCCCGCGGTCTTGACATCGTAAAGACGTCAATCCAATCCTACCGTAAGTCCAACCAGGATTCCTCGAATCCGGCTGCTAACTACCAACTGCAGTAAATCCATTTATCTCAACATAATCCGACCATCTAATGGTCACAACATCGAATCAGTCTTCGGAACCGATCCTACGACATCGTGAAGACGATCCCAACTAACCGTCTCACGATCACACTCCAGAATACGAATACGTTAATCCTTCTGTAGGGTCCCACACTGTCAACCACGACAGAACTATGGAAACCCTGGCATCAAATTCTGAACCAAGACATTCCACGATTCAATCCTACTAACTATCGTACCGGCACCCCAACTATCAGGTTGACCACGAACTGTAGCCCATTGAGATATCACATCCTCGACCTGCGTAAGGAGTAGTACGCAAAACACGCTCTGGAATTCAGGGTAACACGAGCAACCATGCTCTGATAAGCAATCCTATGCTCTGATATGAGCAAACATAGCTCCGATATGAGCCAGCCTCGCTCTGATACCACGCTGATAGGACCCATCCCAATCCCCCCGAGATTAGTGCGGGATGACCCTGCTCCCGTCTGACACAGAGTGTCAGACAAGGGATATTTCCGACCTTTGCCCTCCTAGGCTATCAGAGTACGCCAGGATCCGGAGGAGGTATGTGATACCTCGGTCTCTGCTACAGTCCACATCCGATGTCAACCTGAAGGGCAGTCAAAAAATTAAAAGCTGTGAGTGGACAAAACAAAAGTTTATAAAAACATTTCCATAAAGACATTTGTACCATTCACTAAAAAACATGCATGCATTCGAAAACCATTTAACCAAAGAAACCATATGTGGGACTAAGCCCAAAACTATAACCATACTGAAATCAAGTACACGAGCTCCTGCTTAATTCTTGTATCCACATAACATATATCATATTTATATCACATACACATAATTCACACAACCAATCCTATCACGGTTTCCAAAGCTACGCGCGTGCTACCCGGGTCTCAATCCGAGTCATCTCAAAGTCAAGGTCAATGTCCGCAGACCACTGACCCTACCCGAGGTAATAGTAATCAAAGCCTTCCTGAGAGTAAGGAACCCAACTGGGGGTGACTCCACTAAGTCGGTACTCCGTGACTACTCCGGGGTCCACCTAGGCCAACAACCCTCCCCGAAGAAGATAATAGAAGTAAAGGAAGGTATATGAATACATATATATACATAACATAAACATTCATGCCCGGTTCCCTTGAACCGTCATGATCCATAACATCCATAACCAAGGTAACATGTCGGTTCTAATAAACCGTCATGTATCGTAATAACATAACCAGGGTAACATACCGGTTCCTATAAACCGTCATGTATCGTAATAACATAACCACGGTAACATGCCGGTTCCCATAAATCGTCATGTACCATAATGACCAACAAGGGTTCATGCCGGTTCCCATAAACCGTCATGAACCGGGAAATCCATTTAAGGTTCCCTGACCTGAAATCAAAACTGTAAAGTACCTGGGTCTCGTGCCCGAACATAGGACATCAGCTGGGCACCGTGCCCCATATCTGAGGTCATATTCCCAATACAAAACCAAATGGGTCTCATACCCGAGTTTATCCTTTTGAAATCCAAAACCATTTCATTAAAACTAATAAAGAAATACAGACCCATATAAGCACCGTATAAGGCCGAAACCTCGAAATACGTGCTTATACGTAACCACATACAAATGCACCCATGGCATCATCAAACATGTAATAAAACATATAATAAAAATTTATGCATGCACCAATTTAGAAAACAAGGTCCACTCACAGACCATCCGAGCTGCCGCCTCGATTTGCGTGTCATTCGCCTCCCCGAGCCGATCACCATTACCGGGACTCCTAAACCTGTCCAAATTTTAAGACGGTGTCCGATCGACACAAAACTAGTCCCAAAATGTTTGTTACATCGAATAGAAGATTTTCCGTGTTGAACACTTTCCCAAATTATGGACCACGCGCCCTCACGGGCCCCTAGAAGGTCGAAAATACTGTTCATCGTCTTCAACCTCCAACTGAACTAGTTTTACTGTAGCAAAAACTGTTCATCCGTCGGTTTTTCTCCGGTTTTTGGGCTGATTTTAGGTCCATTTCATCCCATTTTAATCCTAATATAATCCTAATCCTATTTCCTATCTTTTAGACATTAAACACTGAAGGAAAACCACCCACAACCGAGCTTCCATCCGCCATCAATGGTGGCCGGATTTTCTCCGGCCGTTCACGGCCATTTTCGGCCATCACAAGCCCCAAAACTAATCCTATTAGCTTCATAGAGTCCCCAGAAATGTTTTCCAATCCTTAGAATCGAACAAAAACTAACGAAACCGAAATTTGAATTTTTGGGCATTTTCTTACCTCACGGGTTCACCCACCGTCCACCACCACCGTGAGCCACCATGGCCGGCCATCGTGTCCTCTCACCATCCTCATCCTCACGGTCACACACGGGCACAGTAGATTTATGTGGTGAGGTGTGTTGTGTGTTTGAAAAATAAAGAACAAAGAAGAAAAATGAAGAAAATGGATACATGGGGGGTTCGGGTTTCGGGTGTGAAGAAACAAAGAAGGAGGAGGATGGCTGATGAGAGAAGAGATGATTAATTGAATGGCTAGGATTTGAGGGATTAAGTGAAATGGATGGCCAAGATTGAATGATGGAAAGTTTAATTATAAAATAATAATAATAATAATATTTAATTAAGTGAGATCCCCTTTTTAGGGGAATTGACCAATAGGATGAGTGACACTTGTCACTCATCCATGGGACCCACTAAAATATCTGTCCCAATCAGAAATCGCCAACTCATCCCGCCTCGAAGTACGTGCATAGTGAAATCAAACTTCCGTGACCTATAACTTCCCCGTTCGAAGTCCGATTTCAGCGTGCCGCCTGTCTATGGATTCGTATCGTCCTTATCTACGTAACGATATTTGGCCCTCGGCCATCGGACCTTTCGGTCAAAAAGTCAACATTTCGCTCCTTTTAACTAAAATTACCAAAATGCCCCTAAACTTCTGAACGTCATAACTTCATCCTCGAACGTCGGAATTGAACGTGCCACCTGTCCATGAACTCGTGACATCACGAAATACGTCACGGTCATCGGCTAAAGTCTGTTTGACCGCCCGATTGAAAAGTCGACATTTTTCCACGACCAGGGGCAAAACGGTCATTTCGCATCGTTCGTCCGATTTCGCCTAACTAATCACAGATTAACCTCACTAATCATGATTAGTCACTAATCTAATCATGGATTTCGGGATGGGTCGTTACATTAAGGTTCGACTCTTTGATTTGGGATATACTCTAGGGTCAGTGACAAGCTCATAGGGACCGGTTTGGACGACTGAGACGGAGAGGATAGCCGGAGAAGACGACCGGAGTTTGGCCGTGAACTTCATCGAAGCCCAGGTAAAATTCTATCATTTTTTTTTCCAGTTTTGAGGTTATGGAACCGTAGAACAGACCTAGACGACTCATTAGGATCGAACCTCGTCGAAAATGGTGGCCGAAAACGGACTGTGGAAACGGGTCAAGCCGCTGGTCAACGACGATCCAGTTCCAGTAAATGGGTTAACCCGATACTGTAGTAGTGATGACGTCATCATGCTGACATCATCCTATCAGAGACTGTCAGATCAGGGGCCAACCAGAGCATGCCACGTGTCACCTGACAAGTGTCAGAGATGACGTCATGCTGACTTCAGCAGCACTGTAGCAGCGTTGACCCACGCGTTGACCAAGCGCGTGGGGGCCTGTGTGAACAGTATTTTTTGTGGGACTGGTACCATTTTCCAGGTTTCGACGATACAGATCCAATGGTGTGGTTTCGTGTCGATTGGAGATCATTAGGATAGTCAAAATGGGGTTTGAAGCCTCGAAAATAGTGCACGGGTTGCGTATTCGAGACGGATCTGTTCTAGGGTCTTAGTATTGGAGTTATAGGGTCCTTTAGAGACTCTCAGATATGTTAATACAGGTTTTAGCGGTCGTTGATCAGCGAGGACCGAGTGTGAGTGGGCTGTTTGATTTATAAAAGGCTTGCATGCATAAACTGTTTTACTATTTCCACTTATGATTTAGATGAGTACTATATGAACTGTTTATATCTCTTATTATAATGTTTTGGGCATGAGACCCATCTGGATTATATGTGGATTGTGTTCTGGGATGTCCGGGGAACATAGGGTAAACTATATTGTTATTGTATTGTACTTTCCTACCTGTCTATCTTGTCTCCTCCAGGGAGGGTCGTTGGCCCGGGTGGACCTTGGAGTAGTCACGGGGCCCTGACTGAGTGGAGTTGACCCCCATTGGGTTGCTTACTCCCAGGAAGGCATGTTCGTATACCTCGGGCAGTGATCGGGATACCGGGCACTGGTGTACCTAGTGAGTCTTGGGTGTGAGACCCTGAGTGGCAACGCGTAGCCTTAGAATCGTGACATCATTTGGGTTGGGTTTTTACAGTGCACTAATATGTTAGTTTCTCCTTTCGATTATGATTATGATTGTGTGATTATGATTTCATTATGATATTGTGTTTTCAATGCATGCAAGGTTTGGAAAACGAAGGGGTAAAACCTTATGAGTTACTTTATTATGAAATTGATTTATAAACTATTTATTTTTGGCCCACTCACTCTTTAATTGTTTTAGTGACCCCTCCAGGCCGTGACACGAAACTAGAGGAGGATCCGGAGGAGGACGAAGAGGCTTAGTTTATTCGTTGTGCACCTGTACACCCCATTGTGGGTAGGTTGAGTACCAAATAATGTACTCTGACTATTGTGCTCACGTTTTGTTATTGTACTATCCCTTGTCTGACAGCTATCACTCTGAACAATGTTGTTGTACATTATTTATCTATTTGAGTATTTAGTTTTTATTTAAGGGTAATTTTGGTATATTTGGAGTCATTATCAGACGGGAGCGGGGCACTTCCCCGGGTGGTCCCAGTGAGATTGGGACGGGTCTTGTCACCTGCCCAAAACCATTTACAGAAAACCAGAACATAGTAAACATATGTGGGATCTCAACCCAAATCCATTTATCATCGTACAACACAATTTCCCAAACCAATTGAAATCATGTTTATCCATTATATTTCATATCCAAGAACCTGTCACGGTATATAGAGCTACGTGCGTGCTAACCGGGGTCTCAAACCCAAGTCTCTCCAGGGTCCACCCAGGTCAATATTCGTAAATCAATGACCCTCCTTGGAGGTAATGAACCATGCCCATCCTGAGAGTAAGGAACCCAACTGGGGGGCGACTCCACTCAGTCAGTGCTCCATGACTACTCCGGGGTCCACCTAGGCCAACGACCCTCCCCAGAGGAGACAATCATATATAAAGGATGGCATTGGAAAACCTTTTGAAATCATTCTTTAAACCTTTCAAGGATTCATGCCTGGCCCCCATAAGCTGTCATGAACCATAAAACCTTTCCAGGGTTCATGTCGGTTTCCATAAACTGTCATGACCCGTAAAATCCTTTTCAAGGGTTCATGTCGGTTCCCATAAACCGTCATGAACCATAAAAACCATTTGTAACACATAGCTGGGCCCTAGGCCCGAATCCACATACAAACTGGACCTCAAGTCCGATTCGTAAACCAACTAGGCCCGTTGCCCGATTTCGTAAATAAAATGGGTTTCGAACCCGAGTTTACCTTTTCAAATCCAAAAGTACGGAAAATCAGTGTAAAATTGGAAAACCTCGATTTACGTGCAAGCACGTAAATCGCCTCGAAATACGTGAAACCATGTAATTCACAATCATCCAAATCAACATCATATAATCACATTCATAATCCATATAAAAAATTTATGCATGCATCACAGTTTAGAAATCAAGGTCCACTCACAGACCGTCCTATGCTGCCGCCTCGGTTTACGTGTCGTAAGCCTCACCGGGCAAATCATCATCACCGGGACTCCCAAACCTATCCAAATCGTAATAGAAAGTTACTAACTATTTAATTAACCTCTCATTGAAGCCCCATAATTTTCTGGAATTTTTAACTATTTTTAATCCCGAACCTAAATCTTCTGATGCCCCGAACATTATCGAGACGGTGTCCGATCGACACGAAACCAGTCCCAAAATGTTCGTTACATTGAATAGAAGATTTCACTTGTTGAAAACTTCCCCAAAATATGAGGCACGTGCCCCCACGTGCCCTAGAAACCCCCCTCTCCCCCCCCCGGCGTTTGAGCCCACGCGCCAGGTACTATAGATCGTCATCAAGCTCCAGTACCGGTTCAGACCGGCCGGTTTGGTCTTCTTCTGCAACTGGACCGGCGTGACCGGTCCAGGTCCATAAAATCATGATTTTGGTCCATTTTCAACCCTAATCAATCCTAATCTTCTAGTTTAGATCCTAGGAACCTAAACTAATTAATTAGAACCCTTATAACCTCTAAAATCCAACTGGTTCAACTTAGTTTCCACGGTTCAAATATCCCAAAACTCACCCAAGGCTTCCTCAACGTCTAACCACCCTCCAAACCTCTCTAACAACTCCCTAGAAACCTATTTAATTTAATCAAACGTCCAAACAAGCCCATAACAACAAAAATGGAAAATGGATCGAAAATGGTTAAACCGATTACCTCTCGGGTTTGCCTCCTCCAAGCCGCCGTCCACGGCGGTTCTGGCTGTCCAACAATCATCCTCCGTCCTTCTGTCACTCTCTAGTATCTCTGGCATGATCATCTGGGTTATGGGTTTGGATTGGTTCAAGAGAGGTGAGATCGGGTTTTTTTTAGGGAGAAAGGAAGAAATGATCGATAAAGATGATATGCATGAAGGAAAGAGATGGCATGTGGATGGGTAACACTTGTCACTCATCCATAGGGCAGGAACTAAATATCTGGGCCCACTAGAATCCAATAGTGGTCCGTCTCGTAAAACGTGCAATAGTGCCCCGAACTTCCGTGAATCGTAACTTTGCTGTCGAACGTCCGAATTCGACGTGCCGCCTGCCTACGGATTCGTTTCGTCCCGATCTACGTAACAATCCTTGGCCCTCGGCCATCGGACCTCCCAATCCAAAAGTCAACATTTTTCCCTTTTAACCAAAATTACCAAATTGCCCTTAAACTTCCGAACATCATAACTTCTTCCTCGAATGTCGGAATTTAACGTGCCACCTGTCTATGAATTCGTGACGTCACAAACTACGTCACAGTCATCGGTCAAAGTCTGTTTGACCACCAGAATTGAAAGTCAACGTTTTACCCACGCTAGGGGCAAAACGGTCATTTTGCATCGTTCGTTCGATTTCGCCTAACTAATCACTAATTAACCTCACTAATCATGATTAGTCACTAATCTAATCCTGGAATTCAGGACGGGTCGTTACAAAATTGATCGAATCCATGTCGACGGGGGAAGCGTAGAAATTATCCTAAGCCTTGATGTTGTGTGCAAAATGGGATTAGAGAACCTCACTACAAAAAGGGTCCACTTTGAGGTTTTAACATGTCAACAAGTATGATTGTTGGCACCCTCCAGCTAGATGTGCACTTTGATCCCATCGTCACGTCCCAAGCTTTCTACATCATGGATGAGTATTCACCATATAATGGAATACTAGGAAGACCATGGCTACACAAGATCCTAGCTAGCACATCGAGCCTTTGCCAGAAAATTCGATTCACAATCTCTAAAGGATGAATCTGTGAGATAAAGGGTGATCAGGCTATGCCTCGACAGTTCCTCATTGAAGGGCTGAAGGAGGTCAAGGAGACTAAGTTTATTCCCTAGGTTGGAACATCCACTGGGGGGTAAACCTTCTTCTTCATCTCTTAAATAGCAACCAATCGTGGGTCAAGATCTAGAAATTTACAAGGAGCCTCCAACTTCAGAAGGATGGCAACTAGAAGATGACATCACCCTCATCCAGCTTGACCCTCAATATCCTGAGTGACATGCTCACATTAGCGCTCACTTGAATGCTAAAGAAAAGAAGAACTTATTGCATTATTGCATAAAGGGAAATAAGTTTTTGCTTGGTCACCATCTGACATGCTAGGAATTAATCCTGGCATTGCTTGCCACAAGCTGCACGTCAATCAAAACCATAAGCCCGTCAAGCAGAAAAGACGCAAATTCTCCCCCAAGAAAATTGCTATCATCTAAGAAGAGATCAAAAAGTTACTCTTTGATGGTTCCATTAAAGAAGTTTTTCACTCTAAGTGGCTAGCAAACGTTGTACTTGTCAAGAAGAAAAAAGCTACAATAATGCCTTATTCATCTAGTGGGTTCTTTTAACTCTAAATTATTAAATCTAATTTCAGACATATCACATTGACTCCTTTCCATGTTAAGCATCTTATCATCCTTTTGAGCACCAATGATAAGCTTAATGACCTTTTCATTTGCATCAATGACATGACTATGTAGACTCTTATTTTCATTTTGAAAAAATAAAAATTCTTTTTCAATCAGTCACATAATTAAGTAGTCTTTTGTTTTTAGCCACTATAATTTACAATTTCAATTCTAACTGAATCTGGACTCTCATTTTTAGCCCCTTTTAGTTCACAAACTTCTTTTGTCAGTTATGTCAATTTTACTTCACGAGCAAGATTTTTCTTTTGAATCATACATGTTTCCTTAAATAGATCATCATATTTCTTACATAGTAATTCATATAACATGTCATCTGAATCTTGATCATCACATGACAACAGATCTTGTTTTGTTTCAAAATCACCATGTATTGAAGCAAAAAAAAGCTACAATAATGCCTTATTCATCTCATTCCGAGTCAGAGTGTGATGAACACCTTGATTCAGTCTCACTCTAAATTGGCTTTCATTGCCTTATCTTTCTAATTGAATTGGTTCCTATTATTTGCATAATCTACATCAACATGACCAATCCCCTAACAAGTAAAACACTTGATTGAATTTTTGTTTCCTTTACCATCCTTGAATCCTAATGATTTGTTATTGTTTCCATCATTTTTAGACTCAAACTTTTCTAGACTTCCATTTATTTCCAAATCCCTTGGTTGAGTTCCACTTACTCTTGCATCTCTATTCTTTTCTTTTAGTTTTGTTCTGAATGCTTTAGCAAAGGAAGCCATTTGATACTCCACACATTATGAGGAATCAAATAAGGCATCAATCTCAGTTTGAGTAGACTGTAATGCAATGTTTTCCCCTTTTTTAGAGTCCAAAGTTTCCTTGTCCATTTCCATTTCAAAATTCATTAGTTCACCTACAAATAAGGCATCAATCTTAGTTTGAGTAGACTGTAATGCAATGTTTTCCCCTTTTTTAGAGTCCAAGGTTTCCATGTCCATTTCCATTTCAAAAGTCATTAGTTTATATACAAGTTTAAGCAACCTAATGTCTTTTAGATTTTGAACTTTCATAGTGGCAATTTTCTCAGGTCAAAACTTACAAGGAAAGACACGACGAATCTTTTGAATAATAATAATTTCAAAAATTGTTCACCAAGACTAACACAGTAATTTCAAATCAGTCAACAAAAAAATGTATCACGATAAAATGACAACTCACTCATATGAACAAAGAGAAATCTATAAAAAGTAAATCATGTGACCAGTCATATCAGAAACAATAGAGACCCTGAATAAAAAGCAGTTAAAACTCCCCCTTAATTTAAGCATATAGTTTGAACAAAAATCCTTTATCACTCAAAGTCAAAGAAGGTTGAGAAAAATATGGTTTTTAATAAATAAAACCCATAAGGAGTCACAAAACCAAAAGAGCACAAAGACTTCAAAAGAGAGATAAACACAAAGAGTGAAGTTTGAGTAATGCTCAAACACAAACAACACAGAGGTATTTTGTTTATTTTTCTTTTTATCGTGAAAATATCAGAAGATGATTGAATATTGAAATCCCCCCTATGGACACACACACACACACACACATATATATATATATATATATTGTAGAAGTTGACCCAAAACAGACGGATCTTTGTCTTACTTTACCAATCACACCCTTATAGCTCCATAGGATTGTGACATCTTTGGTCACATTATAATAGTATCCTTTTGAGCCCTATAACACGATCGTTACTATCCTTGTATCACCCTAGGGTCGTGATCTCATTTTACCACACTTCAAAAGGACAAAACACAACCTAGAAGTTTTTAATGAGTTTAGGATAAAAATATTCTATGTGTCACAACTATATGAATTATGGTACTCAATCGATTAGGGGACACAAAAGAGGTAAGGAAAATATTCAAAAATCATATATGAAAATTTTGAAAGGCATGAGTAAAAAAGACTACAAACCCAAAATATATAACGAAACTAAGAAAAGAGATATCGATATTGTAACGACCCGTCCCGGACGCTAGGATTAGGGAAGTGATTAGTGACGAATTAGTGAGGCTAATCGGTGTTTAGTTGGTTACTTTTGGACTTTGGGCGTAGAATGACGATTTTACCCCTAGTTTGGGCAAATTGTTGACCTTTAGTTCGGGCGGTCAATTGGGCATTGACCGATGACCGTGACGTAGTTTGGGGCGTCATGAGTCCATAGACAGGGGGCACGCCCGATTCTGACATCCGAGGAGGAAGTTATGATGTTCGGAAGGTCGAGGGCACTTTCGTAATTTGATTAAAATAAGGAAAAGGTTGACTTTTCGTACGACAGGGTTTTTGTACGTAGATCGAGGACCATTAGGTAGATCTCGTCATCCTGAGTCCAACGACAGGCGGCATGCCTTCATCGGACATTGGACGAGTAAGATATGGGTCTAGAACAGTAAGGGCACAATGGTAATTTGGACTCACAAGTAGGGGCATTTTGGTCTTTTGCACATTGGGAATTGTGCAATCTGATGAGGACAAGTGTACAGTGGAGATTAGATATTTTGAGCTTGGCCCTTGGGATGGTGACACGTGCCCTATGTCTAGTGGGTTCTAGGCGTGTGCACAGTTCCAATTATTTGGGCTGTGTGTAGTGTAGTCGTGCATTCGAGAGAAAACAGAGTGAGGTTTGAGAGGGAAATCGATCAGGTGAAGGGAGTGTGTGTGTTGGTGAGTGAAGAAGTGAGAGCAGAGAGAGTGTAAGACTCGGTGAGTGAGTTTGGCGTGGAACTGTGGGCAGAACAGTGGTGTGTGCGGGGTGTGAGCTCACGGGAAAAACAGAGGAGTGTTGAGGGAAATTGGTGGTGGTGTTGCCGTGTGTTGATCCAATTGGACTCGAGGGAAGGCTGGGACGGCCCTATGAACCCTGCAGAACTCGGCGGCGAGTACGATGGTGAACGGCAGGCAGGTAATTTTTTTCACCCGTTTATTTGCTCTGTTTTGCCGTGAATTTCAAACGGTTAGTCGTGGCTTTTGGGGCTGGGTCGAGGTGTCTGGTAAGTCCCAGTCGACTCCTTAGGAACCTGTAGATGTCGACGCCGTGAAGGGGAAGTGTATGGGTGGTCGGATTGTCGAACAGAGGTTTGTGTTGGTCACGGGTTCGAGTTTGAGACGATGGTTTAGAGGCTTTGTTGTCGTGTTTGGTTGAGGGGAATGGTTTGCTGGGTAGAGGATGAAGAGAATGGTGGAAAAAGGGACTGAATGGTGGACGGACGGCGGAGAACCGGTCACACCGGTTCGGTTTGGCTGAACCGGTTTGGACCGCCTGGACGCAGGTTGAAGACGGTGAATAGTGCAGGCGCGTGAGGCCCACGCGCAGCCACTTTGGGTGGCGCGTGGGGCATTTTCTGGGGGAACGTTCAACTAGGTTTTTGGTCTAGAAGTTGTAATGAATCTTTTGAGATAGGTTTTGGGTTAATCGGACGTCGATTCGAGTTAGTTCCGCGGGATTGAAGTTCTAGGGTTTCGTTTTACGCCCGTTTGAAGTTCGGAAAAATTGGGGAAAATTAGGAGGACCTTGTTGGAGGTGTTAGTGACGTATATTGGTGACTTATGACAGGATCGGGAATCCCCGAGGAGATCGAGGAACGTGCAGGACGTACGGGACGCGAGTGACGTGCCCGGTAACTGTGAGTGGACCCCTTCTCTATAATCGAGCATGCATAACTGTTTTTCTATAATTGTTTTATGATTTTACATGTGATTTCATGATTATCGAATATGTTATAACTGTTTTATATAATTGCACGTTTTACGAGGAAGCTACGGTTTTTAGCACGTTTTACGAGAAAGGCTTGATTTCGGATTTCGATGCCAAGATTTTGGGATTTCAAACGATAAGTGATTTTCAATGATTATAAGTGGATTTTGATACATGATTTGGTGATCAAGGTTTTCGGTTTTATAATCGGATTTCGGAAAGCGGAATTTGGTTTTAAAGTTGAAAAGTGGAATTCCGGATTTGGGTTCGGAATGACAGTTCTGAATGCTGGAATGGCGCCAGACCAGTGATTTCGGATTCGGATTTGGATATGGATTTCGAAATGGTTTTCAAATGGTTTTGGATTGGATTTGCTGGATCTGATTATTGGGTTTAAAGACCCGGATATTGTGATTGACAGGGGACGGGCCCGAATTGGGTTTAAAGACCCGGATTAAGTTTAAAGACTCGGATATATTGATATTTCCCCCGTAAGCCTGTTGAGTTTAAAGACTCGGAGTTTATTGAGGTCTGGATTGAGTTTAAAGACTCGGGAGTTTAAAGACTAGGATAGGTCCAGCAGGTTTGATCGGATAATGATTGCTTGGTATTTATGCTTTATGATATGGTTTTATGATGCTTTTGACGTGATTTCTATAACTGTTTTTACGATGATTCTTATGTGATTATAATTGTTTTCGAAAATGGGCTATGCATGTATGTTTTCAAAACGAAGGGCCAAAACCCTGGTTCGTTATAAAATGGTTTTTGAAACTTTTATTCTTTTGGTCCACTCACACTTTTTGTTTTTAATT
The DNA here is from genome assembly GCA_032719365.1 of Prinsepia uniflora. Classification (NCBI taxonomy): domain Eukaryota; kingdom Viridiplantae; phylum Streptophyta; class Magnoliopsida; order Rosales; family Rosaceae; genus Prinsepia; species Prinsepia uniflora. Next base: position 57,117,949 of record CM064869.1, on the reverse strand, counting down.
GCCCTCCAGGTCGTGGAGCTAACGCGGGGGTTGACGTTGAGGCAGCGTCGGAGGCATAGAGTACGCGAGAGTGACCCCGGAGTGGTTTAAGTTTTTCGTTGTGCGTATATTCTGTATATCGGCTTTATTTTCCTTTGTTTGGTACTATGCTCTGTATAATGGTGGATAGTTGGTTGTTTTAATTTCTCCTGCGTCTGACATTGTAATTTGTGGTTTTGGTGAGGTTGTTTCTGTCTTTCGTTTTTGGGTTGTCAGACGGGAGCAGGGTTTAGTCCCTAATCCTGGGGGATTAGGGGTGGGCCCTGACAGATATATAATGAAAAACATGATTATTATTTTTTGTTTTAAATAACATATAAAAACTAGATATGACTAGTCACAAGATCAAACATAGCACACATACATATAGAACAACTAACACAAATCTTGGCAGTTCTAAGGCCTTTATGAAGATGTCAGTTAGTTGTTTATTTTTTGAGATGAATAAAAATGGTAAGATATTGTTGTCAACTAATTCACAAATAAGGTGATGATGAATGTCAATATGTTTGGTTCAAGAATGTTGAACTGGATGTTTTGGGATGTATATGGCACTATTATTGTCACAGTACACTGATAAAAATATTTTAATTCACACCATAATCACTTAGCATTTGTTTTTAACCACAACAACTGAGTACAACACATTTCTGCAGCAACATGTTTTTCTTTAGCGGATGAAAAAGAAATACAACTTTGTCTTTTTCTATGCCAAGTAACAAGATTATTGCCAACATAGAAAAGACCACCTGAGGTACACTTGCGATCAACAAGACATCCTACCCAATCTGCATCACAATTCCCACTAAGTCAGTGGTGGTCTCATGCGTATACCACCACATATTTAATTATTCTCTTAATAGTAAGAAGATGAGACTCTTTAGGATTACTTTGATAACAAGCACCTGCTCAAACACTAAAAGAAATATCAAGGCTACTAGCTATGAGATAAAGAAATATTAGTGCCAACAGTTTTCCTAGGACACCTCCAATCTACAGTAAGGAATTCTTAGGCAACTTCATCATAGGTTTCGAGAAAAATCAAAATTTTTCTCTCTAGGCATCATAGTTTGTGCCATCAAAGAAACGTGGATTGTTATAAGAATTCTTGTCACATTCAATCCATAACACACTAAGCAATTATTATCAACTTACTCCATAGGACCAACTCTATGCTTATCTAGAGTTAGCTTTGATACCAACTGAGAGTTGGATACCAATTTTTAGTCAAGATTCAAATGACTAGTCACTAAATCATGTCTCACATTCCAGACACGGATCAAAATCAATGCATACCATATTCATATATGGACACACATATTTATAACACGCACCATGCACAAAACTTTATCACGCTGTGATAATCTAAGCACTCAAAGGCTTCATCAATGTAGGTAGCCATGTGCTAGTTCTAAGTGATAGTGTGTGTATGTGTGTGTGTCCGTAAATCATGTCTCACATTCCAGACACATATCAAAATCAATGCATACCATATTCACATATGCACACACACATTGATAACACACTCCATGCACAAAACTTTATCACGCAGTGATAATCTCAGCACTCAAAGGCTTCATTAATGTAGGTAGCATTGTGCTAGTTCTAAGTGTTATTGTGTGTGTGTGTGTGTTTGTGTGCGCGCGTGTGTGCGTGCGTGCATGTTCGTGTGCCCGCTCATGAAAATTTAATAATCAATAACATAGAAAATATAATCAAACAAATGCAAGAGATCAAAGAACAAAAAGAACTTGATATCCATAAACCTTCATCAAGGTAAAATTATGAGTCTCCCAGCTGACCAAAAAAATCCACTAACATCACAAATTCATTACAATGTATATCATGCTCAGATCTACTAGCCTAGAACTAAAGATGCAGCCATACCTCATGCAACCTTGATTCCTTTCAACACGGTTGTGCTCCATGGCAATCTTGATTACAACAGCTCAGCCATGATTCAATCACCAAACTCAGAAAAGCCCAAAAACTGATTCATGAACCTTTTATAATCAAAACAATCAATCACTGCTCAGCCAGCAATAATTCTTGATGAGCCCAGAAATATAAGCAGGAAAATCGTTTCTCCAATGAAAGAAGATTTCAAAACTAAAACTGAGAAGAAAATACTTTGAAGATTTGATCAAAGATTTGAGAAACCAAAAACCAACTTTAAGAGAAGAAATTTTTTTTTTAGTATGTTTGTTTTCATCAATAAAATCAGTAAAAGTATTTCTGAAACCCATAATCGATTCACCTCTTGATTGGCACAATCGCCTTGAAAATCAAGAGAGATATCGATCAATGTTTTTTTACTGAAAAATTATCAATTGTGATCATCACTAAGCTGTAGCTATATTGAATTTCCCAAAACAACTAAATTCAAAACGTACCATATTGAATAACAACTTGGGGTTAAGAAGACAAGAATGCGCTTGATATAATTGAAAAGGAAATAGTAAAACAATATATGATAATTGAACCATGACTAGTCACGAACAACATTGCTTTCCTTTGACCTATATTAACCAAAATACATACTAGGTCCTAAGGTTTGAGTAAGAAATAGATTACATGCGGAGAGGCAAAACCAATTACATTAATCATCCTGAAACAAGAACTAACAATTTTGATGCAAAAATCGTCCCGATTGAGATTCGTTGTTCGATCCTTACATATAGGAAAGATAGACAAAATAAGGTTAATGTTGAAACTCATGTCTAAGATAGTTTAATCAAGTATGTAAACAAACAGAGTATTACTATTATGATTTAGGATTACCTGAGAGGTGAAGTGAGGCTACTATTTATTATGAATCCTTTGGAGTCACTTGAGCATCTGATTGATTGAAGATAATAGTGTTTGACAGATGATCTACTCTGAGAAATCATATATTATTAACTATATAAATAATAATAAATAACAAGTTGATAAGTGATTTGATATTGATATTGATCTGATTGATTAATACATTCAGTTGGTAAATATATTAAATTAATATGGAGACCATGATATGTCGTTGTCGTTTATACCAAGAGTAATATCGACATTATTCTCGTTTGGTACATTACAGATCCATAATTTTTACATATTTTATGGGTCCACATTATGTAATTTATATATTTAGCGAAAATCGTGGATCAAACCAAAATGTACCCACTTCTAAAATGAAATTTCATACATTATTCACACTAATTAATCAAACCTTATATTTTTCGTTTTTCACTCAAATTTGACTCCCTATCTATAAATTGCATAATCCAAACCATTAATTTTTAATCATAATTATTCGAATTAACAAAAATGATGTCTCCTTGCAAAATATGAATTATAGGTGGGCACGGTGCGGTTCGATACGGATATTAACAATATTAAAATTCAAAACGTTAAAATCTTAACAGTTCGATACGGTTTGAATTTTCTAAAATTAGAAATAAAACTATTTTGATCCAAACTGTTACTAACAATTTGGTTTGGATCGAAAGGGTTAAAAACCGTTTAAGAATAAAAAAAAATAAGGATATATAAAAAAAGGACAAAAAAAATAATCAATACTTAAAAACTTTATATATTAAACTTGCTAAGTATTGAATTGCAAATATTATCATTATATTAAGATTTATCAAACAAAAATTACTATTTAATAATTTTTTATTATACTCTTATATGAGTATACATATATTTATATGAGAATATATAGGTATTCTTTTATTTTTATTATTTTTAGTTTGTATTAATAATAGATTTAAAAATTAATATATTCTTTAACGATCGGATTTGGATTTAACGAATTTTCAAAATGAAATTCAAATCCAAATCGTTACTAACGGAACTGTTTGAATTCTCAAACTGTTTAATTTTTATCCAGTCAAATTTAAACTATTAGATAAACAATAATTTGGAACGGATTGATTAGTAATTTTAACGAATTTGTGAAGGGTAAACATTTAAAGTGAAAAGTATAATCTTGTATAATATTAAATTCATATTACCTAGTCACCCTAATACTAGAGATTCTATTCTTGTCTGTCAGACAAATTATTCTTGGCATCTAACTCCTTTTTGTGGATCGTTCAGTCAAGGTGAGTTTATGTAGTTAAAGACTTATGATGAGAATACCTTTTATGGACCTGACTTTACTTGTATTTAAAAAGTTGAGGATAAACTCTACCAATTATATCCCCACAACTTATTATATGAACACTCATATGATCATATCCCACTTTTTTTTTTTTTGAAGAATAAAAAAATTAATACTTTTATATTATAAGTTTGGTCACACTTAAAGTGAGAAAAGATGATAATTCAGATTTTCTAGAGCCACCCATATAATCCATCTGATTGGGGCCCACTTAGGGCAGGAGGTTCAACTACTGGATATTTCACAACAATTGATCCTCTTCTCTCATGCCTCCTCATGGGGGTGGTGGCAAGTTGTGGGTACATGGTCCTACAAGCCAAAAGCTGAACCAGCACACCACATGTTCAACTTATCTATTAGGTGGGGGTTCATCTAAGCATTTTAATACACCCAAAAAAAAAAAAAAAAAAAAAAACCACATGCAATTTATTATGTGTACATCATACATTTGTATTCAACATCCTTCCTTCATGACTGAGTACGAATAATTCCCAAGGCCACTGTTGTATAAAATGAATTCGAGAAAATCACACTGCCTTTGCCGTTTGGATACATGGTTTTGTGGGATTTTTAATGCATTAATCATTTGACCTTAATGAAGAACTTAGAGTAACTATTATTACTTGTTAATGATATTATTCTCCAATGTATATGGATGATTTAAGATCGATTCATTATAATTGATATCCAATATGTATATAATTATTTTTTTACATATTTATAACCGTTCCTTATGATTACTGTATTAAAAAAAAAGTAGAAAAACAAAACCCAATTGGACTTTTATTATATATTTAAACGAGAAATTTTAAAATTCTAAGAACTGAGGAAAAATTAAAAACAAAATATTAGATGAGATTTATAGGTAAGACATCGATATGCGTTAATTTGAGAATACTTTATTTACTGATTTTGTTATACTCATATGATTTATCAGCCCCCTTATTTGTAATGCCTTTATTATCCAATCTCATGCAAACATATCCTTATTGGATTTTTTTTTTGGGCATATCCCTATTGGATGGGTTGCTCGACTTTTCAAACAATAGGTAGTTTTAAAACTGGCCCAAAAGAGATTTAAATTGAGCTTTTGGGCCGACTCTGGCTTACTAGATCCTTTTCAATTGGATTACAAAGCCCATACTGAGGCCTACCCAGAAGGCCAGAAATGCTAGAAACCTGAAAAACACATCGGCTGCTTCCGGTCGCTATAATCTGGGACTGCGACCAGAACTCATGACTCGAAAATATCAAAAATCTTGAATTGATGGTCATGGCCTCGGCTATTGCCGCTGCTACGTTTGTGTGCTCACCAGCATCGGCGCCCAGAGGCACAAAATCAGCCATATTACGCCCCAAAACGCCAAAGTTTCATCTTTCTTCGGTGTCTTCTCCACGGGGCCTCACTCCTTTCCTACCCTGGAGTGGCTTGAAACATCTGGGCATCTCATTCACACCCAAATCTTTAAAATTAGGTACTTACTCAATTGGGTTTCTGGGTTTATGAGTGTTTTTTAAGCATTTTTGGTATTTGTTTACTGTGTTTAATTAATCATTTCTGCGGCTCATTTGTGATTTATTGGTGCAGAAGGGAAGGGAAGGTGCAAGGGTATGGTGGTGTATGCATCTTTGTTTGGGGTTGGAGCTCCTGAGGCTCTTGTTATTGGGGTTGTAGCTTTGTTGGTTTTTGGTCCAAAAGGTCTTGCTGAGGTAAGTGCTATGTTATATATTTTAGCTAGACATTTTGGTCTGCATTGCTTTTGTGAGAAATGAGACTGCTTGATTGTCTTTTTCTTTCGTTTTCGGAAAGCTGGAGTTGATTACTCATGTATATGAAGATTACAGTAACTTTGATTGGCATACGAACACCTCAGAGAGTTGATATTGATCAAAACTCCTTGTCAGAAGAAATGGTGGTCTCTGAGTCTCCATTGGAAATGTCAACTTGAGAAAAATGTTGATAATCCTAATTGTTTAATTGATGTTTTGGAATCCCAGAGTAAAAATTCATCTACAATCTACTTGCAGGTTGCTCGGACTTTAGGAAAGACTTTGCGTGCTTTTCAACCCACCATTAGAGAACTTCAGGTAGTTTGATCTCATGCAAAATGTATGTTCATTTCTCTTCTGAGAAGGCTGTAATGTTATATGTACATGCTCATGTAGGACGTTTCTAGGGAGTTTAAGAGCACCCTTGAAAAGGAGATTGGCCTTGATGACCTTTCGGGTTCATCAATAGACGCATACAATGCCAAGAAAATGGACGACACTACTTCCACCCCTTCACCACCTTCCAGCCTTGATGACATTTCAAGCTCATCAATAGACGCATACAATGCCAAGAAAATGGCCGACACTGCTTCAACCTCTTCATCAACTTCCACATCTGAAGATTCCGAAACAACTACAGATCCCAGTAAGTCGTCATGTTTCTGAAATTTGTATCCTTATTTTGAAAAAGTAACAAGTAGCCATTACATTTTTTTCTTTTTTCTTTTTTAATTTTGAAAATCTCATGCATTATGTGATTCTGGTTGGATCAGTCTGGCGCGTTATGAAAGCTTAGTGAAAATTTTGAGGTCTTAGAAACATACTTTTGAGTATGAACCAATACTAAGAAACAACACACAGAGGATTTAACTAGAGCTGGGAATTTTTGAGCCGGTTCTATCTCCCCTACCATTGTTTGCACATTCATCTTTCATATGGAATACATCTGTGTCTTATAGTGACAACTATTTACATATTCAATATTTTAAACTCATTTGTGTCATAGCTTTTTGATTTAATGCATACTTATACAGATTTTAAACTTGCGTCCATGAGCTAGTATCTGTCTCTTTTTAAGAGCTCTCGAACCGTGAATTGTCTAATGTAGATGGAGCTCCATCACCAAAAGCATACACTAGTGAAGAGTACTTAAAGATCACAGAGGAGCAGCTGAAAGCAGTTGCCCAAAAGCAGGTGCAGACATCTGCTCCGGTGGAAAGTCAGATTGAAGCTCAGACTCCGACTCAAGGTTAGTCGACTTTAAATCTGTTTTTCCCTCTCCCCTCCTCTCTGTCTCATTTAGTTGATGTCGCCCGCTTACCTTTGGTAACAGCTACCGTTGAAGAAACTGCTACCAGAACGCCGGCAGCTCAACAACCTCAAAGCGAGACATAGGACCCCATTACAATGAATAGGACACTGCCCCTTTTTGTGAATCGGAAAATTGACACGTGAAAGCCCAAAAAGGATGAATGTAGCTGAGAAATCCCAATTTTATTGTTCTCAATTTTTGTTATTGAAACTAGTTGAGTTCTTAGAACCACCCTCGTTGACAGCTTCAGGGTGTTTGTAATCTCATGTTAAGTAAGATTCTGACCATTTATTGGTGCAAGTATGCCATCTTTTAGCAAATGACATTTTGATTTCTCGTTACGATCTTCAAAACTAATGAAAAAGCTTGGCCAATTGGCTTAAATCTAGAATCAAGATGTATGCTTTAAAGCATTTGAATCATATATTGACGATAATTAGGTCCAAATTAGGATGCACAAAAACAGCGCATTTTTTTTCCAATTATACGAGGAAAAAAAGAATTACAAAAACAAAGCTATAGAGCAATTTTAAATACTGAGCATTTCGTCACAACAAATTCATGTGTCTGTGAGAGTCAAAATCTAGAAATTCACCGTTTGGCTGCCCACTGTAACCACCATACATATCAAAAACCTTATCGTCGGACGGCATATTGTTGCCCTCTCGGCCTTTAAAACCTTCCATTTGTGCAACCCAAGGAGCTGGAGTAGAGGGATTCGATCCTGAAGCTTCTTGATTCATATTTAGACCAGTTGGATTTTGTGGTGAGTTTCCGGTAAGCCTTCTGTTGGAGGAATTTGCCGGGGTCAGAGAAATGGATGTCGAATTCTGCTGCTGCAGTTGTTGCTGGTTTTTCATTGGTGACTTGGGGCGAAGAGCCTCTATGTCGGGGGTTGTCACAACAAGATGAGGCGCCTCTGGAGGAGGATTTCGTCCACCCCCTCCTTGCCAAACTTTCCCATCCTTGTCAGAGAAGTTCCTGATATAGCCCTGGATGTCACACATATTCAAGTGTCAGAATGGCCGTTGCAATTTAGTCAACAGAAATCACAAAACAGACTTCGATGCAAAAAGAAAGCCACAAGATAAAGAAAAAACAAAAAAGATTTGGCAGCAAGTGGACAACTCATTAGTTGATTTAAAAGCGGGGAACCTAGAGAAGCCAATTCCCATGAATAACCCGATGTTTTGATGTCATTTATCAGCCTGTTTCTCTGCCATCTTGACTCCCTCTCTAAAGAAATCGTTTCCATCTTAAAATATAGTACCAAACCAATCCTCTAATAACTTGGAAGTTAAAAGGTATCACATCAACATCCACTCAACTCAATGGTTAAGCCTAAATTATCAGCCAGTTGCAGGAACAGAAGAGCCAGTGCACCCAACTACTATGGTTATGTACTTTATCTTACTAATACAATTGAGCTTTTACCTCGGCATTAAAGTTTGATGAGGAAAGTCCTTTGCCAACTGTCAGCCAACCAGACCGAATATTGTGGTCTTCACCAAAGAGCTCAAGCCTCCTGCGGCCAAGGGCAAAATGTTCAATAATCCTGTACATATCCTCAGGCTTTTGGGTTGAACCTGCGATTCCCAAGACATAATATTAGCATCACAGATTCACAAGTGTTCATTTCATTACCGTAGATGCAAACAGCATGACATTAGAAGGCAGTTTTTTGGAACCAAGAATAATATCATTTTGATGTCTACTGCTAAAGAAACTGATTTGGTCACAAATTATGCATACCACACTCATTTTACAAAACTAGCCCTCTAAACAATATCAGAAATAACAAGAAAAAAAATTTCCTCGTGAGAAAGCTGCAAAGAATGCCATGTTATTTTGATCGTGTTTTGCTTTTTACAGAATAGAGAATAACTCATTTAAAATGGAAATTTAACTCATGCCACTGTTTAACTCATTTTAGACATTGACAGACACAAACGTTATTCAAGACTACATTATTGCCATCTGCGCACAGCACATCATGACACACACCTGACCACAGAACATAGAGATAAAAACTCACACCATTTATGTCTGATTTCTACAACCATTGCAAACCCAAGGTTTTTTTTTTTACAATTACTAACCATAAGGAGGTTCCTCGGCTATTATTACATCGGTATCAATGTTGGCATGGATTATGTGGCCATCGGTGCTGCGACGAACAGTGCCTTTAATTCCCATCAAGCAATGTTCCTTCAATGTATTAACAACAGAACAAAAACATATATAGATGATCAATAAATTTATCACAAACATTTTCAACAAGGAGGTCGGGTAACAAGATGAATGTGCAGCACGCGAAACAGAAAAATACACCAACCTTGGAATGCTGAAACAATGTATGGGCATCATGCCTTAAACCAGGAGTTGCATTAGTTTTGTTTGTCTTCACCCAACATATATCTTCGCATCTACGAAATCCCCACTGCATGACCACATTGATTAGATACAAAAAAACACAATTTCTATGTGCTAAGATATTATCCTAGACCATATTGCAGCAATAAAAGTAACCTCCACATGCTTATATAATCTAACAAAAAGTTCTGACTAAACACCTTTTTCAGACATTGACGGCCCTGCTCAAGACCCATGCCATCACCCACCCAAAGAAAAATGAAAGAGGGTGTGTCTGCTATTGCCTGAGAGCACAAAGGAAGAAATTCAATTAGAGTCAAAGGTGAAAGTAAACACGTAAATTGAAGATGACTCATGAATTATGTCTAAATCTAATACAATAAGTGCATAAAAACGCAATTGTAGCTTACGAATATGGGAATCTATAAACCAGTTGATATAACACTGCTGTACTATTTACTACCATGATGTTCAGAGACAAAAGATAACTAAGCAGCAAGCTTTACAGAAGAAGACATTTACTACCCTTTTTTATTCAGAGAAAAAAAAAATGAAATTTTCAGCAAGATTACCTCAATCTTGAGATTCATTATTTCTTCAAATGTCCAGTACTCAGTGTGGTCAGCAACACCAGGAGCACGATGAACATATTCCTCCCATGGTGGATCCACAAGAATGACATCAAACTTCGTTCCAAAGAACTCTGGGGACAGCTCAAACTCTTTCAGGTCACATTTGTAATACATGGGATGTGAAGCAACTTTAGCCACAATCTCATCTTTTTTCTGTATCAGCTCCCTAAGCTTGGGATAATCCTCCACAACGTTCGTAAGCTCTAGTTCCCTGATGAAATTCTGGGGCCGCATACCAGTATCAACAAAATTTTGAGAGTAATCATTCTGCTCTCCTCTGGAAGGAGCTTTACCAGGAGGTCCACTACTTTTATGAGGAACCCAACCACCTGGATTTTTATCAGTTGGAGTTCCTCGTCCAATAGATCCTGCAGCATTAAAACCAGGGCCAGATATGGTTGGAGGAATTCCTCTTCCATGTCCAGGTTGATTATAATACATGGCAGGGTTTGTCGGGGTCCCCATATTCGGAGGAAATCTCGGACCTGATGATCCTGGAGGGAGACCGGGTGGGATACCTAACATATTCATCTCAACTCCCCGAGGCTCATGCCACACATGAGAAAATGGAGGAATGAAGACAGCAGGGGACATTGGTGGACCTGGAGGTGCAGGTGACATGCTAGGTGCAAGAGTCTGCATAGGTCCAGGTGGAGGCATTGGAAGAGTAAATGGAGATCCTATTATTGGAGGCATTCCTACCTGTTGGCCATCTCTTCCAGTAATCCTACCCCTTCCACCTCTGCCAACTCTACCCCCTTTCACTCCTTGCAGAGCATTTCTATTGAAGGGGCCTTGTTCCGAATTTCCATATGGTGGCTGGGAACCACCACCAGAATTTTGGCCCCCAGCACCACGACCAGGCATAGAACCTTTCTGTCCTCTTCCCTTCCCTCCATGAGAATCAAAGTCCTCCCTCCAAGAATTCTGATCTCGCAAGGAGGTAATATCATCTGTAAATCTTTCCTTTGGATCTTCCCTATGTGGTCCAGTCCTCCTTGTCCTGTCATCCTGCAGATGTACCCACTCTTCATCACTTGGTACTGACTTTCCATCAGTTTGCTGGCCAACTTCATTTCTCCTAGCAAAGTTGGATGCTGATTCTGCCCTTCCATAATCTATAGGCTTAGTCTGGATTTCAATCACATCGTAATTTTCATTTGAAATTCCAAAATTTGATGACGTTTTCACAGCTTCACCCCGGTTTCCATCTTTCCTATTACCTGACCGACCATGAGGCCTTTCATTGTCAGCCCTCTCACGGCCGTGTCTTGGCAACTCCCACTCCCTACCATGATCATGAATGATGTCCCCGTTTTTGGAATCTTTGTCATTGCTGCTGGGTTGCCTTCTTTTCCAGTTCTCTTTGGAACCTTCCCGGTCCCTTATCCTCTCACTCCAGCTATCATCTCTGCCCTTAGGTCGATCATCCCTATAACCATCTTTTTCCAGGTCCTTCCGCTTGAGATTATAGTTTCTGTCATAATCCATTTCAAAGTGTTCTGAATCCTGATAACGCTTATTACCCCTCTCAGGTGTCCTTGACCGGGTGGTGCTCCCAACTTCTCTAGCACCCTTGTCCTTCATTCCCGTAGTTGCTTCTTCATCTGCATTCGAAGACCTCTCCCTGCTTTCAGCAACGTCCCTACCAGTAGGAGTTCTCTGCTGTCTATGTTTGTCAGCTTTATCCCTGCGTGATCTGTCTTCACGACTGACAGGACTAGCCCTCTTATCTTCTTCAAGTGTTTCTGGCCTGCTTTTGCTCTTACTTTTTTCAACATCAGCTTTTCTCTCCTCCCTATTGTTAGATTTGGTACCCCTATCACTGTTTGAATCTAGAACCCTGAACTTACTCTCGTTCGGTTCATTTCTCACAGAGATGCTTTTCTCTTTAGAACTGTCATGCTTACTATCAGAAAGCTTACCACTTCTTGAATCCGATCTTTCATAATGGCTTTCTTCTGCTTTCCTTCCACCATCAGATTCATCCCATCTTCTTCTCGAGTTCCTTACCTCTCCCGAAGATCCATGAGTCTTCTCTCTGCCACTTTCCTTCCTTTCTGAATGCCTGGAATCTCTATCCAGTGCCTTTTCGAGGTCTCCATCATGGGACCTTTCTTCTTTGCTCTTACTTTTAATCTGAGAATTGTCATGCTGGGAAGGTTTTGAGCTCAGTTTTCTTCTATCATTTTCTTCAGCTCGAATTGGCCCTCGACCCCCCGACTTATCTCCACCCTCTTGCTTGCTCTCTAAGTCCCCATCCTGATACCAACTGCTCAACTTCTCTAAACTGCTCTCTTCTTGCTTTTTCTTCAGCTGCTTAGACCGCGACTCTTTTCTCGATTCATAATCATCTTCATCACTACCAGCGTTACTAGAGCCGCCTGATCTTTTTCGGCTCTCACTTCTGTCCCCATAGCTTCTCCTCCTTCCACTGCTCTCTAGTGCTCCCGTGTCTTCTCCATTACCAGACTTCCTTGATCTGCTTGACCTGTGCTTCCGCTTATCACTGCCTTCCCACTCCTCATCATCCCCAGTCCTATCACTCCTCAAATCTGCGACATCCTCCACTTCCCGCCTCACATGACTCCGACTACGTTCAGGAGAATCCATCACAACCCTAAGGCCTTCAGATTAAAAAAATAGTAATTATTATTATTATTTCCAGTTTGCCTGATGTGCATACACCAGGAGCAGATACTATAAAGCTATGACCAAATGATTCTGGATCCAGATTAAAAAAAAAAAAAAGTAAGAGAAGTCAATGAATGCAAAAAAAAAAAAAACTGAGCTTTAGATGAATTACTATTAACACTGACTCTGACTCATTCAAGCAGTTTAACCAGCATTCAAACTGAAATACAAATCAATCCAAATCCAATTTCAATTCAAATGCCAATTCATATTCCAATTCCAATTCCTTTTGCAATAAGAAAGTAATTAAAACCAGTCCGAAGAAAAACAGAGACCCCCATTCATTCTATCATCGCAGTGCTAATATTTGCACAAAACACACTATGAACCATGAACCCAATTCAATGGATTTTAATTCCAATTTTTATAGCACAAGTACACGAACACGATGAATGTAAAACTGCAAGCTCAGCCCCAAAATTGAAAAGCAACCAATCCACCTAAAACCCTTGAGACCCAGGGGTTCGACCGTTGTCATTGTATCTCAATACCCTGTATGCCCAATATCAAACATGAAATAAACAATGAATTTATGATTTTAAATTTCAAAAAGTCCTTGAAGCTGAATCTGACTTACAGGCGATGGAGTTCGTCCTCCTTTGAGCCTTACCGACGATTGCAAAATTGCAAGTCTGTAAAGCCTGCTATAAGTGAGCTTATATTTCTGCAAACCCCTAAGTCGAATACGTGGGATTTGGGACGGAGAGAATGATAGGTTGGTGGTGGTGGTAGTGCGAGTGTGCGGGAAGGATTTTGTGAATACTGTAAAGCCCTAAACACCGGTTCGACCGCTCTTTTACGACCCGATCTTGCCTTTACAGTCAAAAGAGAAGTGTTTAATTTTTTTATTTTCATCAAAAATAAATTATTTCCATTTATTTATTTTGTTAGAATTTTCTATCAATTTGACCCTCCCAATCTTATTCAGATATCAATCTAGTCCAAAATTGAGATTTATATTTTAGCTCTTCAAGTATTCTTGTGAACATCCATTAAAAAAGCAAAAAAAAAAAAAAAAAAAAGGTATTCATGTGAACATCACCTACAAAGTAAAATTATCTTTTTAGGGCAGTGAATATTGTTGGCCTTTTAGTTAGCGTAGGCAGCTCAATTTCTCAAACCCAAAAATGGAATTCTGGAATAGTGTATAAATAGAAATTTGAGCCCAAATCATCGCTTTAGGCTGGCTTGGGGTTGGAGTTCGTAATGCTAATTACTAATTAGAGAGAGTCATTCATATTAAATGTTCATTAAAGAGCAAATTGATTCTACGTGTGAAAATATTCTAAATGACTACACTGATACGGAAATTGCATTTGAATGAAAGATATGTATTTTGAGTTTAGAGTAAAATATATGGCTTTGAGGGATCTGAATTAATTTTATAATATGCTTCTAATAATAATAATAATAATAATGAAAAAACGAATTGTATGCCAATTGAAAATGTAAGTCCAAATTCATGTCCTTTTAAGTTTGTCTTAAATTTCTTACATTTCTTTGAGAAAAAAAAAACTATGCAACAATTTGGTAAGAATGTTGGTGGGGAAGCCATGGTGAAACTCCAGAATTACTGAATTAGTAAAAGAAATTAAAAACTAAGAGGTCAATACAAGTTAAACGCAATTATAAATTTAATACAAGGGACACGATTGACAAATATAATTATTTATTTGATAATTATTTGACTTTTATTCACTTATTATGTTTGATGAATCACATGCTTTTTCACTTTTTTGTATTTCATCACATGTGGTATTCTATGTCGTTATTTTTTTTACCAAACCATATCATCGTTTTGATTACTTAACTTAAAATAAAAATAAAAATAAAAACACAATCAAATATTTAAAAAATTAAATTCAAATACAAAATAAAGATGTACTCAAACGTCGAGAGGATCCCGAGAAAATATTGAACCCTGACTAATATTGATGTTTCCTTCAGACGTCTGCGAATCCCGGAGAGGTCACGAGTTGCATTACCTGGATGTGAGGATCCCCAAGAATGTTTTATTAATTGGATGGAGGATCCCAAGAATGTTTTATTACCTAGATTTGAGGATCCCAGGAATGTTTGATTACCCGGATGTGAGGATCCCAGGAATACTGCCGTCAGACGTTGTCTAATCCCAATGATGACTCGGAGGTGAAGATCCTAAGAAAACATTGACTCAATGATGGATTATACTTGTGATACTATTACTAATGATGTGATAATTAAATGTTGCTCTCACTAAAGGATTTGAACTTGATCCATAAATTGCTTTTATATATTTTGCGATGAATTCTTATCATGAGATATTATCTTTTCAAATGCGATTAGAGCCTCGGGGCACTGCTCGTATAACGACCCGTTCCAAATTTTTGGGTTTTTTTAAAGAACTAATGATGGATTAGCAAAGCTAATCGGAGATTAATCGAGGATTATCGGACGTTTAGGGTGAAATTACGATTTTGCCCCTAGACGAGGGTAAAAAGTTTACTTTTGATCGGGGAGGTCCGATGAACGAGGATCGAGGACCGTTACGTAGATCGAGTTGATACGAGTCCGTAGACAGACAGCACGTCGAGATCGGACGTTCGACAAGAAAGTTATGGTTCACAGAAATTCCGAGTAACTATTGCACGTTTTACGAAACGGATGACATTTGTCCTCAAGTGGGCCCCAAATATTTTCCATAAGACCAATGGATGAGTGACAAGTGTCATTCATCCATTGCTCCCATTACACAGATACATGCATCTGTATTCCCTTTCTCATTCGATCAACCCTCCAAATCCGATGAACCCAAAACCAAACCCTTCCCCCATTTGATTCTGTGTGAAGCCAAGAGAGAGGCTAAGAGTGCAAGGGAGGCTAGACGGCAACGGTGAGGGTGGATGAGCCGTCGTGGACGGCTAAGCAAGGTAAAACCCGAAACCCCTTATTTGTAAATTTAAATTGGAATTTTTGGTTTGAACTTTAGGGGTTGTTTTTTATGATTAGGTTGTGTTTAGGGGGTTGGTATGATGATTAGGGAATGGTTTTGGACGGTGGAAGGTGGCTGAGCAGCCCAGGCAATGGGCTAGAAGTTTGGATTGTGAGGGGAAAAATCGAACGGATAGCTTCTAAGCTAGTTTCCTAGGTTTTGAACACATGGATAGGTTGCAAATGATGGGACAAAGAAGTAGGAATTGGAACGGACTGAAAAAAGAGGAGAAAATGGCACTAAACCGGTCACGCCAGTTCGGTCGGACCGAAAACCAAGCGAACCGAGTTCACCCCGAGGTTGAAGATGACCTGTGCTAGGCGCGTGAGCTCCACGCATAGCGCCTTTGGATGGCGTGTGGGGCACTGTTTGGGGACATAGTTAACACATGAAATCATCCTTTTGATGTAACGAACATTTTGGGACAGGTTTCGAGTCGATCGGACACAGTTTCGGGGTAGTTTTGGGTGTCCGAAGGTTTAAAGTCTATGTAAAATACGTTTAAAAATCCCGAAAAATTAGGTGGCTTTTATAGGAGGTTATTAAAATAGTTAGTAACCCTCTAATATGATTTGGAAAGGTTTGGGTGACAGGACCCGTTCCAACTAGACTTTGATAACCGTGCCCAGTCCTGCTCCCGTCTGACAAGTCAACTAAAGTCTCGAAACTACCCCTCAGCACCTGTCAGACCAGGGATAACTGCACTAATTTCGCTCAAGCCTCCGCCTCTCGATCAGCCCCAAACGTCCTGCCACAGCCTGGAGGGTCATCAAAACAGGAAAGGCGTGAATGGACAAAAATAATATCATTTAAAAATACATTTCAAAATACATCATTTACCCTCCAGTTTATCTAACTATGCATGCATAGAATCAAACATATGAATCATTTCATAAAACTATTTTATCATAAAATAAAGCACATAACACGGGAATTACACATCCGAGGGTGATCTGGGAATTACACATCCAGAGTATCTGGGAAGTCCCAAAACTACCTTTCAGCACATGTCAGACAAGGGATAACTGCACTGATTTTCGCTCATGCCTCCGCCTCTCGATCAGCCCCGAACGTCCTGCCAGAGCCTGGAGGGTCATCAAAACAGGAAATGTGTGAGTGGACAAAAATAATATCATTTAAAAATACATTTCAAAATACATCATTTACCCTCCAGTTTATCAAACTATGCATGCATAGAATCAAACATATGAATCATTTCATAAAACTATTTTATCATAAAATAAAGCACATAACTCGGGAATTTCACATCTAAGGGTGCTCTGAGAATTACACATCCAGAGTATCTGGGAATTACACATCCAGATCTCACTGAGAATTACACATCTAGCCTCATTGGGAATTACACATCCGGTCCCTCCGGGAATTACGCGTCCGGAATCCCTCCGCGAATTACACATCCGAAGTCCCTTCGGGAATTACACATTCGAAGTTTACCAAGGAATTACACATCTAGAGGCACTAAACATCAATCCAAATCAAAATCTTTATTTCAAAATCATCATTAAAACCACGTCAAAATCATTTATCACAGGGTCTCAAGCCCAAATCTCATTTCTCGTAAATCCGTAAAATCATTAAATAATTCAATGCACGTAAATCCGTAAAACCATATCTAAAAATCATCTTCAACTCACAATTCAAGTCAAAACATCCTTTTAAATTCCCGCGCTTAGCCCAAAATCATCAATTGTACTTTCCTCGTAAAACGTGCCCAAATACTGATTAAAATAATCATTAAATCCAGTAAATACTCGTATCAAATCATCAAGCAATCATTGCAAATCAATCATGCAATAAATCATGTAAAACATTTAACTATGCATGCATATCAATTTATAAAACAAACGTTCACTCACACACCGTCCAAACGGCTCGCTTTCCGAGCTGCACGTGTTTCCATAATTTCTGGTACTTTCCAGCAATCTCGAATCCTGTCCAAAATCATTATTCAGGGTCACTAATGACTCAATTAACATCATATTAATTTCCCAAAATTTTGCGGGAATTAAATACGAATTTAAAACGTAACATAATCCTTCGGACCCTCGGAAAAATTTCAAAACGGTGTCTGATTGACTCAAAACCAATGCCAAAATGTTCGTTACATTACATAGAATAAAAGTCATGTTGACCTCATCTGAAGATGGACCTTCATGCGCCCTCACGCGCCGCCGCAAGCGGTTGCGAGTGGGAGCCACTCGGCTGACACTGTTCCTGCTACAGTTGTCTCCTTCACCTGATTAGCCTGAAAACGGGTCCTGTAACCCGCGATTCAACTCAGTTAGTTCTCAGTCAATTCGACCCCAATTCCTTTGTTTCTTTCATCGATTTTCATCTAATCTAACTTAATTAGAGATCTGTCTTCTTACTTTCACGAATTAACATCATAAACGGGTCGATTTCCAAGTCGATACCCGGTTGGTTATAAGTCCAATTGTATCTAATTTCAGTTCAATTTGAGAATCTAATAAACCAAAAAGTTTCTTAAGGTCATTAGAAACATGAATTCGAAACCAATTTCAAGATTTCTTACCTCCAATTACATGAACTCAACCTCCACAATTCGAAGATGTCGCAAGGTGTGTTCTTGGTGTTTGTTCATCAATTTCCTTCGAATTCAATAATGGATCGACTCATTCCTTCCTCCAAAAGCTTAATTTAAGCTTAGTTTTTCAATTAACGTCTCAAACTCACATTTCAATTCTCAATTTCAAAAACACATTTTCGGGTTCTTGGGGTATTTTCCAGTTTTCTCTGCTCTTCCATCTCCTTTCTTTCCTCTCATGAATTCACCCTCTCAATACGCTCAGGTTCTCATGTTTTGAGCCTGAGGAATTTGGTTGTTGTCCTGAGATCAATTACCTATGGCTCTGTTTTTGTTTGAGGGAAGCACACACACGGGTTAGTTCCAATTCAAACATAAATATATGAATTTGTTCTATCCAAATAGCAGATAGTATCAAGGCCACTAATTGTCCTATGCACAGTGACATGTGTCACTTAAGTACCTCATTGAGTCACCCACGCGGCTAAATCAGCCATTCATCTGCCCAAAATTACCTTTTTGCCCTTTACCAACAAAATGACCATAATGCCCCTAGCATTCCAAGGTCCATAACTTTTCCATTCGAACTCCGATTTACGCATGCCGCCTGTCTACGGATTCAGCGTCCCGAGACCTACTTAACAGTCTCTTCAAAAAGTCCAAACAAGGTCCCGATCAAAAAGTCAACTTTTGCCCCTATAACTAAAGGCAAAATCGTCATTTCTTTCCAATTTTTCCAATTTTTTCTTTTTCGAATTTTCGGGTCGTCACATTGGGAGTCCCAATGGTGGTGATTAGCCTGGAAAGGCTTATGGCACGCATATCAAGGCAGTAGCTTGCACGCTCTGTGAGTGGACATTTGTTTTCTAAATATGATGCATGCATAACTGTTTTATATGTTTTATATCAATGATTTGAGATGCCTTGAGTGCATATGATTGTGGTATTTATGATTTACGTATTTGCACGTATTTCAAGATTTATGATTTTATACTGTGCTTATACGTGCTGGTAATTCAATGATGTTTTGATTTACTGTTTTGGGCTGAGTTCCCACGTGATTGGTTTTGGGTTGAGTTCCCATATATTTTGGTTTACGATTTTGGGCTAAGGCCCTAATGAGTTAATTAAGGATAATTGGTTTTCGAATGCATGCATGCTTTTTAGTGAAGGGTATAAACGTATTGTCGTGAAATGTGTTTTTAAATAAATTATTTGTTTCATCCACTCACAGCTTTCAATGGTTTTAATGTCCTTCAGGTTGATCGCGGATGCGGGCTGTAGCAGAGACCTAGACATCACACTCTTCCTACTATCATGACGCACTCTCGAAACCCCGTTTGGGCTAAGATTTGAATTATCCCTTGTCTGACACTTCGTGTCAGACGGGAGCCTGGCATATCCCCCGTTAATCCCTGGGTGATTTGGGATGGGTCATGTCAGCTCAGATGTGTATAAATTCCAAATATGTCTGACCCCGAGAATGGGACTCTAGATAGTCGGCTCAGACTTGTTTGGAAAATGATTTTGACTTGGATTTGAAAATAAATACATTGTAACAACCCGTCCATAATTTTAAGAATTAATTAAGAGTTAAAGATGGATTAGAAAGACTAATCGGAGGTTAGCCGAGGTTTAACAGACATTCAGGGCGAAATTACAATTTTGCCCCTAGACGAGGGTGAAAAATTGAATTTTGACCCGGGAGGTCCGATGCCCGAGTGTCGAGGACCATTACGTAGATCGAGTTGATACGAGTGTATAGACAGGCGGCACGTCGAAATCGGATGTTCGACGGGGAAGTTACGGTTCACAGAATCTTTGAGGTACTATTTACAGCAGCACGTTTTACGAGGCAAAAGTGGACATTCGTCCTCAAGTGGGCCCCATATATTTGAAACAAGAGGACACGATTGACAAATATAATTGTTTATTTGATAATTATTTGACTTTTATTCACTTATTATGGTTGATGAATAATGCTACGAGAACCACATTGATAGGACCCGTCCCAATCCCACTGGGACCACCCGGGGACGTGCCCCGCTCCCGTCTGACAATGACTCCAAACATACCAAAATTACCCTTAAATAAAAACCGAATACTCATATAGATAGATAACGTACAACAACAGTGTTTAAAGCGATACTATCAGACAAGGGATAATAAAATAACAACACGTGAGCACAATAGTTAGAGTACATTATTTGGTGCTCAACCTACCCACAAGTGGGTGTACAGGTGCACAGCTAAGCAAACTAAGCCCCTTCCTCCTCCTCCGGGTTCTCCTCCTCTATTTCCGTGTCAGGGTCTGGAGGGGTCAGTAAAACAAGAGTGGGTGGGCCAAAAATAACAGTTTATAAATCAATTTAATAATAATATAAATCATAAGGTTTTACCCCTCCGTTTTCCAAATCTTGCATGCAGTAAAAACATAATGTTATAATGAAATTGTAATCATAAAATCACAACATTAATCGAAAGGAGAAACTAACATATCAGTGCACTGTAAAACCCAACCCAAATGATGTCATGGTTCTAAGGCTACGCGTTGCCACTCAGGGTCTCACACCCAAGACTCTCTAGGTACATCAGCTCCCGGTATCCCGGTCACTGCCCGAGGTATATGAACATGCCTTCCTGAGAGTAAGCAGCCCAATGGGGGTAAACTCCACTCAGTCAGGGCCCCGTGACTACTCCAGGGCCCACCCAGGCCAACGACCCTCCTTGGAGGAGACAATGTAGATAGGTAGGAAAGTACAGCACAATAACAGTATAGTTTACCCTATGTCCCCCCGGACATCCCAGACAAAATCCACATATAATCCAGACGGGTCTCATGCCCAAAACATTGTAATAACAGATATAAACAGTTCATATAAGACTCATCGAAATCATAAGTGGAAATAGTAAAACAGTTTATGCATGCAAGCCTTTTATAAATCAAACAGCCCACTCACACTCGGTTCTTGCTGCTCAACGATCTCTAAAACCTGTATTAATATACCTGAGAGTTACTTAAGGACTCTATAACTTCAATACCAAGACCCTAGAACAGATCCGCCTCAAAAACGCATCCCGGCACTATTCCCGAGGCTTCAAACCCCATTTTGACTAACCTAACGATCTTCGATCGACACGAAACCACCTCCATTGGATCCGTATCATCGAAACCTTGAGAATGGTATCGGCCCCACCAAAATCACTGTTCACACGCGCCTGGTCAGCGTATGAACAGTGATTTTGGTATCGGCCCCATGCTGACGTCATCACTGACACTTGTCAGGTGACACGTGGCATGTTCTGATTGGTCCCTGGTCTGACAATTCCTGACAGGATAACGTCAGAAGTGACGTCAGCATGATGACATCATCACTGCTACAGTACCGGGTTAGCCCGTTTTACTAGAACCGGGTCGCCGTTGACCCACAGCTTGACCCGATTCCACCGTACGTTTCCAGCCACCATTTTCAACGGGGTTCATTCCTACAGGGTCGTCTAGGTCTGTTCTATGGTTCTGTAACCCCAAAACTGGAAGAAAGCTAGAAGAAACTCACCAGAGCTTCGATGAACTTCACGGCCAAAATCCGATCGTCGTCTCCGGCTATCCTTGCCGCCTCAGTCGTCCAAATCGGTCCCTATCAGCTCGTCTCTTACCCTAGAGCATGTTCATAACCAAAGAATCGATTTCTAGCCATTAAAATGGGTTGGTTCGAAACAGGGAACATAAACGGGGCTCTCGGGTTTTGGGCCTTACCGCCGCTGTGTCGCCGTCGTTGCCTTCGCCGTCTGTTCAGTCGTGCTCCTGGGGTCCTCATGGTGTCAACTGGAGCTCCACTTGAGTCGAGGTGGTGAGAATGCGGGGTTTGCTTCTTGGACCCGATTCCTCTATGTTTCGGGTCTGAGTATTCCACGAGTTGTGCAGGGCAGAGGAAGGGGTGGTGGTCGCTGGTGGTGCACGGTGGTGATCAGGAGGTGATGGTGGTGTTGTGGGTGGTTGTCTGGTGGTGTGAGGGTTGCTGGTTCGATCGTTTGGGTTGAGAGAAAATGGAAGGGAAGACCGGTTGCACAGTTTAGAGAAAATAAGTGTGTGTGTGTGTGTGTGTTTGTGTTCTCCCCAGAGAACATGATCGTGCAAAGATAGAGAAAAAGCAAAAGGAAATGGAGGGCTGGGATTTTTTTGGGCAGAGAGATCAATGGTCAGGGATTGTTGAGAGGAAATAAAATGTTTAATATGGACCCATAAGAGTAGACCCAACTTTATGGGAATAGTAGTCACTTGGATGAGTGACACTTGTCACTCATCCGCTGGTTTGATTTAAATCTGAGTTTGGCACCGATTCCCATAATTAATTAATATTTTATTCCGTTGTTCTCGGTTTGTAAATTCAACTAAAACGCTTCCGTGACTATAACTTCTTCATACGAACTCCGATTTCGGCGTGCCGCCTGCCTACGGATTCGTGACGTCCTGATCTACATCATAGTCATGGGTCAATGTCCAAATTATTTCCCGAGTCAAAAGTCAAAGTTTCCCCCTAGGGGCAAAATAGTCTTTTTACATTAAAATATTATTATTCTTGGTTCGGGTCGTTACACACATGCTTTCCCACTTTTTTGTATTTCACCACATGTGGTATTCTATGTCATTATTTTTTTTTCAAACCTTATCATCGTTTTGATTACTTAACTTAAAATTAAAATAAAAATAAAAACACAATCAAATATTTAAAAAATTAAATTCAAATACAAAATAAAGATGTACTCAAACGTCGAGAGGATCCCGAGAAAATATTGAACCGTGACTAATATTGATGTTTCCTTCAGACGTCTGTGAATCCCGGAGAGGTTACGAGGTAAATTACCTAGATGTGAGGATCCCCAAGATTTTTTTATTACATGGATGTGAGGATCCCAAAAATGTTTTATTATTTGGATTTGAGGATCCCATAAATGTTTGATTACCCGGATGTGAGGATCCTAGGAATATAATACCGGCGATGACTCGGAGGTAAGGATCCCAAGAAAACATTGACTCGATGTTGGATTATACTTGTGATACTATTACTAATGATGTGATAATTAAATGTTGTTCTGACTAAAGGATTTAAACTTGATCCATAAATTTCTTTTATATATTTTGCGATGAATTCTTATCATGAGATATTATCTTTTCGAATATGATTAGAGCCTGGGGGCACTGCTTGGATGTGTATAAATTCCAAATATGTCTGACCCCGAGAATGGGACTCTCGATAGTCGGCTCAGACCTGTGTGGAAAATGATTTTGACTTGGATTTGAAAATAAATACAAGTTCAAGAATAATGATTCGATTCCTCATATGTGTAATGTTAAGTTAATATCAGATATGTAATTCTCTTGTTAACCTCAAATGGTTATTCCTGAGCTTCGAATATTCGATTGTATTTGATTGTTATGATCGGTATATGTATATTGAAAATTTAATTGATTGGTGACGATTCCTATTAATATTAATCGACTTACATGTGAATTTCGGGGACAAAATTCCTGTAAGGGAGTAAGATTGTAACGACCCGTCCCATAAATTTGGGCAGTTTCGTAAATTAAATTTGAGAATTGACGTTTCTACCCTTAGGTTATGTGGCTAAAAGTTGACTTTTTTCCCAGTACACTTTTTAGTTTTTTCATGAGGAGCATTGTATAGGTATCAAAGTCCTAAATCTATAGATAGGCTACACGTGAAAAATAGAGACCGTATGGATAAGTTACGGATTTGAAAGTCCAAAGGGTTTTTGATAATTATATTGAAAATGGAGGTATTTTGGTAATTTGTATCACTATTTGTTGGATCAGCAAAAGAGTTGCTAGCTCATTTAACTAGTGACGCATGGCATCAAAATAGGAAGGTTAGTGTCAACTTGCATCGTTGGGTTAATGTTTCAAAAAAGGAAGTGTACGAAAATGGAAAAAATGAAGTCTCCTTGTAACGAACCGTCCCGAATTACCGAGATTAATTAAGATTTAATGATGGATTAGTGAGGCTAATCGGGGATTAGTCGAGGATTATCGAACGTTCAGGGCAAAATTACGATTTTACCCCTAAACAAGAACGAAAAGTTGACTTTTGGCCCGGGAGGTCCGATGGTCGAGGGCCGAGTACTGTTACGTAGATCGAGTCGATACGAATCCGTAGACAGGTGGCACATCGAAATCGGACGTTCGACTGAAAAGTTACAGTTCACGGAAGTTCCGTGGAATAATTGCACGTTTTACGAGACGAATGCTTTTGGCATTAAGTGGGCACAGATATTTAGGGGCAGGCCCAATGGATGAATGACACTTGTCATTCATCCATTGCCCATCCAAATTGATTCATTCATTTCACCCCCTTGCTTGTTTGTGCAAACCAAACCCACACAACCCAATCTCACCCAATCCCCATCAAACCATCACCCCAATCCTTTCCCTCTCCTAATTCAACCGTATTTAAAATCATAAGTCATATAATATGAATTATAAGGCATGTAATAATAACATAAGTATAATTTTAGTTGCTGCGCAATACACTCCAATCCCGACATCCCTGATGTCTGACGTCCCTGACGTCCAATAAGGTCACAATCACAAGGCTACGCGTGCCACTCGGGTCTCAATTCCGAGTTCAATCCCCGAACCCCGTTCGGGTACAGCATCCCCGATGCTTAGCGTCATAGACGCTGGACGTTCTAGACGTCCGTGACCTCTCCGGGGTACCTCATCCGGAGGAGACAGTATCATATGAATGGATCTATACAGTGCAGTACCAAATACATTTTATTGATATCCACATGCAAAACATATATGTATACATAGGTAAAATCCGAACCGATCGTTATGTTTCATCAGACGGTCCTCAAGCCCAAATACCGTAAAACGTGCCATAACCATATTTTCCATATCATCAAAGCCATTATTGGTTTTAGCATGTGAATAAGCATAATAAAACCAGAAAACATTTATGCACGCAAGGGTTTAAGAAAACGGCCCACTCACAGTACAATCCTGCTGAAAACCGAGCGTATACCCTCGATCTGGTACAATTATACAATCCCTGTCAAGTCCAAAGTATTCGTAAAGGTCAATTTAAACCCCTAATATTCAACCATGAAATCCTAGGCTGAAAACGGCCGGGAAAAGCCGTCTGAACGCGCTTCCCAAGGCAATAAACTTTATTTTGACCAACTTAATGATCTCTGATCGACCCGAAACCACCGCCATTGGATCCGGATCGTCGAAACCTAAAGAATGGTGGTGGTCCCACCAAAAACACTGTTCACACGCGCCCCCATGCGCCGGTCAACGCAGGAACAGTCCCTGCTGACGTCATCGCTGACGTCATCTGACAGCTGTCAGGTCTAACATGTCAGACTCTGACAGGTGCCACGTGTCAACATCCGATTGGTCCACCTCACTGATCTGTCAGGCCACGTGTCAGCACGACACTGGTCCACGTCACTGACATGTCAGTGACACGTGGCAGTCCCTGACTGGTCCACGTCACTCACATGTCAGTGCTGACTGTGCACTGACATGTGACACGTGTCGGCTCACGGTTGGTCCACGTCACCTGACAGTCTGACAGGGTGCCACGTCATCACCTCTGTCCTCAAACGGGTTGACCCGTACTTGGGTCGATCAGACCCGCGATCATGACCCGGTCACCATTTCTTCCACACTCAACCATTTCAGTCCTAGTTTGTTCCTAGATGCTCGTCTCAATCCCAGGAAGGGTTCTATGGAATCAAAATCGAGAAAAACAGACAGGATCGAGGGCTTACCTCGAAGAACAGAACCGGTTTCCTGTCGCCGTTTAGTCACCGTCCTGATCACCTCTGGTCACGATATCAAGCTCAAAAGGTTCCTGGCAGTCCCTAGAGTCGATTAGGATTCATAGAGAACAAAACTAAACGTGGGAATTCGAGTTACCAAAATCTGAGTTTAAAACCGTTTCGGGTTTCCCTGGTTCCTACCTCGCCGCCGTCCTCCGCCGTGGTCACTGCCGTCTGCCGCCACACACGTCCAGCCCAGTGGCTCACAGAGTAAGGATCAGGTGCAGTTGTGGTGTGATGGTATGGAATGGGCAGTACGTGGGTGTCGCGTAAGGAAATATATATAGAGATGGAGGGACATGATGGACGGCCCAGATTGAATCTCAGAATGAGATCAAGGGCTGAGATCAGATCTGGAGGTTTTCAGATCTAAGGGCTGAATTTAAAAGTTGATTTTAATGCTATTTAATCCCATAGTGGATCTGATCCAATCTAGCCAGTGGGTGAGTGACACTTGTCACTCACCAGGTGTCCTCCAATCATAATTTTTAGAATAAAATATTCGACACGAAAACCGAGATACGAACCTCCCGATTTCACGTTTCTGACCATAACTTCCTCGTACGAAGTCCGATTTCGGCGTGCCGCCTGTCTACGGACTCAGGACGTCGAAGCCTACCTGACGGTCCTTGAGTCAACTGAAAATTAGTTGCCAAAAGAAAAGTCAACATTTTCCCCCCTGGAAGTCCAAATTACGATAATGCCCCTGAACTTCCGATAGTCATAACTTTTTCCTTGATCGTCCGAATTGGACGTGCCACCTGTCTATGAACTCGTGACGTCCCGTACTACGTCACGGTCATAGGTCAAAGTCCATTTAACTCATCAATCAAAAAGTTAACAATTTGGCCATATCAATCACAAGGGTAAAAGTGTCAATTCACACATTAAATTGAAATATTAAAATCCTCGAATGTCCGGGGTGTTACAACCTTCCCCCCTTAAGAAATTTCGTGCCGAAATTTCAAGGAAACAAATGAGGAAATTGTTCTCGCATCTGAGCCCCAGGCTCCCATGTGGCTTCTTCCACACTCTGGTTTCTCCAGAGAATCTTCACGAGAGGGATCGTCTTCCGACGTAGTACCTTGTCCTTCCGATCCAAGATCTGTACTGGTTGTTCATCAAAGCTCAAATCCTCCCGTAGTTCGACAGGTTGTTCCCCAAGTACATGAGAAGCATCATGTACGTACTTCCGTAGCATTGATATGTGGAAAACATCGTGAACTCTAGATAGTTCTTGAGGTAGCGCCAATCTGTAAGCAACTCTGCCAATTCTCTCGACGATCTCATAAGGTCCGATAAAACGCGGACTCAGTTTCCCCCGTCGACCAAATCGGATAATCCCCTTCCACGGTGATAACTTCAGGAAGACAAAATCTCCCATTTCAAATTCCAAGTCTCGAACCCGTCGATCGGCAAAACTCTTCTGGCGATCCTGTGCCGCCTTCAGTTTCTCCTTGATAACACGAACAGTTTCCATGGTTAAGTCCATCAATTCCGGCCCTACAGCCGCTCGTTCTCCTATCTCCGTCCAGCAGATAGGTGTCCTCCACTGTCGACCATACAGTGCCTCATAAGGTGCCATCCCGATGCTTGTCTGATAGCTGTTGTTGTAAGCGAATTCCATCAATGGAAAATGAGTATCCCAAGAGTCCTGAAACTGTAGTACACATGACCTCATCATGTCCTCCAGGGTCTGAATGGTTCTTTCAGACTGCCCATCGGTCTGTGGATGGAACGCAGTACTGAAACGTAGGGTTGTTCCCAAAGTAGCTTGCAAACTCCGCCAGAACCTGGAAGTGAAACGCGGATCACGATCGGACACGTTCGACTCCGGCGTACCATGCAATCGTATCATTTCCTTCACAAACAACTGAGCCAGTCGGTTAGGTTTATAAGTCTCCTGAACTGGCAGAAAATGGGCTGACTTGGTTAACCGATCCACAATCACCCATACTCCGTCCACTCCACTCTGAGTTCTCGGTAACTTAAAGACGAAGTCCATGGTGATGTGATCCCACTTCCACTCGGGAATCGGAAGTGGCTGCATAGCCCCATAAGGTCTCTGCCGTTCCGCCTTAACCTGCTGACAGGTTAAGCATTTGCTCACGAACTCAGCAATATCCTTCTTCATTCCTGGCCACCAATAATGGTTTCGGAGGGTACGGTACATCTTTGTACCTCCCGGATGCATAGCATAAGCCGAACTATGAGCCTCCTCAAGAATCTCGGTTCGTATCTCTGCCACTGCAGGTACACACAAACGGCCCAATTTCACAAGTGCTCCATCGTCCCGGATGGTAAAATCCTGTCTCTCATCCGCATCGACCTCAATTCTGTAAATACAGAGTATCGGATCCTGAAGTTGTGCTTCGATGATCCGATCAATCAGTACAGGTCGTACATGGAAGCTGGCCAACAAAGCTCCATGCGCATCCGTACACAAAATAACTCCCGCCTTCCGGAGTTCCACTAGCAATGGAAGATACACCATCCCTAGGTGTGCAACGGATCCTGCTGACTTCCTGCTGAGTGCATCAGCCACCACATTGGCCTTACCCGGATGGTACTCGATCGTACAGTCATAGTCCTTCAGCAGCTCCAACCATCTCCGTTGTCTCATGTTAAGCTCCTTCTGAGTGAATAAGTATTTGAGACTCTGGTGGTCGGTGTATATCCGACACGTTGCGCCGAATAGATAATGCCTCCAGATTTTGAGAGCATGAACCACCGCCGCCAACTCCAAATCATGGGTAGGGTAGTTCAACTCATGAGTCTTCAGCTGCCGGGATGCGTAGGCGATAACCTTGCCAGTCTGCATCAACACGCAGCCCAAACCTTGCAGTGAAGCGTCACTAAAGACCACGAATTCTCCACTGTCATCCGGCAATGCAAGGACAGGTGCAGTGGTCAATCGATCCTTCAACTCTTGAAAACTCCGATCGCACTGCTCGTCCCAGATAAACTTCACTCCTTTCTGAGTCAAACGAGTCAATGGTGCAGCAATTTTGGAGAAACCCTGCACGAATCTCCGGTAGTAACCTGCTAATCCGACGAAACTCCGCACCTCGGTCACCGTTGTCGGTCTAGCCCGGTTGGTCACCGCTTATGTTTTCTGGGGATCCACGCAAATCCCATCCGTCGATATCACGTGTCCCAGAAAACCAATACTGCTCAGCCAAAACTGACACTTGCTCAGCTTGGCGTACAATTGTTCTTGTCTCAGCTTCTCCAAGACTAACCGTAGATGTTCCTCATGTGCACGGGCACTCCTCGAGTACACCAAAAAATCATCGATGAACACAATCACGAACTTATCCAGATAGGGTCGGAAGACCCGGTTCATCATATCCATGAATGCTGCTGGAGCATTCGTCAAACCAAATGGCATAACAAGGAACTCGTAGTGTCCGTAACGGGTTCGAAAAGCAGTTTTCGGAATATCCTCCTCCGAAATCCTCAGTTGGTGATACCCAGACCGCAAATCAATTTTCGAGAAGCACTGAGCTCCCCGCAACTGGTCAAAAAGGTCATCGATCCTAGGTAGAGGATACTGGTTCCTCAGCGTCACCTTGTTGAGTTGTCGATAGTCAATACATAAACGGAGACTTCCCTCCTTCTTCTTTACGAACAACACCGGTGCTCCCCACGGTGAAGTACTCGGTCGGACATATCCCAAATCCACCAACTCCTGCAATTGAGTCTTGAGTTCTCGTAACTGGGCCGGCGCCATCCGGTATGGTGCCTGGGATATAGGTCGGGTACCAGGGAGTAGTTTAATTGTAAACTCGATCTCCCGTGAGGGTGGCAATCCAGGTAAGTCTACCGGGAATACATCCGGAAACTTGCATACCACCGGTATTTCGTCGATACCCGGAGTATCAACCTGTTCCGACATGATGTGCGCAAGATAAGCCTGGCATCCCTTCCGTAGAAGTTTGGTAGCAGTAAGTGAAGAAATCATTTCAGGAGGCGAACCGTCACGTTCCCCTGAAAGATAACCTCCGGCAAACCCGTGCTCCGCAGAATCACTTGCTTGCTACAGCAGTCGATGAGCGATCCGTGCTCCGATAGCCAACCCATCCCTAGGATTATATCGAAGTCGTGGATATCCAGAATAATTAAGTCTGCTGGTAAATCCACATCCTCAATTCTTACCGGGCACCTCCGAATCACCTGATTCACAAGGTACACGACGCCCATCGGGGTGCCAACACCCATTTCACAATCTAAAGCCGATACCACACAATCAAGCATACCAGCACAACTTTTCGAAATAAAAGAATGTGTAGCCCCCGCATCCATCAATACACGTACAAGAAGGTTTAAGATATGTAGTGTACCTGTGACCACGCTTGGGGCAGTCCTCGCCTGCTGCTGGGTCATTGCAAACACTTGGGCCCTCGGTCCTCCGTTCCGTCTGCGCCCGCGCGCGCCACGCCCAGCACCACGGTCACCTCCCGGACCGCGACCTCCATTAGTGTGGGAAGCCGTGCTCTGCACCACACTAGAGCCCCCAGCGTCGTTGTTCTTGGACAACTGCGGGCAATCACAGGCATAGTGGCCCTCCTCTCCACAAGCAAAACAAGTTACTGGCCTTGGCCTGTCCGAATGCCCACCAGAAGCACCGCTCCAAGATGAGCGCTACCCAGAGTTGTATCCTGATCCTCTGCCCTGAGAGCCTCCGCGTCGACCTGACCAGCCACGACCCTTGAAGGATGAGGGTGCTCCCCTGTAGCCCCCTCCCTTGTTGTTCTTCTGGCCTGATGGCCCACGATGTGGGCGATCCTGACGTCGCCCCTGGCCCGAAGGTTGTCGTGTCTGGTGTGCCGCTAGACTGGCCTCGACACGCACCGCAGTGTCGACCAAATCTCTCAGAGAAGCATGAGTAGCAGCAGTCACACTTGCCCGGATCTCCCCTCGGAGTCCAAGCTCAAACCTTTGGCATTTGTCCTCCTCCGTGCTCACGAATGATGCAGCGAAACGGGATAGTTTTTCGAAAGTTTCTTCATAGTCCGCAACGGACATATCACCCTGCTCCAGTCGCAGGAACTCAGCCTCCCGTGCCGCGCGAAAAGATCGCGGGTAGTACTGGTCCAGAAATCTGGAGCGGAAAGCTTCCCAAGTAGTGGTATGGACAGACCACCCAGACATTTCGAGTCTGTGCCACCACTGGTAGGCTCCTCCCTCCAGTAAGAAGGCCGCCAAAGTTACCCGTTCGCCCGGAGGGCAGTGCATTACCGAGAAGATCCTCTCCCACTTGGTAATCCAATCATGAGCATCCTCGGGGTTTGATCCCCCGCAGAAA
The DNA here is from genome assembly GCA_032719365.1 of Prinsepia uniflora. NCBI lineage: Eukaryota > Viridiplantae > Streptophyta > Magnoliopsida > Rosales > Rosaceae > Prinsepia > Prinsepia uniflora. The sequence goes on along the minus strand of CM064869.1, from coordinate 57,086,292 downwards.
GGAGTGGCTCCCAACCGTTGAGCCCTTTCAATGCTCGCGCATTCCATTTCCCTTTCCAGATCCTCGTCAGTTCGTGTATGAGGAATTCTCCTAGGAGGCATAACCAACTGTCAAAAGGCATAGATCAGATAACGATGTTCTTAAAAGTCTAAAAGTAACTAGTACTAATCGCTAGCCTAGCATGCTGACCATACCCTAGTACTGACCACAACCTAGTGCTCTGATACCAAGTTGACAGGACCCGCCCCGATCCCACAGGGACCACAAGGGGACGTGCCCTGCTCCCGTCTGACACCCAATAATTCATACCAATTTTGACCTCAAAACCTCAAATGCATAAAATAATCAATTAAAGTCATACATCAAATCCGAATTAAATAGATGTCAGACAAAGGATGAAATCCAAAATTATAAGTTGCGAGCACGACTCTAAAATAAACCTGCGGGTAAAACCACCCAACAGGGGTTCAGGTACGCAGAAGTAGATCTATGCCTCAGCCTCAGGTTCCTCCTCTACCTCAGTATCGTGTCCTGAAGGGGTTACCAAAAACATTAAGGGTGAGTGGACCGAACTCAAGTTTATAAAACCATTTGATAAGTAAAACATATAATTTACCCCTCCGTTTTCCAAACATGCATGCAACCGTATTTAAAATCATAAGTCATATAATATGAATCATAAGGCATGTAATAATAACATAAGTATAATTTTAGTTGCTGCACTATACACTCCAATTCCGACATCCCTGATGTCTGACGTCCCTGACGTCCAATAAGGTCACAATCACAAGGCTACGCGTGCCACTCGGGTCTCAATTCCGAGTTCAATCCCCGAACCCCGTTCGGGTACAGCATCCCCGATGCTTAGCGTCATAGACGCTGGACGTTCTAGACGTCCGTGACCTCTCCGGGGTACCTCATCCGGAGGAGACAGTATCATATGAATGGATCTATACAGTGCAGTACCAAATACATTTTATTGATATCCACATACAAAACATATATGTATACCTAGGTAAAATCCGAACCGATCGTTACGTTTCATCAGACGGGCCTCAAGCCCAAATATCGTAAAACGTGCCATAACCATATTTTCCATATCATCAAAGCCATTATTGGTTTTAGCATGTGAATAAGCATAATAAAACCAGAAAATATTTATGCACGCAAGGGTTTAAGAAAACGGCCCACTCACAGTACAATCCTGCTGAAAACCGAGCGTATACCCTCGATCTGGTACAATTATACAATCCCTGTCAAGTCCAAAGTATTCGTAAAGGTCAATTTAAACCCCTAACATTCAACCATGAAATCCTAGGATGAAACCGGCCGGGAAAAGCCGTCCGAACGCGCTTCCCAAGGCAATAAACTTTATTTTGACCAACTTAATAATCTCCGATCGACCCGAAACCACCGCCATTGGATCCGGATCGTCGAAACCTAAAGAATGGTGGTGGTCCCACCAAAAACACTGTTCACACGCGCCCCCACGCGCCGGTCAACGCGTCGGTCAACGCAGGAACAGTCCCTGCTGACGTCATCTGACAGTTGTCAGGTCTGACATGTCAGACTCTGACAGGTGCCACGTGTCAACATCCGATTGGTCCACCTCACTGATTTGTCAGGCCACGTGTCAGATCTGACATGTGCCACGTGTCAGCACGACACTGGTCCACGTCACTGACATGTCAGTGACACGTGGCAGTCCCTGACTGGTCCACGTCACTCACATGTCAGTGCTGACTGTGCACTGACATGTGACACGTGTCGGCTCACGGTTGGTCCACGTCACCTGACAGTCTGACAGGGTGCCATGTCATCACCTCTGTCCTCAGATGGGTTGACCCGTACTTGGGTCGATCAGACCCGCGATCATGACCCGGTCACCATTTCTTCCACACTCAACCATTTCAGTCCTAGTTTGTTCCTAGATGCTCGTCTCAATCCCAGGAAGGGTTCTATGGAATCAAAATCGAGAAAAACAGACAGGATCGAGGGCTTACCTCGAAGAACAGAACCTGTTTCCTGTCGCCGTTTAGTCACCGTCCTGATCACCTCCGGTCACGATATCAAGCTCAAAAGGTTCCTGGCAGTCCCTAGAGTCGATTAGGATTCATAGAGAACAAAACTAAACTTGGGAATTCGAGTTACCAAAATCTGAGTTTAAAACCATTTCGGGTTTCCCTGGTTCCTACCTCGCCTCCGTCCTCTGCCGTGGTCACTGCCGTCTGCCGCCACACACGTCCAGCCCAGTGGCTCACAGAGTAAGGATCAGGTGCAGTTGTGGTGTGATGGTATGGAATGGGCAGTACGTGGGTGTCGCGTAAGGAAATATATATAGAGATGGAGGGACATGATGGACGGCCCAGATTGAATCTCAGAATGAGATCAAGGGCTGAGATCAGATCTGGAGGTTTTCAGATCTAAGGGCTGAATTTAAAAGTTGATTTTAATGCTATTTAATCCCATAGTGGATCTGATCCAATCTAGCCAATGGGTGAGAGACACTTGTCACTCCCCAGGTGTCCTCCAATCAGAATTTTTAGAATAAAATATTCGACACGAAAACCGAGACACGAACCTCCCGATTTCACGTTTCTGACCATAACTTCCTCGTACGAAGTCCGATTTCGGCGTGCCGCCTGTCTACGGACTCAGGACGTCGAAGCCTACCTGACGGTCCTTGAGTCAACTGAAAATTAGTTGCCAAAAGAAAAGTCAACATTTCCCCCCCTCCGGAAGTCCAAATTACGATAATGCCCCTGAACTTCCGATAGTCATAACTTTTTCCCTGATCGTCCGAATTGGACGTGCCACCTGTCTATGAACTCATGACGTCCCGTACTACGTCACGGTCATAGGTCAAAGTCCATTTAACTCATCAATCAAAAAGTCAACAATTTGGCCATATCAATCACAAGGGTAAAGCGTCAATTCACACATTAAATTGAAATATTAAAATCCTCGAATGTCCGGGGTGTTACATTTTTGACGGCTGGGAGGGATGGTGCTGCCTAGGGGAAAATTTGGAAAGTTGGACCGTGAGGGGAGAAATTGAACAAGGTGGTTCCAAAGGGTTTTTCATGGTTTTCTTCACATAAATTGGTTTCTAGGGACCAAATACGAAGATTGGAATTAAAAGGGAGGAAAATGGACGAAAAATAAGGAAAATAAAGGGTCGGACCGGTCGAACCAGTGAACCAGCTGGACCGGCCGTCGCTGGGCTGAAGACGACTGCAAAGTACAGGCGCGTGGCTCCCACTCGCAGCCACTTCAGGCGGCCCGTGTGGGCGCGTGGTCCACTTTCTGGGGAAGGTTCCAACATGTAATTTCATCTATTCGATGTAACGAACATTTTGGGACTGGTTTCGAGTCGATCAGACACCGTTTAGATATAGTTCGGGACTTCCGAAGGTTTAGGGTCGACTTTAAAAATAGTTAAAAATTCAGAAAAATTAGGGGGCTTTAATGAGGGGTTATTTAAGTAGTTAGTAACCGTCTATTACGATTTAGATAGGTTCAGGAGCCCCAGAGACTATGATTGGCCCGGGAGAGGCTTATGACGCGCGTATCGAGGAGCAACTTCGGACGGTCTGCGAGTGGACCTTGATTTCTAAATTGATGCATGCATAAATGTTTTGTATTTGTTTCAAATACATGAATTGAGATACCTTAAGTGCATTTGTTTGTGATAGCTAATATTTACGTATTTGCACGTATTTCGAGATTTTCGATTTTATACGATGCTTATACGTGCTATGTTTTCTGTGGGGGTTTGATGAATGTGTTTTGGATTGGAAAACATGAAATCAGGCATGAGACCCATTTGATTGGAAACCCTCAGACTTGGAGTCCATTTGATTTCATGAGAAATCGGGTTGGAGGCCCATTTGAGTTATACGATCGGGCTAAAGGCCCTGTTGGTTTACGATTCGTGCTTGAGGTCCAGTTTGTTGTGATATCGGGCTTAAGGCCTCGTTGATTTATGGTATCGGGCTTGAGTCCCTTTTGGTTCTAATATCGGGCTTGAGGCCCAGGATTGTGAAATCAGGCTTGAGGCCCCCTTGAATCGTGAAATCGAGCTTGAGTCCCAGTTATGGTTTATGAAATGGAAACTCGGGTTCAAGACCCTATTGAAATGTGAATTTGGGCTTGAGTCTCGGAAGATTTGGATTTGAATCGGATTCAAGGAATCTTGTTGAGACGAATCGGGTATGAGACCTAGTTGACTTGTTGAGATGAATCAGGTATGAGACCCAGTTGAAATTTTTTTTAGAAAGAAAGTATTTGATATGTATATACCCTCCTATGTGATTAGTCTCCGCTAGACGTCGAAGATCCTAGAGTGTCACGATCCATTGCCTAGGATGAGTGACTCCAAGAGGGAACATGACAGGACCCGTCTCAACTGGACTTTGATAACCGTGTCCGGTCTTGCTCCCGTCTGACAAGTCAACTGAAGTCCCAAAAGTACCCTTCAGCACCTGTCAGACAAGGGATAACTGCACTGATTTCCGCTCATGCCTCCGCCTCTCGATCAGCCCCGAACGTCCTCCCACAACTTGGAGGGTCATCAAAACAGGAAAGGTGTGAGTGGACAAAAATAATATCATTTAAAACACATTTATGAAAACACATCATTTACCCTCCAGTTTATCAAACCATGCATGCATAGAATCAACATATGAAAAACATCACCGACTTTCTAGCCAAATCTCATGAAAACGTCAAATTCTGGCTCTCAAGCCCAAATGCCATTTAAATCATTTTATAAAACCATTTTCTCATACAAGAAAGCATATAACTCGGGAATTACACATCCAGAGTCGTCATCTATGCTGGGAATTACACATCCAGCCTCACCGGGAATTACACATCTGGTCCCTCCGAGAATTACGCATCCGGAGTCCCTCCAGGAATTACACATCTGGAGTCATCAAATATCAATATACAATCAAAATCATCATTAAAACCATGTTAAAACCATTTATCACAGGGCCACATGCCTAAATCTCATTTCTCACTTCTCGTAAATCCGTAAAAGCATTAAATAATTCAATGCACGTAAATCTGTAAAATCATCTCCAAAAACATCACAACTCCATTCAATCAATTTCCCAACTCATAATCTAAGTCAAAACCAATCACAAATCCCGGGCTTTCACCCAAAACAGTCATTTCTCATTTTCTCAAAAAAGGTTCCCGAAACACCGATTAAAATAATCATTAAATCCCGAAATAATCATATCAAATCATTTCAACTCAAATCATGCCATATATCATGTAAAACATGTAACTATGCATGCATGTCAATTTATAAAACAAACGTCCACCCACACAGCGTCCAAACCGCTCGCTTTCTGAGCTGCACGCGTTTCCGTAATTTATGACATTTTCCAGGAATCTCGAATCCTGACCAAATTCATTATTCATGGTCACTAACAACTCAATTTACATCATACTAATTCTCCATAATTTTTCGGGAATTAAATATTAATTTAAAACATAACATAAACCTTCGGACCCTCGAAACAATATCGAAACGGTGTCCAATTGACTTGAAACCAACGCCAAAATATTTGTAATGATCCGTCCCGGAATTCGGGATTATATTACTAGCTAATCATGATTAACGGGTTTAATCAGTGATTAGTTGGGCGGAATCGGACAAACGTTGCAAAATGACCATTTTGCCCCTGGTCGTGGGTAAAACGTTGACTTTTTATTCGAGTGGTCAAATGGACTTTGACCAATGACCGGGACGTAGTTTGGGACGTCACGAGTTCATAGACAAGCGGCACATTCGATTCCGACGTTCGTGGTGAAAGCTATGACGTTCGGAAGTTCAAGGGCGTTTCCGTAATTTGGACAATTAGGGGGAAAATGTTTCCTTTTTGTTTGAAATTTGATTTTCACACGACCCGAAGACCGTTAGGTTCGTCTCGAGGCCCCGATTACAATGACAGGTGGCACGCATGAAACGGACATCGGGTGACCAAGTTACGGATCACGAAAGATGAGGGGCAATTTGGTAATTTGCCAATTGAGGGCATTTTGGTCATTTGCACGGAGGTTACTGTTCACCACCGTGAAAAACAGAGACTGCACAACCGTGCTGTGAGTGCTTTGATCATTGCCATTGTTTAATTGAGTAGTGGCCACGTGGGGTGATTTGTTTAAGGTTTTTGAGACAGTGGGTAACACCATTGAGGATTAAAACTGATTACAGAGCACGGGCTGGTTTAAAAATTTTCCATGGTTTCTGTGTTTGCGAGAAACAATTTTACAGAGACATCAGTTGGGTTTCCCACGGGTTGTTTGCCATTTGATCGATTGACAGGACTTGGGGGAATTGCTGAGGTTCATTTTGCACCAGGGAGAGCTGAGAGTTGAGAGGAGAGGAATTGAGTCGGGAGGAAAACCAGAAAATTTGAGGAAAAATCAGAATTTGAATTGTGTGAGGAATTGGACGAAACCAGGGACAGTAATCGTCTTCTGGGACCATTTGGAGATCAACCGTAGCTATTGGCAAGGGAATCGATCACGGTTTGGCCATGATCACATGTTCCAGTTTCGGGAAAAAGTCCAGGCTTGAGTCGTGGTGTTTGAGGTAACCTCTGGTCCAATTAATGTTGTGAATGAGTTCGTATTAGTCCCACTAAGCTTGCTGTTATGTTAATTGGATTATGGTTTGGTAAACACAGAGTTTGGGTGATCGACCCGTTTGGGTGATCACGGGTCGTGGGTCTGATTGTGGGATTATTTTGACGAATTATGGACATAGAACTTCAATCAGATAGTTAAAGAATGTTTTAGGATCAAAATCAGAGGAAATCGAGGTCGAATTGATAGCTATCTAACCGGGTTGTCACGCGGGTTGCAGGACCCGTTTGCAGAGGAAACGGGCAAGGACGATGATGAACAGTGCCTGTCACTGTAGCAGGCGCGTGAGTGTCACGCGCAGCCGCTTGCGGCGGTGCGTGACGGCGCGTGGGTTCGATTTTCGAGGTAAGTCCAACATGACTTTTGTCCTACACATTGTAACGAACATTTTAGCATTGGTTTCGAATTTATCGGACACCGTTTCGATGTTATTCTGAGGGTCCGAAGGTTTAGGTTACGTTTTTAATTAACGAATAATTCCCAAAAAAATTATGGGGAATTGGTACGTTTTTATTTGAGACCTTACTGACCCTGGAATGTGATTTCGGACAGGATTCAGGTTTTCTGGAAATGCCGAAAATTACGGGAATGCGTGCGGCGCGAAACCGAGCCTTAAGAATGGTGTGTGAGTGGACGTTGCTTTCAAAATTTAATGCATGCATAAATATTTCTATGATTTCTTTGACTATGATTATGATCGTGATTTGTGGTGATTTTGATTTCCGTATTTTTACGTATTTTTAATATGTTATGCGAGATTGCACGTATTTCGAGTCTATGGTTTCTCATGCATTTGGATGATGGGTTAACGACTGATTTTACAAGAAATGTGCATATGATGTTTTAAGAATGTTGTTTATGATTATGAGTGTGATACACGGTGTTGACACGGTTTTCGAGAGTTCTGCGGTTTTACACGTTTTACAAGGTTTTGTATATATTGTGATTTGATCACTGTTTGAATTTGGTATTTGAAATGAGATGTGTGATCTCACGGATTTAAAATGGATTTTGAAAAATGTGATTTCGGGCTTGGTGCTCGGGGCAAAAAGGTAACTTTGATTAACGAGATTTCAGTTTTCGGAAATTGAAAGTGGATTCTTGGTTTGGGTTCGGGATGATGTTTCCGGATGCCGGCTTACGGAATCATTATTGCGAATTCAAATTCGGGAATGGAAGACAATTTAATAAAGTGATTTGGTGTGATTATACATGCCCCGTGTTTAATGATGATTTGAATATGTTTTGTGAAGTATGATTTGGGGATTTGAATGTGGAAATTCGGACCATGAGTCCTGTTGTGAAAAATGCGATTTCGGGATGGATCCCGCGTTATTGTGATTGAAAAATGATTTGGGTTTAAAGACCTGTTGGAAACTGTTTTGGGTTTAAAGACCCAGTGCTATTGCTGGAGCACGTTTTGAGTTTAAAGACTCGGTTATTGTGATACCCCCGAGGCCTATTGATTATGTTTTGAGTTTAAAGACTCGTTGATATCCCGGGAAGGCCTGTTTATGCGCATGGTTTTGAGTTTAAAGACTCGGGCGCACTTGATATCCAGAAAAATGATTGACTTGTGATTTATTGTTAATTTCTGATGTTTCGGTTGAGTTGGACAGTGTCCCTGTTTATGTGGTTGATGGTTTCGGATCATGTTGAGTATCTGGTCTTGATTCGTGGTTTTGGGCTGAGGCCCTGTGTTATGATTGCGGGCTGAGACCCGAAGGTTAAGAAAAGGAAAATGATTTTGATTCCATGCACTGTTTTTCTTATGTTGAAAATGTTAACCGATTGCGAAATGATTTTTGTGTGCACGCATTGGTTTTACGCGGAGGGTAAGAACGTCTTTTGTAACTGTTTTTATAAACTGATTTATTTTTGTCCACTCACACCTTTTGGTTTTTATTGACCCTCCAGGTCGTGGCGCGTTGGTCGAGGCTGATCGAGAGGCGGAGGTATGAGTAAGCACGTGTGGCTATCCCTGGTCTGGCAAGTACTGAGGGTAACTTGGGAATTTCAGTCGTCTTTCCAGGCGGGCGCAGGACCGGCACGGTTAACAATGCCTTATTTGGGGGCGGTCCTGTCAATATTCGTTACATTGTATAGAACAAAAGTCATGTTGAACTCACCTCGAGAATCGGGCCCATGCGCCCTCACGCGCTGATGTGAGTGGATGCGCGTGAAACTCACGCGCCTGCTACAGTGCATCATCCGTACCCGTTTGTCTGTAAAACGGATCCTACGAGCCACGAACAGACCCGGTTCAATGTCCATCAATTCTACACCTTTTTCAACAATTCAAACGTCCATTAGCATCGAAATGGGTTTAATTAGGGATCTGTAAACTCAATTACATAGAATATTACCTCAATCCATTAGTTCAACATCAATTTCTCGAAGAACACAGAACACTGTTCCTTCTTCGAAGTTCATCCATCCCATCAGTTTTCCTTCAATTGATGCATCAGGAAGCATCCTGAGATTCGACTAAACACATCTCCATGTCTAATTTCATTGTTTAATCCTTCTAGAATCACGACTTCATCTCGAACATTCAAAGACCTTCTCCTCTCTGTTCTAAGGCCAAACGACCCCAATTTCCTTCGTTCTTAATCTAGTTCAACTCGTCTCACTCCCAAGAGGCTAAACTGAAGGTCAATTTCACTCAATTATGTCCGCAATTTCAAATTAGATCCTAAGGGCCATTTAAAGGTTTTCGGGTTTTCTGAGTTTAGGGGTCTATTTCCCTCAATTTTCTTCTCATGCTCACTCGTTTTCTCTATGGTTTTATCTTACCATCTCAGGTTCATATACTCCACTTCATCCATCAATGAATTGATGGAATTCAAACACAAAAGGGTGGGCGGTTGTTTTGTCTTTGTTAGGCATTCAACGAGCCACTAATCTTTCAAACATGGTGACAAGTATCACCAAATGGCCAATCCACATCAAAATTAGCTGAATCAGCCAGGCTAATCATCACAATTATCCCTGCTGTGGCAAATTACTATTTTGCCCTTGCCATAACAAATTACCAAAATGCCCCTCACCTTCACAGACCCATAACTTTCACATCCGACTTCCGATTGACGTATGTCGCCTGTCTACGGATTCAGCGTCCTGAGACCTATCCAACGGAACTTACGGAAAGTCCAAATAAGATCCCGATCAAAAAGTCAACTTTCGACCCTTATATATAACCAGGGGTAAAATCGGCATTTCCTTCGATTTTTCCTTTTTCGAATTTCTGGGGCGTCACAGATCACATGCCCAGGAGTGTGAGATATGTCATAGTCACAGACTGGGTCCGGGGACAGTCCTCCAGACGTCGTAGATCCTGGGAGAGGACTCGGAGATGAGACCCAAGTAGTATGAATACTTAGATATATCGTGACGGGTTGTAGATTGGGCATATGAGATGCCTAGAATGGGTTATATATATATATATATGTATATTTATGTATGAGGTTTTATGGGGATTGATTGGGGGTTAAGACCCTGTGTTTTATGATTTCAGAAACGAGTTTTGGGCTGAGTTCCCCCGTGCATTTGATTTGGGCAGAGTCCCTATGGTATACGGTTTTGGGGCTGAGGCCCTAATGGTTTTTGTGAATGTTTAGATAAATGGTTTTTGAATGCATGCATGCATGCTTTTTAGTGAAGGGCATAAATGTCTTCTTTATGAAATGTGTTTTATTTAAAATGACTGATTTTCGTACACTCGCAGCTTTTATTGTTTTTAATGCTCTTCAGGTTGATCGCGGATGCGGGCTGTAGTAGAGACCGAGACATCACATTCCTCCTTCTACGATCCTAGCGTACTCTGGAAGTCTCGGTGAGGGCTAAAGTCGGAAATTTCCCTGGTCCGACATGTGGTGTCAGACGGGATCAGGCACGTCCCACATTAATCCCGGAGGACGTTGGGACGGGTCCTGACACTCCTAATGAGAGTTTTTGGTGGGGAGGCACCAATATAGGTGAGAATCTTTTTCTCCACCGTATAGGGGAGGATGGTAGTAGGATTACGGCGAAGAAAACATTCCCCACCTTTCTGTGTGGATTCCAGCCACTGTAGGTGGTCGTGAGTGAGAGAACCGAGTTGGTTGGGTGAGGAAAATCCTTCCCGAGAATGGGAGAAGAGAATGAGACTAATCCAAAGAAGACTAAGGTTGAGAATGTGTTCTCCTCAGCAAGTCAAATGGTATCACCCTCAAAGCAGGGGAGCCACGGTGGTGCATCGGTTGAGCCTTGCAACAGAGCTGGAAATTTACGACCCTACTTCTAACTAAAATCAGTGGATTTTCTTGAAATTGAAGGCATAGATAAGTTCTTGAGTGTATTGAGGATTGGCTTGATCATTCGAATAGATTTTACGGATGAGAATTGAAGGAAATTGGAAAACGGGTCGCAGGAATCGAGTCAACCAGCGGACCCGGGTGGAGGTTGCAGGCGAGTGTGCCTGCGATTGCACCTGCATGCACGCGAGGCCCTCATGCAGAGGGCTATGACAGCATGTGCGGGCGCGTGCAAGGTTTCCTAGGGGCCTGCCCAGCACGTAAGTTATCCCTTTCTCCCTCATGGTTCTAATGATATAAATTTTGTTATGGTTAGACTTTATTTAACTTTAATTCTAATGTTCATATTTATTTAAGTATGTTTTTCGATTATATATGAACCTCTTCGAATTCCGGGAGTTTGGTAAGAGCTTTGTGATGCTAAAGGGATTGGAATATTACGTTTAAAGTGTTAAGATGGCAGGATCAAGTTCAAGTTGATCCGGACACCGGTTTTAAGTATCGGAAGTAACTAAGATTTACCCTTCCGACACTCTGGGATTAGTGAGTTGGATGTGGACGGTAACCCCTAGGACGAATTCTATCTTATTCTGTAACGATCCGTCCCGAATTTTGGGATTAGATTAGTAACTAATCATGATTAGTGGGGTTAATCGGTGATTAGTATGGCGAAATCGGACGAATGATGCAAAATGACCGTTTTGCCCCTAGTCGTGGGTAAAATGTTAACTTTTAATTCGGGCGGTCAAATGGACTTTGACTGATGACCGTAACGTAGTTTGGGACGTCACGAGTTCATAGACAGGTGGCACGTTTGATTCCGACTTTCGAGGTGAAAGTTATGATGTTAGGAAGTCTAAGGGCATTCTCGTAATTTGGACAAAAAAGAGGAAAATGTTGACTTTTCGACCGGGAGGCCAGATGGCCGAGGGCCGAGGACCGTTAGGAAGGTCTCTATGCCCTGAGTCCATAGACAGGTGGCACGCGTCAATCGGAGTTCGAATGACCAAGTTATGGGCCTAGATACGTGATGGGCATTTTGGTAAATTGCCAAGGGAAGGGCAAAATGGTAATTTGGCTGTGAAATTTGAAACAGCCGTGAGTGGAACCTTGTTGAACAAAGTGAGTGACTTGTTTAATTCTCTTAGTGCTTTTTTAAGCAAACCAAGTGACAATTAACACTAACAAGGGTTGGAATCTGTGGCAATTGGGACTGAGTGGGAAACAGCATGCCCTGGGACGGTAAGGTGGAGTGCACGGGCTGATTTGTTGTATTCAATTGAGAATTTGAACAGAGCATTGGTCGGGTTAGATGGATTAATGGGATTGTTTGATCCATTTCTGGGACGTTTGAGAGGGACATAGAACTAGAGAGAACTAGAGATGAGAAACGGGGAGACTGAGTGGAAATGCACCCAGAAACCCGAAACCGTGTTTGAATAAAATTCAAAATACGAATTCGAAATGTAGGCCAACCCAAGACAATTTAAGGCTCAATTCAATCTTCTGGGACCTCACTTAGTCTATCCAGATCAAGGGATCGAAGCTTGAAGCCCTGGGAAGCCTTGGACAGACACGACGGAGTTCAGAAAAATTGAGGATTGAGTCGTGTAATTGGAGGGGGTTAGAAGATACAACTGAGCTTGGAAAAGAGCTTAGGATAATCAGACGAAGCTGTTGGCTGGATCAATTGATTGAAATCAGACTGCATTGATGGAATTCGATGAAGGAACAGTACCCATGTGTTCTTCGATGTTCATCGTTGAATCGTTTGACTTTAGGAAAGTATTTATAAAATTAAGGTTACAGAACTGTAATTGGACTTAAAACGAAGATGTTTGAATGCTCAATTGAAAGAATTGAGGTTGAATTGACAGTGAACTAATCGGGTCGTCTCGCGGGTTGCAGGACCCGTTTTACAGACAAACGGGTTGGGACGATGACACTGTAGCAGGCGCGTGGGTTTCACGTGCAGCCACTTACGGCGGCTCATGACGGCGCGTGGACACGAATCTCAAGGTGAGTTCAACACGACTTTTGTCCTATGCAATGTAACGAACATTTTAGCGTTGGTTTTGAATTAATCGGACACCGTTTCAATGTTGTTTCGAGGGTCCGAAGGTTTATGTTACGTTTTTAATTAACGTTTAATTCCTGGAAAATTATGGGAAATTAGTATGCTGTTATTTGAGGCCTTAGTGACACTAAATAATGGTTTCAGACAGGATTCGAGATTTCTGAAAAATGTCAGAAATTACGGGAATGCGTGCAGCTCGAAAACGGGCAATTATGGACAGTCTGTGAGTGGACTTTGGTTTTATAAATTTTATGCATGCATAACAAATTTATATGGATTATGATTGCGATTATATGATGTTTATTTGGATATTGGTGAATTATATGGTTTCACGCATTTCGAGGCGATTTACGTGCTTGCACGTAAATCGAGGTTTTTCCGATTTTACACTGAGTTTCCATACTTATGGTTTTGGATATGATTTCATGAAATGGTTTTGAAATTGGAATGATAAGCTCGAGCATGAGGCCCAATTGTTTTGGAAACCTCGGACTTGGAGTCCAATTGAGTTACGTAATCGAGCCAGGGGCCTAATTGCTTTATGAAATAGGGCCAGGGGCCCAGTTTATTTACGGAATCGGGCCGTGGGCCCAGTTTACTTACGAAATCGGGCATGAGGCCCAGTTGGTTATAAATGTGATTTAGGGTGGTGGACCCTAAATGGATTTGAATAAATGGTTTTGGAATTGAAAATCAGATGTTTGGACTTGTGATGGTTTTATTGTAACGCCCCGAAAAATCCAAAAATTGTAAAAGATTAAAATAATGTGAAAATGACGTTTTTACCCTTGGAACGATGTGGCTAAAAGTTGACTTTTTGTTGCGAGTACTTTTTGCACATTTTTCGAGGACCGTTGTGTAGGTCCCGAGACGCTGAATCCGTAGACAGGTGACACGTCGAAAACGGAGCTCGTATGAAAAAGTTATGGGTCTGGGAAGTTCGGGGGCAAAATGGTCATTTGTGACCTTAAGGGTAAAATGGTAATTTTGGGTGGATTATACTTGGATGGTGGAAGGATAATTATCAATCCACTTTACCTTGCTGATTCATGCCATTAAATGACTCATGTATTTCATCAAGTGACAAATGTCACTTCTTAGGGATGATTAGTGGCATGGATTAATTCCCAAATTGAAGTTAATAAACATGTGATTGTTGGGTGAACAGTAACCGTACACGACCAAAATCTTCAAACACTGAACTGAGTACTTCATCCTTCTCCTTAATCGATTTCGGTTGCAACAAGAGAAATTGAGCGCCCAATTAGCTAAAATGAAGAGTGAAAAACCGAAGAGGAACCAAACAAAACTAAGAAAACACCCTACTGCCCTTAACCGAAAAGCATTCAAAATCTTCATTTTCGAATTTGAAATTTCAGACGTTTTCGTTCCAAATTGACGTGATATTAAGCTTGCTGGGAGCTGAACAACTCGAACCCAACCAATTGGAACAAAAATTGGAGCTGAATTGGGGAAGAACAGACCCTGCAACTATTTTGAAAAATCGAGCTTGAGTCGAGTTACTTAGAGGTAAAATTTCATGAAATTGATTTCGAATTCGTGTTTATAATAGTCCTATGATGCTTCTGGTATGAACAATTGAAGGAAACAGGTCGATTTGAGGTCAAACCCGAATTAGGATCTGATGAGTGTTCTTCGTGAGTCGAGGATTTTTAGGGCTTAATTTTTTAAATTGACATTACAGAACCGTAAGTTAGATTGAACTGATAGTAATGAGTGAAAGAACGGAAGAAATTGAGTTGGAATTGAAGGAAATCAAGTCGGGTCTGATCGCGGGTCGCAGACCCGAATACCAGAGAAACGGGTGAGAGAAAGACACTGTAGTAGGCACTATTCACGGCGCGTGAGGGCGCGTGGCCGGGAATCTGAGGAAGGGTCCAACGGCAATTTTGATACTCTCGATGATACGGATCTCTTAGCGTTGGTTTCAGGTCAATCGGATATGAATTTAGAGTAGTTTTGTGTACCCGAAGCGTATAGATTACGTTTAAAATAATATTATTTTATTCCGACAATTAGGAAATTCGTACAGGGGATTATGTGATAAGATAGTAATATTATATTACTTGTTTGACAGGCCCGAATACTTTCAGGACATCGGAAGAATACAAACAGCTCGAAACGGAACAATCTGGACGGTGTGTGAGTGGACTTTTGTTTTCTACCCTAAATGCATGCATATATGTTTTAAGTGCTTTATAATATGATTGGAAATGATTTGGTATGATTGATACTTCGATATGATGATTTTCGGATTTTTGGAATATTATATTATTTTATGTGCTTTTGGGCACGATTTTCGAGAAAATTGTGAAACTGATATTTCGAGCTAAGGCTCGGGGTTTGAACTTGATTTTGACTCGGATTATGAGTCTGGTGTTGGATTTGATGAATTTATGTCATGAATGAGATTGTGATTGCGCAGGTTTGCGTGTATTGGTTTATGGATTTGAGAAAAATGTTTTTGGGTTTAAAGCCCAGTTCAAAAATGGTTTTGATATTACATGCAACTGTTTTCACTGGTTTTCATGATGATGATATATGAGGGCTTTCGGTGTGGAATATGTTTCCCCCCGAAATAGACCCTGGAGATAACGCTCGTCTTCGGGATGGAAGTGTTTACCCCGAAGAGGTCACGTAGCACGATCTTTGTCGAGCAGCCGAGGGAGGCTTGACTCAGATCAGATGTGCTGAGTTATATATGGATCGGTAAGTGATGTGTTCACGAGATCCGGATTGCCGGCTGGTGATGTGTTCACAGCGGCGGATGCTCGGGATTTGAGCGATCCTTGAGCCTATTGATTTGCACGCGTTGCAGGGATAACGTGACTCTATATTGGACTTGGATCCTGTGTTTTAGTTCTGTTTGAAATTTATGTTCATATCTTGATTTTTCTGATGATTTATAAGTTACGATATGCATGCATGTTTGTGAAAACTGGAGGGTAAGACTATATTTTGATAAATGTATTTCTAAACTTGATTTTTTTTCCACTCACACCTTTGATGTTCTATTTGCCCTCCAGGCCAATGCACAGGTACTGAGGCTAATATCGAGGCTGAGGAATAAACGGACCGTTGCGTACTCAGACACTTTGCAGCGTAGGATTTTGTTCCCTACATGTAAATATTTCCTATGCTCTGTAAACCTGTTGACTAGGTCAACGGTCTCGGAATACTGAACTATCTCTTGTCTGACAATGTTTATCGTTTGTATGTTCTATATGTATATATTTAAAATTACTTTTGGTATTTTCGAGTTATTGTCAGACGGGAGCAGGATCTTTCACGATTATCGAGGGATAATCGGGATGGGTCTTGTTATTTATGGAAATTCCGGGCAGGGCCCTTGAGATTTTTGAAATGATTTGATAAACTATTTTCCATAAACCATCTTGATACGAGGATATGATGGTCTCCTCTAGGTGTCTGGGACACTGGGGAAGTCACGGTGCATTACCTACGAGGGGTCATTGTAAGGAGCTACCGTACCGTATAGTGACTCAGGAGCAGGATTGCTATGATTAGACGTCTGGGACGTCAGACATCTGGGATGTCAGAGATATGGACCCGAAGAGACCCCGGGCAGCACGCGTTGCTTATTATTATACTGTGAGATATGACGTCTGGGACGTCGAGCGTCTGGGACGCTAGGCATCTGGGATGCCCAGGATGGTTTAAACATGTTTTTCCTGGAAATGGTATTTATGGTTATTGTTTTGGGCGATGACCCACTTGGAATTTGAAATTGGTATTTTGGATGTTGGATTTAAATAATATATGTTTGGTTTTCGGTATTCATGGTTTTGGGTAGTGACCCACATGATTTGGTTTTACGGTTTCTGGGCTAAGGCCCTAATGGTTGTTTTTAGTAAATAGTTATTTGCTGGTTTTCGATGCATGCATACGTTTTAATGAAGGGCATGAATATCTTTGTGAAATATTTGTTACTAACTTATTTATTTTTGTCCACTCACAACCTTTGTTGTTTTTAATGCCCTTTAGGTTGATCACGGAGGCGACTGCAGTAGAGACTGGGACATTGCATGCCTCCT
This sequence comes from Prinsepia uniflora, assembly GCA_032719365.1. Classification (NCBI taxonomy): domain Eukaryota; kingdom Viridiplantae; phylum Streptophyta; class Magnoliopsida; order Rosales; family Rosaceae; genus Prinsepia; species Prinsepia uniflora. Next base: position 57,069,181 of record CM064869.1, on the reverse strand, counting down.
TCATCGGTCCTTGCGCATTTTGGATGCTCGTTAGGGCACAGTGGCTTTAGATTATCCCTTGTTCGTGTCAGACGGGAGCATGACACATCCCACGGTAATCCCGGGGGGATTGGGATGGGTTGTGTCATATTCATATTTTGAGAAATATACATCCCTTGTTTGAAAAATTGTGGTTCAAGGCATTTCAGGTACATTGACCGAGGTGTCAAAAAGGAACAGAATTAGACACGGTTATCAAAACTCTTTTGTTCTTATATCAAATATAAAAAATGAAAATTTGATATTATAAAACAAAATATTATTAATTGAGTAATAGTTTTTAGACACACTAAATTCACTAAATGTGACAATTAATGAATAATGTTATTTTAATAAATTAAATTATTTGGTGCACCCCCTTCATCATTCAATGATTGTTACATCAAATATATTACTAAATATTGTCAATTTAATAAATCCAAATAACATTATTTTTATTAAATAGAACTAAAAATTAAAGGAATATCTAAAAATTGACCCAACATAATTAAATATCTGACAGGACCTGTCCCAACTGGACTTTGATAACCGTGTCCAGTCCTACTCCCGTCTGAAAAGTCAGCTGAAGTCCTGAAACTACCCCTCAACACTTGTCAGACCAGGGATAACTGCACTGATTTCCGCTCATACCTCCGCCTCTTGATCAGCCCCGAACGTCGTGCCACGGCCTGAAGGGTCATCAAAACAGAAAAGGTGTGAGTGGACAAAAATAATATCATTTAAAACACATTTCAAAATACCTCATTTACCCTCCAGTTTATCAAACCATGCATGCATAGGGGAAAACATATGTATAACAATCACCGGCTTTCCAGCTAAATCACATAACAAGTATCAAATCCCGGCTCTCAAGAAAAACATATAAAAACATAATCACCTAGCCACAAAGACCAAAAAATCTTACTCAATACCAGTACGTAATCACAATCAACATCAAACAGCACCACTTACAAGTGCACAATCAATCAATCAATCAATCCATCAATCCATCAATCCATCAATCTGAACTATTCACAAGTGCACCAACAATCACACAGTCAAATCCACACTACGCGTAGGGAAACCTCGGGAACTGCACTCAGGCACCATCCGAGTCATATCTGTCATGTTTTGGAACTGCACACGCACCATCTAGACGTACCACATACTCGGGAACTGTACTCACGCAACATCCGAGTCACGTCTAGGGACTGAACTCGCACCATCCAGAACATGATCCAGTATCCACAATCACAAACACAATTCATACCACAACACATATCAATCATATCCATGACTTCAAACCAAGTCAAAGGTAATCCCGACAGGGTCTCAAGGCCAAATGTCATTTACACGTAAATCCGTAAAATCACATTGGAAAATAATAAAGTAATCCAGAAATCATCATTGACTCATTAACTAAGTCACAATATCCTTTTAGAAACCTTTTTGACTCCGGACCTAGCCCAAAATATCACTTGCACATTTATCGTAAAACGTGCCTGAAAGACCGATTAAAATAATCATTAAATCACAAATAATCATGCCACATCATCAGGACATCATTGCAATGCAAATCATGCAATCAATCATGTAAAACATTTAACTACGCATGCATAATGCTTTATAAAACAAACGTCCACTCATACACCGTCCAAACCGCTCGTTTTCCGAGCTACACGTGTTTCCGTAATTTCTGACATTTTCCAGGAATCTCGAATCCTGTCCAAAATCATTATTCAGGGTCACTAATGACTTAATTAACATCATATTAATTTCCCAACATTTTTTGGGAATTAAATATTAATTAAACACGTAACATAAACCTTCAGACCCTCGAAACAATATCGAAACGGTGTCCGATTAACTCGAAACCAACGCCAAAATGTTCGTTACATTAAATAGGACAAAAGCCATGTTGACCTCACCTCGAAAATCCCGCTCACGCGCCGTTGCAAGCGGCTGCGCATGAGTCCACGCGCCTGCTACAGTAACCTGCTACAGTGTTCTTCTTCACCCGACTTTCCTGAAAACGGTTGTTCAACTCGCGACATAGCCCGTTTAATTCTCCATCAATTCAACATCTTTTTCGAAAATTCAAACGTCCACTTACCTCAATTCTCCCATTCGATCCCGAATTCTCGAAGACCACAGAACACTGTTCATTATTCGAAGGTCATCATTCTCCATTGTTTTCCTTTAATTGATGCATCAGGGACCTTCGTAGGATTCTCATAAACATATTTTCAAGTTCAATTGCATCGTTCCATGTCTCAAATTCCTCGACTCAAACTCGAAAATCCAATGCTCTCCCCCTTTCTATTCTAAGGCAAAACGACCCGAATTTCCTTCAAATTTAATTGGGTTCGACTCAAATGAATCCCAGAAGGCTAACTGCAAGATCAATTACAACAATCCTAGTCCCTGGTTTCCAATTCGAAATTGAAACAATTCGAATTTCATGGGTTCTTGGGTTTCGGTTTTCCGGGTTTTTCCCTTCCTTTTTTCCTCCCTATTTCCACTCAAATTCACTTATTTTCTTGCTCAATTTGCACTTGTTTCTCAATGGGTTTTGGTTGCGGGTAAGATCGATCAAGCAAGATCATAGACTCTGTTTTTATGTTTTCATTTTTATTTCTTTTAAACTGATATTATGGATTAATATGAATTGGATAGGCAGCCCGTGGCAATCTCAGCCACTAAGCCTCAAATTGAGGTGACATGTGTCACTAGCGGGTGGCATGAGTCATTGATGGGTGATTCATCAATTATCCCAGTCAAATTACCATTTTACCCTTCTATACACAAATGACCAAAATGCCCCTAGCATTCCTCAATCCATAACTTTTTCATCCGGACTCCGATTGACGCATGTCGTCTGTCTACGAATTCAGCGTCCCGAGACCTATCCAACGGTACTTCCAGAAAGTCCAAACAAGGTCCCGATCAAAAAGTCAACTTTCGGCCCTTATAACTAGGGGCAAAATCGTCATTTCCTTCAAATTTTTCCAAATTTTCCTTTTTCAAATTTCCGGGTCGTTACAATATCACACAACAACATCAACCTCTTGCATATCAATTCTCAAATACATATTATTCAAAAATTAGAAATGGAGATGAAAGTCTTTATCATTACTAACAACCATCGTTGTAAATAAGAACATGGTCGCTTTCGTATGTAAATTATTAAGTACTTGTTTGTTTTATTATTTCGTTCTATGTATTTCTTAGTTTTTATGTTGTATTTTAGAGGGGTATATTGTGTATAATGTACCTTTATTATACAATTAAAATTTTTATAGGGTACGATCAGAGTTTAACTCCTAAATCAGTTATATATTATGAAATTTATTTTGCTTTTAGTGAAATTCAACAAGTAAAATATTCTTGCTGCGAAATTATAAATAAAATTATATTTTAATTTATGTTTATATTCAAAGATATTATATTGTTAGTTATCACCAGATGATATTGTTTTATATTATATATCATATATTTATTATATTAAAATTATTTTATAATTTTTATTAGTTAGTATTTATTTTTTTTCCAAAATTTTATTAAAAAAATTTAATTTTTAGGCTAATTTTTTATTATTTTTATTAAGTATAAACAATATCGATATATTTATAAATATTAAGTTTAAATAATATAACCATAAATTTACCAACCACCATTCCACCAAGCATACATATATTTAGCCCTCACTATTTGGCCCAAAAGCCCATGGGCTTATGGAGGCCCGATAGGCCCGGTGGATAAAAGTCCGGCCCGACCCGCTATGGGTCGTGGATCGGCCCGGCCCGAGAGTTAGCGGGCTGGGCTTGGGCTTATGGTGTTCAAGCCTGATAGGCCCGAGCCCGATAAAGCCCGGTAAGCCCAGCCCGACCCGCCCATATAAACTCGGCCCATAAGCCCGAATATATAAAATTCTTATTATTTAAGTATTAATACCTAACCTATTTTTAATATTAATATTTCAGCACAAACCCAAATCTCAACTCCAATTCCACCTAATTTATTTTAGAAAACTCAATGGCCAATACTCTATACAAATGCTAACCGGCTAACCCTATGTCCACCTACTTAAATAAATTTCATTCAATCCTAACCCTTTCCACGTTCCGATTCTCTTCACTAACTGCATTATCTCTCTCCCAACTCTCAAAGTTCAAAACTCATATCTCAGTATCTCACAAATCCACACTCACTCAACACAATCTCTCTTATCTTTCAACCTCATTCTTCCCTTTACGCTTACTTCACTTCTCATTCTTCCTTTTAGTTGGGTACTCTTGAGTCTTGAGCAGATTTGTTAGAGTTTTTAAGGTAAGATTTTAACCAGGCCACGTTTTTGCACCCTTGTGTATTTTTTTTCATTATTAATATATTTTTTCATATTCATATTTTTTTTTGTAACTTTAGAATTTGATCAATAGTTTATTACAAAAACCCACGTAAACCCAACCCAAGTGGACTTAGTAGGCCCGACCCGAAAAGCCCGATAAAAATCCAGTCAGATAAAGCTCAAAGGCTTTTATATATGTAAGTAAGTCTCTCCGACCCAACTCTTAAATTAAAAAAATATTTAATAAACTCGACCCGACTCGACCCAAACCCAAAAAAATTGGACCAGGCTTGCCCGACCCGGCCCAATGAAGAGGGCCAGATATACTTGTCATTACACTCACGAAAAGGAAAAAAATTTCTCATTACCCTCAAAAGATTCATCATCCAACTCAAATCAAATTAACAAACTTAGCTGACTCCTCTCACCTCTCCACACAACTGCTTCTCCAGTACTTTATTAATCACCAACTAAACTCACGGATGAACCAATTAAACCATACTTAATTGATACCTAATTAATCCCACCTTAATTACTTTTATTAACTACACGTCAACTACCAGAAAGCCTTTATCTTGCTCCAGCTTCTCCATCGCCGGAGCCTCCAAGCTGATCTCCACGTCGATGCTTCTCCCGCCGCTCTTCCCCTGGTACAAGTACACCATCCCATCAAACCTGTTGTTCGATCCGCTTCTCACCCCCTCGGGTTTTCCCCACCCGAAATCCACATCGTACACCTGGAACCTCGGCGAGCTGCCGACCGCCACGCAGTTGATTCCGGCATCCTTGAACTCAAAAATCTTCGGCGAGCTCTCCCACTCGGTGTTCCTTTGGTCAATGGCCTTCGAGTTATGCGCTTCGATCGCATTCTGGATCATCGAAGCTCCGAAGTCCGCCGGGTTCGCCGACAACAGCCCGGCCGCGGTGACGGTAAACACGGCCTGGATTAGATTCCCGAAGTAGGTATCGGGCATGGGCGGGTCGATCCGTTTTCGGCAGTCGGCGAAGACGGTGAAGACCGTGTAGTCTTCGGGTTTCAGGAGGCGAGCGTGGGTGACGTGGCGCCATATGTGGACGGAGAGGGACTGGAAGGTGGAGAACGGTTTTGAGGCGCCGGATGGGAGGTTAGCGTTGACGTTGGCCTTGATCTTGTCGATGGCTGCCTCGGAGAACTTGAAGAGTCTCTCTCTCAAGGTTGGGTTCGCTTTGGCGTTGGATGAATCGGTGCCGTTAGATGGGGGCGGAGTGAGGTCGAGCTTCACGCGCGTGTTTCGGGCCTGGGTGCGGTCCAGGAAAGGTCTGGCGGGAATGGATTCGGCCCCATTGCAGATTCCGGCCCACGAACTCATGAAGTGCCACGTGGACGTGCCGTCTAGGATGGCGTGGTTGAAGGCGCATCCTACCGCAAGTCCATCTTTCAGCTTGGTTAACTGCGAAGCCCACGGAATAAAATGTTAATTACGCATACGGAAAGAATTAAAAAGATAGAAAATTTGAGTGCTAACGGTTAATAGTCAATAGTAAATAGTAAAAATAAGTATGAAAAGTTAAAATGGCACTTGTCACAATTTGCATGTTTACATATTATTTCTTATAAAGAATATTAAGAGCATATTGAAAATGACAATGGATATTAATTTCATTTTCTATGACAATTGGATTTAAAATTTTCTCTCTTATATTAAAGGGAACCCCATTAGACCACTAATGCTAAAAATAGCAAATTTTATCATCTGTTCTTATAACAAAAGAGTCACTTCCACGCTTAATAATGGTAACAAATATTTGAATTATGACAAAATCAAATTAATTAATTTAACTCACATATATATATATATATATTACTTTTAAGTCCAATTTGGTATTATTATTTTCTTAAGAAACTACTTTCTTAGACGGTATAAAAATGTTCAATAAAAAATCGTGTTTTTAAAAATGAATTGTATGTTACTTTTAAAAACTGTTTTATACCAAAATATAAAGAACAAGACAAGACACTTTAAATATTATTTCTTTCTATGAAATATTTATTCACAGAAAGTAAAAACAAAAATCATAATTGCACCCAAAATAGTGGATGTGAGAGCATTTAAAAGTTTAAATGCCACCCGATAAAATCACAAATGAATTCAATGCCAACAACCCAAATGCATGTCATTAGATCTCATATAATTAAGAGTAATTAAATAATGAGATTAGACATGAATTATATTTAAAAAAAAAATCATTAATCATAAGTTAATTACCTGAACTGCTAGCAAAGGTCGGTGCATGCCCTCCAAGTTTAGGACCCCATTGTAAGGTATGAAGTCCTTCAAAGCACTAGTGCCTTCCTCAACAGTCAGATCAGCTATGCTGATCTCCTCCGCGGCAGCTTCCGCCACCTCCACACCCTCCATCTCATCCCCGTACTCCACCCTAAACACCCCCTCCTCATCTTTCCCAAGCTTCCCAGCCAACTGATAAAACTCCACCAAAACGACCTCCAACCCCTCCTTCAACTTCTTCACCACCTCCTCAAACTCACCCCCTTTGTAAAAAAGTAACTTTTGGTTGTAGTAAAAAGCTAGGTATGGTAAGTCAAATGTGACCAGCTGACACTCTTTTTTACCTATCTTCTTGTTGGGTTTCACATGGGTTTTGGTGGTGACTTTCACCTTCAAAGCTTCATCCTTTTTCGCCGACTCGGTTGCCATGGATGGCGAGGATATATATATCAGAATCTGACCAGAAAGGTAGCAAGAAAATTTGAAAATGAGGTTGAAGTAAGGCTATGGGGAGATCAAAGTCTGTGTGGGTTGATAAATGAGGTTTTGGAGATACTTATAAACTTGTTGAGAGTGGAGTTGGAGGTGCAATTATGGGTTTCACGAAAGAGGTTGTGACCCATAAATGTCTCTCTTTTACTTGGCGAGTTTCGTGAGCCAACATTCTAATTAACATGTTGTATTTGGTGGTGGTGATCGAGTATTATCATTACATTAATTATCGATGAATTAGTATAATTTAATTCTATGTTACGTTCACAACATGTATCAATCTCGACAAAATATGTGTTGACACAATTATATATACATCAATGCTGCTCAACATTAGTCAATTAATGACAATGGTCTTCTTGTAATAGCTGATAAAATTAGTTGGAACTATTTATGAAATGGTCACCATTCTCCCTTTTTATGACATGCTTATTAGGGGAGGGAGAAATTCACAAATTTAGGATGGTAAAAATGGGAATATGATCTCATATATAAATTTCCACTTATGAAATTACATTTTTTTACTTGGCAGTAATGGATAGAAAAGTATGAATACAAATTATTCCCTTATTTAGTTCAGCTTTAATTCTAGTAACTAGCAATATAGTAAAAGATCATAATAATTTGAATCTTAGTAAATCAATAATGTCATAATTTTGTGTGCATGATACTCATGGCAGATTCTTTGAATTGGTAGTTTCGGGTGCGAAGTATTCTTTTTCATTTGTTGGATTGAAATTCCCGTGAAGGTTCTAATGAAACCCTTTCCTTACACTGTTTAATTATGTATGATTCTTTCTTTGAATTGGTAGCTAGTTTCGTGTGCGTGGTACGCCTTTTGATTTGTATGAATTGAAATCCCTGAAGCCTTTACTTACACTGTTAAGCTATGTACGATTCTTACAATTTATTTAATAGATTATTGTACAATAGACAACTCACAACCATTAAGATGTACTTCATAACTTTGTTGGGATTGTTGAGATCTAATTACGTACCACCATTTATTCCAAGTCCCAAATTACAAATCCTAGCTAGGGTGAACTGGTGAAGCTTATTTTGTTTTGCATTCTAATTTCTAAGAAGCAAATATATAAAAGCCTTACACGAGTAGTAGTTAACGTGAGTTTGATTTTTGTATAAAAATCCAACCACCAGAGTTTAATTCATATTATATTAATTCTACACTGGAAAGTGTAATATATGTGAATTTTATGTAGTGCGACCCAATTTGGCAATTTGTTTTGTTTGGTCACCATCTTTTTGCTGTTGTCTTTGTTTCTTTCATTTTTGGCAATTTTATTAACATTATTTTTGCCCCAACGATGGCCTCTTTTATCTCATCCATATTCGATCGAAGAAAATAGGGATTATAAATAATATTTTGCATATTACTTACTTGATTCATTATGAGACAGATGAAGCAGCCATGTGATGTGCCCACAAATTTATGTGAGGAAGAAGAGTTGGTTGGCATTATTGAATGACCGCCTGCCAGTACACTCATTGTCATTCAAGTCCGCCAACTCTTTTTCTTTTCCCTTCGTACAAGAGATGGAGGACCAAAACCTTCCTACGATGCACAATGGAATAGCTGGCGATGGAATCAATATTTCTACCAAAAATTAATGATAACAATTTTTTTTATTTTAATATTTGTAATGGAATGAATTGAACTTTTTTAGTTAAAATGATAAAATGACAATAAATTAGCATTTCCGGTTTTATATACTCTCTAATTTACTCATTCACTCATGCATAACCCTTATATATCTTAATGAATTAGATCAAACCCAAACCTAAACTAAGGTATGGTATTCCTACTACTATTGGCCTCCACCAACCACAAATGAACGACGTACATTTAGGCTTGTGGCAAATGATCGTGTCACATATGGTTACGTTGATTTTCGATCATTTCATGTCAGCTCATCATAAATTATCATGTGATAGTCAAGGGTGGAGTTTAGGGATGGTCACAGTACGATTCAATACAGATATTGGCAATATCTAAATCCAAACCGTTAAAATCTTAACGGTTCGATACAGTTTGGATTTTCTAAAATTAGAAATAAAACCGTTTCAATCCAAACCGTTACTAACAGTTCGGTTTGGATCGAAACGGTTTAAAACCGTTAAGGAATAAAAAGAATAAGGATATAGAAAAAACAACAATACAAAAAAAAAAATTAATACTCAATATTCAAAATTTTACATATTAAGCTTGCTAAGTATTGAATTGCAAACATTATCATTATACTAAGATTTATCAAACATACAAACTATTTAATAATATTTTATTATACTCTTACATAAGTATATATATATACTAATATAGGTATATCTAGGTATTTTTTTATTTTTATTATTTTTACTTTGTATTAATAATAGATTTACACATTAATAAAAATTAATATATTTCTTAACGGTTCGGTTTGGATTTAACGGATTTCCAAAATGAAAATCCAAATCCAAACAGTTTATAACGGAACGGTTTGGATTCTCAAACCGTTTGACTTTTATTTGACCAAACCTAAACCGTTGGATAAATAACGGTTTGAATCGAATCGATTAGCGGTTTTAACGGATTCGTGCCCACCCCTAGTGGAGCCATACTAGGGCTAGGCTGTACTCTAACCTAGTGTAAGTTTTTAACTTTTTAATATTTTTTTGTAAGTACACCCTACTCAATTAAAATTAGCTCAGTGCAAGTTAATAAAGTCTAAAACAATCACCCTTTTAATGGGAATGGCTGAGGTACAACACCGGTTTTAGTGTGGTGTAAAAAAAAACTATTTGCAAAATGGGAATTTGAGAGAAAAATAATTGTAACCGGTGGCAGGTAAAAATTAAAGAGCACGAGACTAGCTCGTGAGGCATGACTAGTCGAGAGGGTCCTTCCTGGGCAGCAGCAAGGAGGAATCTTGAATTTGGGCGGCAATCTAGAGAGTGTTCCGTGGTTTCATCGTCAAGTCGAGGCATAGTGAGTGACGCAGTGGCGATAAAAGATGGATATGGTCGTCTTGTGGGTTGTCAACGAAGCTGGAAGTGTTCCGTGGTTTTATCGCCAAGTCGAGGCATGGTGAGTGACGCAGTGGCGATAGAAGATGGATATGATCGTCTTGTGGGTCGTCAACGGAGCTGGAAGTCGCGAGTGTTGAAGGCTTGCACAAGTGTAGCGGCAAAAACTAAAATTTACAGGTAAGGATGAATTAGGGTTCGTAGTAGATGAAATTTGAAGAAATTTTGAGTGAAAATACGAGAATGGGTGAAATTGAGTTTGGAAATGGAATGGATGTGGAAAATATGGGGTATTACATGTATGAGTGAACCGGGTTTGTAATTTGTGGAGAGAAATTACAGGATTGGTTGAATAAGGATTAGTGATTGGTCGAATAGGAGAAATTATAGGGCAATTTTTAGGTTTATGATTTATTTATTGGTCGAATAGGAGAAATCCTGTGAATTTGGGTGTGTAATAGTTTTTGTATGTTTTCAACTTACCACTCTCGCTGATAGTAATTGATAGGGTTCCCCGAGTTATTTATCTGAAAATTTTATTTTGCACACTTTTGCTATATTGGTTAATTTGACTTTGAATATGCTTCGATTTTTAGATATTTCAATTGTAGTATGTTATTAATTTTGAGAGATTTGGTGCAGTGCAAAGGTGAAAATGCAATGAGGCTTTGTGAAGTCAGGTTTCATTTAAATTTTAGTGAGTTAGGTTGTCGAGTTCTAGTGCTCGCTCACTAAGGCCTGAAGAAATGCTAGGTAAAACATAGTTTTTTTTATATAGAAATGACATACATATGTAGGGAATTGGTAAGGTATGATGAAATGTGTAGTTAAGGTGAAAGAATCTTTCGAGGTGGTGTGTGAAAATAGTTTTAATTATAATTTGTTCATATGTGAGATGAAAATTTGCTTGAATAGTGTTTGGTCATCCTTGTAGGTTAATGAATGATGAATGAATCATTATTGTCTGTGGAGAGGGTTAGATGTAAGTTTTGTACCTTCAGATTTTGTTCTTCCCCTATATTGAGAAAGTAGGTGTTGTTTGGAATGTAAGGATTTGATGTGGCATCGTTATTAGTTGTGTATATTGTGTTACTAGTTTCTATGTAGGAGTTTGTTTGACCTGTGGAGGTGTTTGTTCCTGGAAATTCTACCACACGGCAGTGGACTAAGTGCCAAAAAGATCCAACAAATCAGAACATAAATTTTCTTTTCTTTTTTTATCATGCTGCATAGACATTAAAAATTTTAGCTAACAATAAGATATCATGCTCATTTTAATTTTTAGTACAGTCGGACTTGGACTCACAAACTTTTATTGTTGCTTTGTTTCTGTTCCTGTAATACTTGTTGGGAAGCATTCTCTTTTACTAGCCATTGAGGTATGGCTATTCTTCTTCTTCTGTAATTACTTGTTTTTTTTATCCGTATTTACATGAAAATTACCGTCTTCCGTGTTTCAGTATTTGATTTCAAACTTTTTATGTTCAATTTTCTGAACCAGAAAGAATTTGCTCAAAACTCAGAAAGAGTTAAAGCGGTGGATCTTCATCCAACTGAGCCATGGTAATTCTGCTATGTCTTTGATATCTCATAACTTCCATTTTCATATTCTAATCATGTCATTATCAAGTTGTGCAATATAAATGTAAATGCAAACAAAAACTTCTATGGTTTTTTATGCAGGATTCTAGTTAGTTTGTATTCATGAACTGTTAACATATGGAATTACAACTCACAGGTAAAAACCATTTTTCACCTAGCCAATTATCGCAGTTTGAATTCTCATTCAAAATAATTTTCATCATTTAAAAGGCTAATGTAATGTTTCTACTGTTGTAGGCAGTTGAGAAATCCATCAAGGCCACATAGTCACCAGGTACATATGACCTCGCCTACTGATCATATAAATTTTCTCATTGACAAAATATCTGCATTTTGTTCATGACATGTTTGTGCATTTGCAGTCAGGTCAGCAAAGTTCGTAGCACACAAACACTAGATTGTAACCGATTCTGATGACAAGTTTATTCGTGTCTACAACTATGATACGATGGATGAGATCAAAGAATACGAAGCACATACTGACTTTATCAGGAGTGTCTCTGTTCATCCTAGTCTACCATATCTCTTGTCATATTTGTTTGTTCCTTGTTGTCGGTAATATCTTTATGGTTATATAAAACTGTTTTGTGGATACATTGGTAAGATTTAAGGTCCTAAGGATTTGGGTTCCTGCTTTATTTATATGTGATCCTTTAAGGATGACTAATTGGAATGAAATCACATCTATAAATTATAGACACTTTGATGAGGGAATTGGGTTTAGATTTGTATTTGATTCTAAGACTATTTGTTAGAAAAACATTAGATTTGAAATATGTAGATGCCATAATAATGAAAGTGATTTGAAATGACTAGATGCACAAAGTCATTCAAAATCCATTTGTTTTTTTCACTTCTCTGCTTATTCAAATAATCAAATCCTACTACCATACATATGCATTGTATCTCTGACTAACAATTTTAGCGTTTTATGAAATCTAAATCCAAATCCTTTCAGAAAAAAAGAGTCTTATTGTTTTCAGATACCGGAAGAATCATTGAATGAAAACTCTAACAAGTTTATTAACTTTTTTGTTCATGTGCTCATTTGGTGTTGAAAGCATACTTATAAGATTCATTTTTGCATAACCGATGACATTTAAATTTGATGAATGGAAACTCATCTTACTTACAGTTAAAAAACTAGTTTCAAGACCACAACCCATTATGTGTAGTATTTTTACCATTTACAAAGGAATTAGTCTAAATATGTATGCTTCTTTGGATGAGTATGGAAATTGAGCTAGGCTTGATCGACATGAATGTTTGCTATTCTAAATATGTCTTTTGTTATGTTTCTAATCATTCCTTTATGTTTGTTCTTCCACAGGTTGGATATCGGCCTGTATCAGATAAGGCATTTCTAAATTCAGTGAGCACATGAAATAGGTACTTAGATGTACTTTTATTGTTATTTGTCAACTGTTGGTAGTATTTGTAATGGAAGGTGATGTTCAATACATATGAGCTTGCATTGCATGACAGGACCCGTCCCAATCCCACTGGGACCACCCGGGGACGTGACCCGCTCCCGTCTGACAATGACTCTAAACATACCAAAATTACCCTTAAATAAAAACCGAAGACTCACATAGATAGATAATGTACAAACACAGTGTTTAAAGTGATACTGTCAGACAAGGGAAAGTAAAATACAACATGTGAGCACACTAGTCAGAGTACATTTATTCGGTGCTCAACCTACCCACAAGTGGGTGTACAGGTGCACAGCTAGGCAAACTAAACCTCTTCCTCCTCCTCCGGATCCTCCTCCTCTATTGCCGTGTCAGGGTCTAGAGGGGTCAGTAAAACAAGGGTGAGTGGGCCAAAAATAACAGTTTAGAAATCAATTTAATAATAAAATAATCATAAGGTTTTACCCCTCCGTTTTCCAAATCTTGCATGCAGTGAAAAACATAATATTATAAACCAGTGAACCACAATAATAATCGTAAGGTGAAACTAACATATCAGTGCACTGTAAAAAACCCAACCCAAATGATGTCACGGTTCTAAGGCTACGCGTTGCCACTCAGGGTCTCACACCCGAGACTCTCTAGGTACATCAGCTCCCGGTATCCCGGTCACTGCCCGAGGTATATGAACATGCCTTCCTGAGAGTAAGCAGCCCAACGGGGGTCAACTCCACTCAGTCAGAGCCCCGTGACTACTCCAGGGTCCACCCAGGCCAACGACCCTCCCTGGAGGAGACAATATACACAGGTAGGAAAGTACAGTACAATAACAGTATAGTTTACCCTATGTCCCCCGGACATCCCAAGCAAAATCCACATATAATCCAGACGGGTCTCATGCCCAAAACATTGTAATAACATATATAAACAGTTCATAAGACTCATCAGTGGAAATAGTAAAACAGTTTATGCATGCAAGCCTTTTATAAATCAAACAGCCCACTCACACTCGGTCCTTGCTGCTCAACGATCTCTATAAACCTGTATTATTATTCCTGAGGGTTACTTAAGGGCCCTATAATATCAATACCAAGACCCTAGAACAGATCCGCCTCAAAAACGCGTCCCGGGCACTATTCCCGGTGCTTCAAACCCCCTTTTGACCAACTTAACGATCTCCGATCGACACGAAACCACCTCCATTGGATCCGTATCGTCGAAACCTTGAAAATGGTACCGGCCCCACCAAAATTACTGTTCACACGCGCCCCCACGCGCCTGGTCAACGCGTGGGTCAACGCTGCTACAGTACCGCTGACGTCAGCAGTGACGTCATGCTGACGTCAGCATGACGTCATCACTGACACTTGTCAGGTGACACGTGGCATGTTCTGATTGGTCCCTGGTCTGACAACATCTGACAGGATGACGTCATCATGACGTCAGAAGTGACGTCAGCATGATGACATCATCATGCTACAGTACCGGGTCGACCCGTTTGACTGGAACCGGGTCGCCGTCGACCCACGGTTTGACCCGATTTCACCACACGATTCCGGCCACCATTTTCGACGGGGTTGATCCCTATGGGATCGTCTAGGTCTGTCCTATGGTTCTACAACCTCGAAACAAGAAGAAAGTGGAAGAAAACTCACCAGAATATCTCTGAAACTCACGGTCACGGTCCGGTTGTCGTCTCCGGTGATCCACGGCGTCTCCGTCGTCCAACCCGGTCCCAAACGACTCGTCTCTCACCCTAGGACATGTCTACCACCTAACAATCAATTTCTAAGCATTAAACACGATCGGGTCGAACAGGGAAGGAAAACGGGTTTGTCGGGTTTTGGGTCTTACCGCCGCCGTCACGCCGCCGTAGCCCTCGCCGTCGTCCAGTTAGGCTCCTAGGATCCCCACGGTGCAGACTGGAGCTCCTCCCGCGTCGAGGTGAGGTGGTTATCGAGTTTTGCTTCCTGGACCCGTTTCCTTGAGGTTTTCGGGTCGTGTTTTGGACGGGATTTTCAGGGCTGGGAAATGGGGTGGTGGCTGCCGGTGATGCTCGGTGATGGTTAATGGATGTTGGTGATGCTGCTGGTGATCGGGTGGTGGTGTGAGAGTGGCTGGTTCGATCGCCTGGTTTGAGAGAAAATGGGAAGAGAAGCACGGGTGTGAAGGGGGAATGGATGTGTGTGTTTGTGTGTTTGTAAGCAAAGCAGAAACAGATCGTGCATGAAGCAGAAAAAACAGAGGAAATGAAGGGCCAAGATTCATTTGAGCAGATGATCCAAAGGCTAGGAACAATTGGAGGGAAAAAGAATTAATATAAAAATTGATTAAATAGTGTTAATCGCTTTATGGGAATAGTGTGGCCTTGGATGGGTGACACTTGTCACCAATCCATCGGTTTGATTTAAATATTAGGTTGGCAGGGATTCCCGTAATTAATCAATATTTTATTCCGTTGTTCTCGGTTCGTAAATTCCGCTAAAACGCTTCCTTGACCATAACTTCTTCATACGAACTCCGATTTCGGCGTGCCGCCTGTCTACGGATTCGTGACGTCACGATCTACGTCATAGTCATGGGTCAAAGTCCAAATTATTTCCTGAGAAAAAGTCAAAGTTTCCCCCCAAGGGTAAAACAGTCTTTTTACATTAAAATATTATTATTTCCGGTTCGGGTCGTTATAACCTACCCTCCTTACAGAAATTTCGTCCTCGAAATTTACTCAAACAAGAATGGGTACTGCCCTCTCATCAACTCCTCGGGTTCCCATGTCGCTTCCTCCACCTCGTGGTTCCGCCATAGTACTTTAACCAAAGAAATCGTCTTGTTCCTTAAGACCTTTTCCTTCCTATCCAGAATCTGCACTGGCCGTTCCTCGAAACTCAAATCGGTCATCAGTTCAAGTGGTTGCTCTGGCAGTGCATGAGAGTCATCCCGAAGATACTTCCGTAGCATCGATACATGAAACACGTCATGTACTCGGGAAAGCTCCGAAGGTAGTGCTAAACGGTAAGCCACCGGACCAATCCTCTCGACAATCTCATATGGTCCGATATAACGAGGACTCAATCTCCCACGTCGTCCAAATCGAAGAATCTCTTTCCACGGCGATAACTTTAAAAAGACAAAGTCACCAACCTCGAACTCTAAATCTCGGATCCGTCGATCTGCATAGCTTTTCTGACGATCCTGGACCGCCTTCAATCTCTCCCGAATAACCCGAACTGTCTCCTGGGTCATATCCATCAGATCCGGCCCCACTGCGGTTCTTTCTCCGATCTCCATCCAGCATACCGGTGTTCTGCACTGTCGACCGTACAGTGCCTCATATGGTGCCATCCCTATACTCGCATGGTAGCTGTTATTGTAGGCAAACTCCATCAATGGCAATCGATCAGCCCACAAATCCTGGAATTGCAATACACAAGCTCTCATCATGTCTTCGAGAGTCTGTATCGTCCTTTCAGACTGCCCGTCGGTCTGTAGGATGGAATGCCGTACTGAAATGCAATTTCGTGCCTAAGGCAGTTTGCAGACTCCTCCAAAATCTGGATGTGAAACGCGGATCCCGATCCGACACGATCGACTCTGGGGTACCGTGTAGTCGGATGATCTCATTAATGAATAACTGGGCCAAACGGTTGAGCTTGTACGTCTCACGTACAGGCAGAAAATGTGCTGATTTAGTCAACCGGTCCACTATTACCCAGACTCCATCAACTCCACTCCTTGTCTTCGGTAACTTGAAGACAAAGTCCATTGTAATATGATCCCACTTCCATTGTGGAATTGGAAGTGGCTGCATAGCCCCATACGGACGCTGCCGTTCTGCTTTGACCTGCTGACAGATCAAACATTTGCTGACAAACTCAGCTATCTCCCTCTTCATCCCTGGCCACCAATAATAGTCCCGGAGGGTACGGTACATCTTTGTCCCTCCTGGATGCATAGCATAGGCCGAACTGTGGGCCTCGTCTAAAATCTCCCTCCTCAACTCTGGTACCGCAGGTACACACAATCTCCCAAGCTTTACCAATGCTCCATCGCCCCTTACGGAGAAATCTTGTCTCTGTCCGGATTCAACCTCGTTCCTGTAATCACAAAGTATCTGGTCCTGTAGTTGAGCCTCGATGATCCTGTCGACCAACACGGGTCACACATGAAAGCTAGCCAACAAGGCTCCCTGATCGTCCATCCCTAACATAACTCCGCTCTTCCGAAGTTCCACTAGCAAAGGAAGATACACCAATCTCAAATGCGCAACTGATCCCGCCGACTTCCTGCTAAGTGCATCAGCTACAACATTTGCCTTGCCAGGATGGTACTCGATGGTACAATCATAATCCTTCAACAACTCCAACCATCTCCGCTGTCTCATGTTGAGTTCCTTCTGAGTGAACAAATGTTTAAGACTCTGGTGATCAGTAAATATTCGGCATGTCACACCGAACAAATGATGTCTCCAGATCTTTAGAGCATGAACCACCGTCGCCAATTCCAAATCATGAGTAGGGTAGTTCAACTCGTGCGTCTTCAGCTGCCGGGATGCGTAAGCAATCACTTTTCCATTCTGCATCAATACACAACCCAAACCCTGCAGCGATGCATCACTATATACCACGAACTCTCCACTACTGTCCGGTAATGCAAGGACAGGTGCAGTGGTTAATCGGAACTTTAATTCCTGAAAACTTTGTTCACACAGATCGTCCCATACGAACTTCACCCCTTTCCGGGTTAACCGAGTCAATGGTGCGGCAATCTGGGAGAAACCCTCTACGAATCTCCGATAGTAGCCTGCTAACCCAACAAAACTTCGCACTTCTGTCACCGTGGTCGGTCTTGGCCAATTTGTCACAGCCTCCGTTTTCTGAGGATCCACACTTATCCCCTCGGGTGATATAATGTGACCTAAGAATCCAATACTATTTAGCCAAAACTGACACTTGCTTAACTTAGCATACAGCTGCTCCTGTCGTAGTTTACCCAATACCCTTCGTAAGTGCTCCTCATGAGCCCTGACACTGGTTGAGAAACCGCTCTCGGAAGGTCTCCCATGGAATGGTGTGAACAGTCCAGCCGGCCAAAACAAGGTTGTGCCACCATCGATAGGCGCTCCCATCCAGTAGGAAAGTCGCCAGTATGACACGCTCCTCCGGAGGACAGTGCATGACCTCGAAAATCCTCTCCCAGCGGTCAATCCACTGGTGTGCTTCCTCAGGGTCGGTTCCCCCACTGAAGTGTGTAGCACCCAGGCGCTGAGCCCGCTCAATGCTCGCAGTGTCTCCATTTCCTCCATTGCCCTCGTCAACACGTGCACGGGGTTCACGTCGGGGAGGCATATCCAACTGTGAAGAGGCAAACATGTTAAAAGACATCGAAAGCGACCATGTACAAAGTACAAACCGCTAACCTAGTACTCTGACTACTAATCCTAATGCTCTGATACCAAGCTGACAGGACCCGTCCCAATCCCACTGGGACCACCCGGGGACGTGACCCGCTCCCGTCTGACAATGACTCTAAACATACCAAAATTACCCTTAAATAAAAACCGAAGACTCACATAGATAGATAATGTACAAACACAGTGTTTAAAGTGATACTGTCAGACAAGGGAAAGTAAAATACAACATGTGAGCACACTAGTCAGAGTACATTTATTCGGTGCTCAACCTACCCACAAGTGGGTGTACAGGTGCACAGCTAGGCAAACTAAACCTCTTCCTCCTCCTCCGGATCCTCCTCCTCTATTGCCGTGTCAGGGTCTGGAGGGGTCAGTAAAACAAGGGTGAGTGGGCCAAAAATAACAGTTTAGAAATCAATTTAATAATAAAATAATCATAAGGTTTTACCCCTCCGTTTTCCAAATCTTGCATGCAGTGAAAAACATAATATTATAAACCAGTGAACCACAATAATAATCGTAAGGTGAAACTAACATATCAGTGCACTGTAAAAAACCCAACCCAAATGATGTCACGGTTCTAAGGCTACGCGTTGCCACTCAGGGTCTCACACCCGAGACTCTCTAGGTACATCAGCTCCCGGTATCCCGGTCACTGCCCGAGGTATATGAACATGCCTTCCTGAGAGTAAGCAGCCCAACGGGGGTCAACTCCACTCAGTCAGAGCCCCGTGACTACTCCAGGGTCCACCCAGGCCAACGACCCTCCCTGGAGGAGACAATATACACAGGTAGGAAAGTACAGTACAACAACAGTATAGTTTACCCTATGTCCCCCGGACATCCCAAACAAAATCCACATATAATCCCGACGGGTCTCATGCCCAAAACATTGTAATAACATATATAAACAGTTCATAAGACTCATCAGTGGAAATAGTAAAACAGTTTATGCATGCAAGCCTTTTATAAATCAAACAGCCCACTCACACTCGGTCCTTGCTGCTCAACGATCTCTATAAACCTGTATTATTATTCCTGAGGGTTACTTAAGGGCCCTATAATATCAATACCAAGACCCTAGAACAGATCCGCCTCAAAAACGCGTCCCAGGCACTATTCCCGGTGCTTCAAACCCCCTTTTGGCCAACTTAACGATCTCCGATCGACACGAAACCACCTCCATTGGATCCGTATCGTCGAAACCTTGAAAATGGTACCGGCCCCACCAAAATTACTGTTCACACGCGCCCCCACGCGCCTGGTCAACGCGTGGGTCAACGCTGCTACAGTACCGCTGACGTCAGCAGTGACGTCATGCTGACGTCAGCATGACGTCATCACTGACACTTGTCAGGTGACACGTGGCACGTTCTGATTGGTCCCTGGTCTGACAACATCTGACAGGATGACGGCATCATGACGTCAGAAGTGACGTCAGCATGATGACGTCATCATGCTACAGTACCGGGTCGACCCGTTTGACTGGAACCGGGTCGCCGTCGACCCACGGTTTGACCCGATTCCACCACACGATTCCGGCCACCATTTTCGATGGGGTTGATCCCTATGGGATCGTCTAGGTCTGTCCTATGGTTCTACAACCTCGAAACAAGAAGAAAGTGGAAGAAAACTCACCAGAATATCTCTGAAACTCACGGTCACAGTCCGGTTGTCGTCTCCGGTGATCCACGGCGTCTCCGTCGTCCAACCCGGTCCCAAACGACTCGTCTCTCACCCTAGGACATGTCTACCCCCTAACAATCAATTTCTAAGCATTAAACACGATCGGGTCGAACAGGGAAGGAAAACGGGTTTGTCGGGTTTTGGGTCTTACCGCCGCCGTCACGCCGCCGTAGCCCTCGCCGTCGTCCAGTTAGGCTCCTAGGATCCCCACGGTGCAGACTGGAGCTCCTCCCGCGTCGAGGTGAGGTGGTTATCGAGTTTTGCTTCCTGGACCCGTTTCCTTGAGGTTTTCGGGTCGTGTTTTGGACGGGATTTTCAGGGCTGGGATATGGGGTGGTGGCTGCCGGTGATGCTCGGTGATGGTTAGTGGATGTTGGTGATGCTGCTGGTGATCGGGTGGTGGTGTGAGAGTGGCTGGTTCGATCGCCTGGTTTGAGAGAAAATGGGAAGAGAAGCACGGGTGTGAAGGGGGAATGGATGTGTGTGTTTGTGTGTTTGTAAGCAAAGCAGAAACAGATCGTGCATGAAGCAGAAAAAACAGAGGAAATGAAGGGCCAAGATTCATTTGAGCAGATGATCCAAAGGCTAGGAACAATTGGAGGGAAAAAGAATTAATATAAAAATTGATTAAATAGTGTTAATTGCTTTATGGGAATAGTGTGGCCTTGGATGGGTGACACTTGTCACCAATCCATCGGTTTGATTTAAATATTAGGTTGGCACAGATTCCCGTAATTAATTAATATTTTATTCCGTTGTTCTCGGTTCGTAAATTCCGCTAAAACGCTTCCTTGACCATAACTTCTTCATACGAACTCCGATTTCGGCGTGCCGCCTGTCTACGGATTCGTGACGTCCCGATCTACGTCATAGTCATGGGTCAAAGTCCAAATTATTTCCTGAGAAAAAGTCAAAGTTTTCCCCCAAGGGTAAAACAGTCTTTTTACATTAAAATATTATTATTTCCGGTTCGGGTCGTTACATTGCAGGTTTCCAATGTCAGAATTGAATAAAGATAATGACTTTGTTGTTGAAAACAAAGATGCAAGTGAAGAAGAGGATGATGATGAGAATGAAGATGATGGTGATGATGATGAAGAGGACTCAGAATAAGAGAATGATGATGATGTCGATGATGAAGACTCAAATGATGATGTTGAGGGCAATGTAGGAAGCAATGATGAATATATGGGTTTAAATTTGTGTTATGGCCTGAATTTGGGTTCGTTATGATCTGTTAATTTGAATTTGAAGGTTATGGATTCTCAAAACTCTCTTGTAAAAAAAAGCAGGTGTAAATTGAAAGGCCACACACCTAGGCGAGGTTTTTGATATATGATGTTGTAAAAAGTGATTATTAATGGTTAGTAATTTGAATTTTGATCATTCCTCTACATTAGCAATGGTTGAAAGCTTGGTAGCTTGGTTTCCTTTATCCTAACTAATTAGTGTAAGGCTTGATAGGAAAAAAGCTTACAACTTGTCAAAATATTGATAATTACGTTTTCTGATGTATATGAATTTGGTGGCATTGTGCCATGCAATTGGTATTCTAAGGGGAGGTAATTAGTATTTGATCTGGGTATGCATGTGTTATTTTGCTTAATTTTCTTTAAGGTTATGATGTGGGATAGGTGAATTTTATAAAAGGAGTATAAAATAAGTAAGTATAAGATTTTGGTGTTGGATCGAATAATTGGAAGCAATGTGCGAATGAAAAACTTAATGAATTAGATTATTTGATAATTGTGATGGGGATGAATTGGTACATGGGGTTGTGAATGAATGTAAGAAGGAATTATTGAACAAGAATAGAGGTACGAAAAATGCCCCCCAAACAGAAAAATGTGGTACTTCGATTTTATATAACGGAAACTCCCCTATAGGTATTTTGAGGTACGAAAAAGCCAAGTTGGAAAAACGACAAAATTTTCCCTATCTCACTATCTACACGAAAATAGGTAAAATTTATTTATCGATTACATTATGTTCAATTGTAACTTTAACAAAAATTGAGTAAGTTCGAACTTGTATTTGATCATTATTGTAGTTGAAATGAAAATGAGGAAATAAACGTATGAAAGGAATTCATTTAAACACTACATGGATGTGGTAAAGATGATTTAAACTTTATAAACGTATGTGGACATCAATCATCCGATCCAACCCTTTAGATTTAATGCATATAATCCTAGATCAGTTACAAAAAATATAAATTGAGCATGTTGATGTTCATGTACTAAGGAACGTTTAGAAACCAAAGTTCTGAAGTATGTTAGAAACAGTTAAATAAATACGTGGAGGCGTTTATACCAATTAGCAGTGCGAATTTGGTTCCCCAGATTTCTTATAAGAAATATGCTCCCGCATCGAATTTAATATAATTTTAATTAAGCAACAACTAATTTATATATAAAAAAATTAAATAAAACAATTCCCAAATAACCCAATTTAGTAATACCTGAACGTTAAAAAAGGAAAATCAGTTATTACCATCACATTACATCTACAGGGCAGATGCTCATTCTTCAATAATTCACCTGCATTTTGCACAAAACAATAAACATACAAGTTAATGAGGACTTCTCATTCCACACAGTGGTTGTACGAAGCGAAGGGGTAGCCTCATTCTCTCCAGCACAGCAATTAGTCTCCATCAGGCTGTCAGCTTCGATTATCAGATGAGAAAGGACGCCAGGCTGAAAAGCCGACTTGACGTCAGTTTAGTATAACTGACCTGTCAGAGTGAGTGGTAGGCGAGACACCGACATTCTATCTCGAGGGAGACTTATGCGCCGACAAGTGACTTCTCGAGAGTCTAGTTGGAGCTTTATAAGCTCCGGTGACAGGGAGTGCTGACGGGTACTGTAGTGGGGTCAGATGTGTTTGTTGACACGAAAGTGCCCCGAGTTGGAGGCATGATTGGATTTCCACAGTTTAGTTGTGGAATTGGGTTAGTTGGAATTTCGAATATGAAATTCTTTGAGGGAAGTTTGTAACAACCCGTCCCTGATTTTAAAGATTAATTAAGACTTAATTACGGATTAGCTAGACTAATTGGGGATTAGTCAAGGATTTTCAGATGTTCAGGGAAAAATTATGATTTTACCCCTAGAAAAGAGTAAAAAGTTTATTTTTGACCCGGGAGGTCCAATGCACGAGGACCGAGTACTGTTACATAGATCGTGTTGATATGAGTCCATAGATAGGTGACACGTCGAAATCGGACGTTCGACGAGAAAGTTACGGGTCACGAAAGTTCGGAGTAACTATTGCACGTTTACGAGACATGCGACATTTGTCACTTAGTGGGCCCCAGATATTTTTTTGGCCCAATGGATGAGTGACAAGTGTCACTCATCCATTACTCAGTATGATTACATACATGCATATCGCCTTATTTCATCCTCATCGAATTTTCACCCGATCTCACCCGAAAACCACTCACCACAACACACCCCAACCTTCAAAAATCTTCATCTTTATTGTTGACCTGAACGGGGAAGTGAGAGAGCTGGCTGGGTGAGGACAGAGCAGTCGTGGGCGCCGGTGGAGCCACGGGAGGAAGGTAAAAACCCGATAACCCCCCTTTGTGATTTCAAATTCGAATTTTTGAATGGGACGCTAGGGGTGTGTTTTGATGCTAGAGATGGCTTCTCTGAGCTCAAGTGAGCGTGTAGGAATGAAAATGGGAGGCTAAGGACGGCTGAGCAACCCTAGAACGGAACACGAAGGTTGGTCGCCACTACTCAATTGATCTAAGGTGAGTTTTGGCCCGTTTTTCTTCATTCTAAGGTCATAGATCAATTCTAGTGACAGGACCTGTCCTCAATCCCCCCTGGATTAACGAGGAA
The DNA here is from genome assembly GCA_032719365.1 of Prinsepia uniflora. NCBI lineage: Eukaryota > Viridiplantae > Streptophyta > Magnoliopsida > Rosales > Rosaceae > Prinsepia > Prinsepia uniflora. The sequence continues at coordinate 57,045,068 of CM064869.1, read as the reverse complement.
CGCCGTTGATCTTGTCTGACACAGAGTGTCAGACCAGAGAAAATTAAAACCTTTAGCCCGAAGGCTTCCAGAGTACGCTAGGATCCGGATGAGGTATGTGATATCTCGGTCTCTGCTACGGTCCGTATCATAGTCAACCTGAAGGGTATTGAAAACAGAAAGACTGTGAGAGGACAAAAAGTAATAGTTCGATAAAACATTTCATAAAAGACCTTTATACCCTTCACTAAAAAGCATGCATGCATAGTAAAACCATTTATCCAATCACATATGTTTAAACAACCATAATCATACGGGCTCCTGCTCAAACCATTTACAGAAAACCATAACATAGTAAACATATGCGGGATCTCAGTCCAAATCCATTTATCATTATAAAACACAATTTTCCGAACCATTTGAAATCATGTTTATCCAATATATTTCATATAACCAAACCTATCATGGTAATATTGTAATGACCCGTCCCAGAAATTAGGATTAAGACGGTGATTAGTGAAGGATTAGCGAGCTTAATCGGTGGTTAGTTGGTCCCGATAGGTCTGTTAGTGTAGAATGACGATTTTGCCCCAAAGTTGGGTAAAAAGTTAACTTTTAGTTCGGGTGGTCAATTGGGTATTTACCGATGACTGTGACGTAGTTTGGGACGTCACGAATCCGTAGACAGGTGGCATGCCCTATTTCGACATCGGAGGACGAAGTTATGATGTTCGGAAGGTTGAGGGCATTTTTGTAATTTGGTTAAATTAGGGGGGAAAAGTTGACTTTTCTTACGGTCGGGTTTTGAGACGTTGACCTAGGACTGTTAGGTAGATCTCGTCGTCCTGAATTCAACGACAGGCGGCACGTGTTCATCGGACCTAGGATGTGTGAGTTACGCGTCTAGAAAGGTAGTGGCATAATTGTAATTTCAGTCACAAGTAAGGGGAATTTTGGTCTTTCTGTGTCTTGGGATTTGGGCCAATCAGATAAGGCCAATTGTACTGTGAGATTGGGATATTTTGTGAGAGGGTTGAGGGGATGGTGACACGGGGGAGAGCTCTAGTGGGTTCTAGGATTCTTCACGGTTCCAATTAAATGGTTGTGCCGTGTGTGTGTGTGTGTTCGAACAAGTGAGAAGCAGAGGGTGAGATGGAGAGGAATTGGACGTTGGCCATGGGCGTTTGTGTGTCCTGGTGGGTGAGGAGTGACCAGAGATCGAGAGAGAGACAGTGAGAAGGTTGGGAGGTGAAGTGTTTGTGTGTGTGTGTGTGAGGTGTGAGCTCACGGGAAAACCAGAGAACAGAGAGGGATTTAGGTGGTGGTGTTGCCGTGAAGGTGACCAATCGAGGCTGGTGGAGGTGTCCAGAGGACGGAGGAGGACGAGAGGAGTCGTGTGTTCACGGCTGAGCTCACGGCGGTGGCCTGAGCACAGGTAATTTCGCGTTCCCTTCCAACTGCTCTGTTTTTCCGTTTTGTTTCAAATCGATAGTTGTGAAGTCTGGGGCTAAGTCGAGGGTTTCTGTGAGTTGGGTGAGACTCAGTAGGGTCCTAGGAGTTGTTTAGTGTAGCCATCGTGACGGGGGAAGACTTGGGTGGCCGGTTTCTGAAACAGGGGACTGATCGGGTTTGGTTTCAAGTTTGAGACGACGGGTTTTAGGCTGTGTCGAGGTGTGAGAGTAAGGGGAATAGGTTGCTTAGGACTGGACGGTGATGATGGTGAAGAAAGGAGTCGCAACTGTGCAGGAACGGCGGAGAACCGGGTACGTCGGTTCAGACTGGTTCGTCCAAGGTAGACGATGATGAACATTGATCGTGTGCAGGCGCGTGAGGCCCACGCGTAGCCACTTTGGGTGGCGCGTGAGGCCCACGCGTAGCCACTTTGGGTGGCGCGTGGGGGCGCGTGCGGAAGTTTTTGGGAAAACGGTCAACATAGTTTTTGGTCCAGGAGTTATAACGAGTCTAATGGAATTAGTTTCAGGTTAATCAGACGTCGATTCGAAGTAGTTCTGCGAGATTGGAGGTTTAGGGTTCCGGTTTGTTATGCTTAGGACCCGTGGAATGTTGGGAAAAATTAGGAGAGTCTTAGTAGACGTGTTAGTGACGTACTTTGGTGACTTGTGACAGGATCGGGACTTCCTGAGGAAGCTGAGGAACGTACGGGATGTACGGGGCGCGAGTGACGTGCTGGTAACTGTGAGTGGACCCCTTCTCTAAACTCGAGCATGCATAACTGTTTTTAATTACTTGTTTTATGGTTTTACACGTGATTTCATGATTGTTGAATATGTGATGTTGGTTTCTCATAATTGCACGTTTTTCGAGAAAATACGATTTTCAACACATTTTACGAGGAAGTTTGGAATTCTGATTTCGATACTATGATTTGGGATTTCCAATGATCAATGGTTTTGGAACATGATTTTGATGATCAAGGCTTTCGGTTTTTAAAGTGGATTTCCAGATTTGGGTTCGGAATTACGGTTCTGGACGCCGAAAGGGCTTCAGACCGGTGATTTCGGATTCGGGTTTGGATGTGGATTTAGAAATGGTTTTTCAAATGGTTTTGGATTGGATTTGCTGGATCTGGATATTGGGTTTAAAGACCCGGATATTATGTTTGACGGGGGGCAGGCCCAGATTGGGTTTAAAGACCCGGATTGAGTTTAAAGACTCAGATATTATTGAGGCCTGGATTGAGTTTAAAGACTCGGGAGTTTAAAGACTCGAATAGGTCCAGCAGGTTTGATCGGATAATGATTGGTTGAAACTTATGTTTTATGACGTGGTTTTTATGATGCTTATGACATGATTTCTATAATTGTTTTTATGATGTTTCTGCAAATGTTTTTATGACAATCTTTATGTGATTTATAACTGATTTCAGTAATGGGTTATGCATGTGTGTTTTCAAAACAGAGGGCTAAAACCCTAGTTTTATTATGAAATGGTTTTCGGAAAGTATTTTATTATTTATGGTCCACTCACACCTTCTGTTTTAAATTGGCCTCCAGGTCGTGGAGCTAGTGCGGGGGTTGACGTTGAGGCAGCGTCGGAGGCATAGAGTACCCGAGAGTGACCCCGGAGTGCTTTAGATTTTCCGTTGTGCGTGTACTTTGTTTATCGGTTTTCTTTCTTTTGAATTTGGTACCATGCTCTGTAAGACTTTAACTTCGGGATGTTTAAACTTTTCTCCTGCGTCTGGCATGTAGTTTGGTGTTTTTTCGCGAGGTTACTTAGGTCTTTGTGTCGGGGTGTCAGACGGGAGCAGGATTTACCTCGGTTTTCGGAGTGGAGCCGGGGTGGGTCCTGAAAATTGGTATCAGATCATAGGTTTGTTGAGTTTGTCGGGTTTGTCGGTTAGTGAGGTTGTGTTTAGGTTGTTTGACTATTTCTATGCCTCTTTCAGCGTGCGGTTGACTATGCCTCCGAGACGTGGACCCCCTTCACGACCTGAAGACGAAGCAGCGAGAGGGACAGAGAGTGCTACGATTGAGCGAGCCCAGCAGCTCGGGGCTACTACTTTTAGTGGTGGGGCGGATCCTGAGGAAGCCCAGAGGTGGATCACAAGACTTGAGCGGATTTTTGCAGTGATGCATTGCCCACCGGAGGATCGAGTGTTACTGGCCACGTTTTTACTGGACGGTGCGGCGTATGAGTGGTGTTATACCCTCGAGTTGTCTGGTTGGGACGCCTACACAGTGACCTGGGAGACGTTTCGGGAGAGGTTCTTAGATCAGTATTGCCCTCGTTCTTTCCGAGATGCGAAGGAGGCTGAGTTTCTGCAGCTTCAACAGGGGAATCTGAGTGTGGCTGAGTACGAACAGAAGTTTCAGATGTTGTCTCGTTTTGCTCCTGCGTTTGTGGCCACTGAAGCCGAGAAGTGCCGTAGGTTTGAGTTGGGCCTGCGAGGCGAGATTCGAGCTATAGTGACTGCTGGATCGTTTGCTACCCTCTTAGATTTGTCGGACGCTGCGGTGAGGGTTGAGGCTAGCTTTCCGGTACGACGCTGGGAGCCACCTTTTTCTGGAGCTTCGAGTCAGAGAGTACCGAAGAGGGGTAACTACAGTGGAGCATCGTCGTCGGGCGATGATCGTTTTGGTAGGCCTGGTAGTTTCCAGAGTTCGGGATTTCGTGGTTACCGAGCACAGCCGACTCCGCAAATTAGTGCGACGTCTGTTACGTCTACAGGGAGATCGAGTGGTGGACCAGGTCCTTCCGGTCGAGATGTTTGTTTCTACTGTGGGGAGCGAGGTCACTTCCGACCTGAGTGTCCACTGTTACCACATGAAGGTGGTGTAGGTCGAGGAGCGGCGGAGCCTGGACGGAGCACGGCGTCAGTGTCAGGGACAGCCGGCACCAGAGGAGGTGGTAGTGCCACGAGTGGTGTGGGAGGACGTGGTAGATCTTCAGGAACTCAGGCCCGAGTATTTTTGATGACTCAGCAGGAGGTTCAGTCGGCACCAGGTGCGGGGACAGGTACTTTTACTATCTTTGGTTGTGTTGTACCTACTTTGTTGTTGGATCTTGGGGTGTAGTTAGGCCTTATCCTAGGTGACCGGGAGTGACGAGGTTGAGGAGTTCAATGAGTTCCGTTGAAGGATGACGGAAGAAACGGGAAAAGAGTGACTATACCTGATCGATATGAGGTTATTGAAGGAGAGAACCCACAATCTAGGATTTACCTTTAGGACTTTGTAAATTTATTCCGACAAGTGGTCGAAGTAGCAGCCGAAGGAGTGAGCTAGTAGGTAGGATTTCCTGTTTGGACTAGATTGTTCTGGGTTAGGATTTGAGTTGGGTTCTGGAAGGTGAGGTGGTAGTACGTGAGGATGTACTCTATGAATTCTATTGGGTACTCTATATGAGGTATTTTAAAATACCTTTATTTTTTGTTCATAAAGTTTCCCTTGCGTACACCATGAAGTTTTGTCGTACTAAGTGACGGTCAGGAGTGGTGAACTGGTAGTTGGGGGTGGTGTGAATACCCAAGGTGGAGATGATAGATCGGAAACCCAGGAGAAGTTGTTGTTGTACCAGTGTTGATCATCGGGTAAGAGACCCTTAGTGTTGGGAACGAGCTGTGGAATTTTGGGGACGAAACTCTTTTAAGGAGGGTAGGTTGTAACGACCCGTCCCGGAAATTAGGATTAAGACGGTGATTAGTGAAGGATTAGTGAGCTTAATCGGTGGTTAGTTGGTCCCGATAGGTCTGTTAGTGTAGAATGACGATTTTGCCCCTAGTTGGGTAAAAAGTTGACTTTTAGTTCGGGTGGTAAATTGGGTATTGACCGATGACTGTGACGTAGTTTGGGACGTCACGAATCCGTATAAAGGTGGCACGCCCGATTCCGACATCCGAGGAGGAAGTTATGATGTTCGGAAGGTTGAGGGCACTTTCGTAATTTGGTTAAATTAGGGGGGAAAAGTTGACTTTTCTTACGGTCGGGTTTTGAGACGTTGACCTAGGACCGTTAGGTAGATCTCATCATCCTGAATTCAACGACAGGCGGCACGTGTTCATCGGACCAAGGATTTGTGAGTTACAGGTCTAGAAAGGTAGTGACATAATTGTAATTTCAGTCACAAGTGAGGGGCATTTTGGTCTTTCTGTGTCTTGGGATTTGGGCCAATCAGATAAGGCCAATTGTACAGTGAGATTGGGCTATTTTGTGAGAGGGTTGAGGGGATGGTGACACGTGGGAGAGCTCTAGTGGGTTCTAGGATTCTTCACGGTTCCAATTAAATGGTTGTGCCGTGTGTGTGTGTGTGTGTGTGTGTTCGAACAACTGAGAAGCAGAGGGTGAGATGGAGAGGAATTGGACGTTGGCCATGGGCGTTTGTGTGTCCTGGTGGGTGAGGAGTGACCAGATATCGAGAGAGAGACAGTGAGAAGGTTGGGAGGTGAAGTGTTTGTGTGTGTGTGTGAGGTGTGAGCTCACGGGAAAACCAGAGAACAGAGAGGGATTTAGGTGGTGGTGTTGCCGTGAAGGTGACCAATCGAGGCTGGTGGAGGTGTCCAGAGGACGGAGGAGGACGAGAGGAGTCGTGTGTTCACGGCTGAGCTCACGGCGGTGGCCTGAGCACAGGTAATTTCGCGTTCCCTTCCAACTGTTCTGTTTTTCCGTTTTGTTTCAAATCGATAATTGTGAAGTCTGGGGCTGAGTCGAGGGTTTTTGTGAGTTGGGTGAGACTCAGTAGGGTCCTAGGAGTTGTTTAGTGTAGCCACTGTGACGGGGGAAGACTTGGGTGGCCGGTTTGTGAAACAGGGGACTGATCGGGTTTGGTTTCAAGTTTGAGACGACGGGTTTTAGGCTGTGTCGAGGTGTGAGAGTAAGGGGAATAGGTTGCTTAGGACTGGATGGTGAGGACGGTGAAGAAAGGAGTCGTAACGGTGCAGGAACGGCGGAGAACCGGGTATGCCGGTTCAGACCGGTTCGCCCAAGGTAGACGATGATGAACAGTGATCGTGTACAGGCGCGTGAGGCCCACGCGCAGCCACTTTGGGCGGCGCGTGGGGGCGCGTGCGGCGGTTTTTGGGAAAACGGTCAACATAGTTTTTGGTCCAGGAGTTATAACGAGCCTAATGGAATTAGTTTCGGGTTAATCGGACGTGGATTCGAAATAGTTCTGCGAGGTTGAAGGTTTAGGGTTCCGGTTTGTTATGCTTAGGACCCGGGGAATGTTGGAGAAAATTAGGAGAGTCTTAGTAGACGTGTTAGTGACGTACTTTGGTGACTTGTGACAGGATCGGGACTTCACGAGGAAGTTGAGGAACGTACGGGACGTACGGAGCGCGAGTGACGTGCCGGTAACTGTGAGTGGACCCCTTCTCTAAACTCGAGCATGCATAACTGCTTTTAATTACTTTTTTTTTTTTATGGTTTTACATGTGATTTCATGATTGTTGAATATGTGATGTTGGTTTCTCATAATTGCACGTTTTTTGAGAAAATACGATTGCAACACATTTTACTAGGAAGTCTAGAATTCTGATTTCGATACTATGATTTGGGATTTCCAATGATCAATGGGTTTGGAACATGATTTTGATGACCAAGGCTTTCGGTTTTTAAAGTGGATTTCCGGATTTGGGTTCGGAATGACGGTTCTGGACGCTGGAAGGGCTTCAGACCGGTGATTTCGGATTCGGGTTTGGATGTGGATTTAGAAATGGTTTTTCAAATGGTTTTGGATTGGATTTGCTGGATCTGGATATTGGGTTTAAAGACCCGGATATTATGTTTGACGGGGGACGGGCCCGGATTGGGTTTAAAGACCCGGATTGAATTTAAAGACTTGGGAGTTTAAAGACTCGGATATTATTGAGGCCTGGATTGAGTTTAAACACTCCGTAGTTTAAAGACTCGGATAGGTCCAGCAGGTTTGATCGGATAATGATTGGTTGAAACTTATGTTTTATGACGTGGTTTTTATGATGCTTATGACATGATTTCTATAATTGTTTTTATGATGTTTCTGCAAATGTTTATATGACAATCTTTATGTGATTTATAACTAATTTCAGTAATGGGTTATGCATGTGTGTTTTCAAAATGGAGGGCTAAAACCCTAGTTTTATTATGAAATGGTTTTCGGAAAGTATTTTATTATTTATGGTCCACTCACACCTTCTATTTTAAATTGACCTCCAGGTCATGGAGCTAGCGCGGGGGTTGACGTTGAGGCATCGTCGGAGGCATAGAGTACCCGAGAGTGACCCCAGAGTGCTTTAGATTTTCCGTTGTGCGTGTACTTTGTTTATCGGTTTTCTTTCTTTTGCATTTGGTACCATGCTCTGTAAGACTTTAACTTCGGGATGTTTAAACTTTTCTCCTTCGTCTGGCATGTAGTTTGGTGGTTTTTCGTGAGGTTACTTTGGTCTTTGTGTTGGGGTGTCAGACGGGAGCAGGATTTACCTCGGTTTTCGGGGTGGAACCGGGGTGGGTCCTGACAAATATAGAGCTACGCGTGTGCCAACCGGGGTCTCAAACCCAAGTCTCTTCAGGGTCCACCCATGTCAATGTTCGTAGATCAATGACCCTCCCTGGAGGTTACAAACCATGCCCTTCCTGAGAGTAAGGAACCCAACTGGGGGGCGACTCCACTCACGCAGTGCTCCGTGACTACTCCGGGGTCCACCCAGGCCAACGACCCTCCCCAGAGGAGACAATCATATATAAAGGATGGCATACGAAACACCTTTTGAAATCATTCTTTAAACCTTTCAAGGGTTCATGCCGATTCCCATAAACCGTCATGAACCAAAAATCCATTTCAAGGGTTCATGCCGGTTCCCATAAACCGTCATGAACCATAAAAACCATTTGTGGGTCCCTGACCCGAAATCACCATCGTAACACATAACTGGGGCCTAGGCCCAAATCCACATACAAACTGGGCCTCAGGCCCGATGCCTCGTTAAACCAAATGGACCTCAAGTCCGAGTTCATAAATCAAATGGGTCTCGTGCCCGATCCATATTTCCAGATCCGAAATCGATTCTAGAACCAATTGGGCCTCTAGCCCGAGAACGTCACTAAAAGGACTTCGAGTCTGAGGGTTTCCAAACAAGTGGGTCTCGAACCCGAGTTTACTTTATCAAATCCGAAACCATTTCATGAAATCATATCCAAAACCATAAGTACGGAAAATCAGTGTAAAACCGGAAACCCTCGATTTACGTGCAAGTACGTAAATCACATCGTAATGCGTGAAACCATATAATTCACCAATATCCAAATCAAAATCATATAATCACATTCATAATCCATATAAAACATTTATGCATGCATCACAATTTAGAAATCAAGGTCCACTCACAGACCGTCCTAAGTTGCCGCCTCGGTTTGCGTGTCGTAAGCCTCACCGGGCAAATCATCGTCACTCGGACTCCCAAACCTGTCCAAACCAATCTAGAGGGTTACTAACTATCTTATTAAACTCACATTGAAGCCCCGTAATTTTCCCGAATTTTTAAGTATTTTAAATCTCGAACCTAAACCTTTCGATGCCCCGAACATTATCGAGACGGTGTCCGATCGACACGAAACCAGTCCCCAAATGTTCGTTACATCGAATAGAAGATTTGACATGTTGAACACTTTCCCAAATTACTATTCACACGCGCCCAAGGAATGTCCTGCGCGTGAAGCCCACGCACGGGCACTATTCATCATCTTCCTCACACGTTGAACCGGGTTTTACTCGTGTGAACCGGTCGAACCGGTTAAAGGCCATAAATTTCATGTTTTCGATCCATTTCAACCCATTTTAATCCCTAAAGCTTCCTAACCTTAAAAACTATCCTCCTACGATCTCAAACCAAAAGAAAGGCCTTGGAAACTACCTCTCCGATCGAAGAACAAGGTTGGATTTTCCGGCCGTCCATCTGGGCTGCACCGCCGTTCCCAGCCACTCTTTTTGATCCTCACTGGTCCTCATGATCACCAGAATGAAAACCCAGGTATTAGAATCAACTAAGGACGTCCTAAACATAACTTCGAATTTTCAAAACACTTACCCAAGGTTTCAGGTTTTTCCCGCCGTGAACCACCGCCGTGGCTGGCCGTCACTGCCACCATCAGCCTCTCACACTCCCTCAGTCACACTTAATGTAATACACAACCACAAGATGGATGATGAAGGTGGGGGACATGTATGTTTGTTCAATGAAGAATGGAGGAAAATGGCTTTCGGGTTTTGTGAGAGAATAGAGTGAAGATGAGGGCTGATCAGATGAGAGGGAGATGGGATTAGATGAATGGTGAGGATTGAGAGATTTAGATTAGATGGAGGGCTAGGATTTAGTGATAAGTAGATTAATTATAAAATAATAATAATAATAATAATAATATTTAATTAGGATAGATCCACTTTTTAGGGGAATTGACTAATGGGATGAGTGACATGCATAGTGAAATCGTATTTCCGTGACCCATAACTCTCCCGTTCGAAGTCCGATTTCAGCGTGCCACCTGTCTATGGATTCGTATCGTCTTGATTTACATAACGGTCTACGGTCCTTGGACCTCCCAGTCCAAAAGTCAACTATTTGCCCCTTTTAACCAAAATTACCAATTTACCCTTGAACTTTTGAACGTTATAACTTTTTCCTCGAACGTCGGAATCGAACGTGCCACTTGTCTATGAACTCATGACGTCCCGAACTATGTCACGATCATCGGCCAAAGTCCATTTGACCTCCAGAATGGAAAGTCAACGTTTTACCCACGCCTAAGGGCAAAACGATCATTTTGCATCGTTCGTCCGATTTCGCCCACTAATCACGGATTAACCTCACTAGTCGTGATTAGTCACTAATCTAATCTAGGAATTCGGGACGGGTCGTTACATATTACCCATGTCCCCTAGATTGGAACTTTGAGATTATGATACTGAAACATCTAATTAAGGTCATATTATGTAATAACCCGAACTTTTAAGAAAATATAAATTCGAAAATTAAATATTAAATGACCATTTTTCTCCTAAAAAGGGAAACTGTTGACTTTTGACTCGGGAGATTGTTTGGACTTTAACCAAAGCCTATTACGTAGATCGAGACGTCACGAGTCCGTAGACAGGCGGCACGTCAAAAACGGACATTGGACGAAAAAGTTACGGGTCACGAAAGACATTATGTATTATTCATATTTTACGACACGGGTACAGTTGGCAGATTTTAATTGATCCAAAATCTCTTGAATGGACCAATAGATGAGTGACAAGTGTCAGTCATCCCATTGGCCCAAGGCCCTAAATTCATGCACATCATCATCTTCCTTCTTTGTTACCTAAAACCCAAACCCAACCCGCACAACCATCAAATCTTCATCCTTGTTGCTTGAGAGAGATTGAAAGAATGGAAGAGGGATTTGAGATGACGGTGAGTACGGCTAAGCACGGCGAAACAACCTAAGGAACCTAGAACCCAGGTAAACCTGAAATCCTGTTTTGGTCAAAATTGTGAAATTGGATTTGGACGAGTTGTTAGCCGTTTGGATGATTAGGACTAATTATTTAGGGTTGTACGAGTCCATAGGAACCATTATCGTGAAGGGAGGCTGCTAGAATCACCTGGGAATCAAGTTTGAAGTTTGGATGAATTGCAACAAGTTCGAACAGGTAATTCCATCCTTTGTTTTGTGTTTTTGAGCTCATAGATCCCTTTTGTGAAGTAGACGAGCATGTAGAAAGAAAAATGGGGGAAAACGATGGCAGGACGACTGAGTTCTGGCTGGGTCAGGGTCGCTGGTCAAAAGACTCGTCACAAAGATTCGGGTCGACCCAACTAGTGGTTGAAGGTGATGATGTGGCAGTTGTAACGACCCGAACATTATTTTATTGAAATTTTCTATTAATTAATGCAAAATGACCATTTTGCCCCAAATGGGAAAAAGTTGACTTTTGAATCGAGATTCTTTTTGGATTTTAACCTATGACTGTGACGTAGATCAGGACGTCACGAGTCCGTAGACAGGCGGCATGTCGAAATCGGACGTCGGATGGAGAAGTTATGGTCGCAGGATCGAAATCAGGTTATTTTACGTTATCGGGATTCGAATTAATTAATGCTTAATTCTGATTGGTTGGAAATTCTAGTGTTTGCAAATGTCATAATTTGCAATTTCATGTTAACAATTTCCTAATTTGTAAATTCTAGTATTTGGATATCAATTTTAAAAATCATAAAAACTACAATTTCACTTGGTTCAACTCATCATTTGAAAAATTATGTTTCTTGAGACAGAATTTTAACTCATCAGTTGAGATCCTCAATTTCCCCCAAAATTTCTTCTAGAAATTTACCAAATCCTTACTATGTTTTCCAAATTTTCCTCACCAAATACTCCCCTAAAGATAAATGACATGTTTATTTCTTGGAGTCAAAGATACTGTTAATGACTAATTTTAATCGAATCTTTATTTGAAATTTAGAGATAAAATTTTGTTATCCAAACTGTTGAATTTGAAATGAACTGCTTTGAAAGAGTTGGATTTCAAATTCAAAATCAAATTCAATGCTAACGGGCCATAAATTTATCAAATATAAATAAAAATAATTTAAGATGTAGTAAAAAAATGTATTCTTGCTAACATTACTTGTAAATAAATAAAAGAATAAAATATGACAACAATAATGAGTACTATTTTGATTATGTTTTATTTTGTTCACCTGGATCCAGAATTTCCTTCACAACTAGATTTCTGGCCCTATTAATGGTCATGAAACACAAATACAAATGCTCTTCTAGCTCATCAAGTTGCTGCCTAAAGCTACACTCATTTTTCTTCAGCTCGCGCGCCACTTCTCCACTGGCTTGGCTCCAATCCTCCTCTCTGCGATCCACCCAAAACTTGATCATCCCACGCATATGCTCAAGCTCGTCATTTAGCCGAGCCACGAGCCGGCTCACCGTTTCCAAGTCCCTATTTAGTATGTAAGTGCCTTTGGTGGCGGCATCTAGCTGGGCCGTCATCTTAGTTAGTCGCTTAGGAGAAGCCAAGTCTAGCGAAGCCGCTATGAAAGCCGGCATAGCCACAGCTAGTGCAAGTGCATGTGTGACAACAATTACACTTAGTGAAGCCGTTAGAACCACTAAGAATACAGTCGAGCCGGCTCGGAACCTATTTGCCAACTGAAGCTTGGATCGAGCCTTATTTCGAGTCAACTCGAGCCGTTTTAGCAAGTTAGAACACCCGGATTGAATGGCCTGAATCCTAATTAGAGACAAAGCCGTAGTGAATTTGGTTAAACGGGTTACTAATTTAGGGGTAGTATGGTCATTTAGGGATTGAAGGGTTGTTTTGATAGAGTGGTATTTAATACGTGTACGATCGATATCTTTTAATAGCAGACCACACAAGATGGAAGCATCGGCTGTTTGAGTGAAGTAGTCGGATAAAAGTATGTGGTTAGTTTGATGGTTGCAAGTCATTGTTAAGATTCGAGTAACCATGGCTTGATCCGGATCTAGGAGATGCTCTGCGAAGAGCCGATAAGATGGGAGTCGAGCTGCCGTAGTAGACTCCATTGACGTGCACTTGTTGGATTTTGTAGAACCTGCATCTGATAATGCGACAACACGTGTCCAGAAGTCAAGGTAGGATTCGGTGCGGAAGGCATTAGCATATTCTTCTCTTACATTCACTCGCATTGAAGTAGTTGATTCGATAGGGCTAGAATCTGTGTGAAGATAACAAACAATTTATCAGATTAATTAGAAAATAGGATTACATACAATATTCATTGAGTATCAAATTTTTTCCTTCATTAAATAAGAACTTTAACCCACTATAAATTGACATAAATATAATTATGTCATAATACTAGTAACAAGTAACGAAACGATTTATATTGAATTTCAAGCAAATAAAATCCCTTCAGGAAAGTCTTCCATTGAGGGATCCATATACATAATGCATATTATGAGAGTGAGTGAGTAGTGACTTGACCGGACTGCCCTCCATGATATCTTCTTAGATGTCTTGCTAAATATTTTATTTAAAAAAAAAAAAAAAACAGTTCACTCGACCACCGTTCTGATGAAGGCCGAAACAGGAGTGGTGGTAATCAATTAAGCGGCTGCCTAGGTGGCTCTAAGTGGACTGGGCAGGTGGCAGTTATTGATTTTTTTTTTTATTTTAGGTGAGAAAACATGATTTTAACTTTTAAGTTTGAGAAGCCAATCCATAATTTCAATCTAAATTCAAAATTGTGACTGTGTGGTTAGTTAATGAATTAATTGATAAATTGGTATTTTTTATATCATAATAGGTTAGAAACTTTGAATTGTAGTTTAGTAAATAAATCATATTATTTGGCTGTATTCGTTACATTATCATTATTATTATTATTAATATTATTATTTAATTAAACAAAATCACCTAGATTCCGCCTAAACGCTTATGTGCTAAGTACCTACTCCTCGCTCTAAAAGCGTTTATCGTTTTTATGGGCACTAAATTCTGCCTTACAACAATTTCTCTCCAAAATATGATCATAAATGTCCAAATTTACCCCTCTTTTATTGTTGAAGACAAAGGTTGATGATTCCGATATGAAATGTGGGTAACAATAATTGGTAAATGTGTGTTTGGATAAAGAAATTTACCAAAAGATTATAAAATAATAAAATTTAAATTGAAATAAATTAATTCTCTTAGAATTTGGGAAGTTTCTTATTTGAATAATATAGCAATAAAATGAAATTTAAACATATAACTTAATGTTTATATATAAATTATATTTATAAAAATAGAATTTGGGAAATGACACATTTTTAAATGGAATTTAAATTGGGGATATAGGATATCCAAATTTCAGTTTTTTTCAATTTCAATATTTATGAACCCGAACAAGAGAATTAATGTATATGAATTTCAAAATTCAAATTTTTTTACGAAATACCTTATTATATTTCTCTCGTCCAAACACACACCCTAAAAGAAATTGGTTACTTATGATAATTAAGGAAAATTTGGCTTAAATTAACATTTATGATAGAAGTTGGGGATACAAAGTTTGGGAAGACATTAGCAAATTAGTGACAACTAGGGAGTGCCTTTGGAACAAATAATTAGGAAACATGAATAAGTAATTTTTTTATAGAACAAACTTGGATTTTTAATCTAATCGTCTGGGTCATTATTATCACACACATTTGACACTAATAAGAAGAAGACAATGAAAAACAGTTACCAGGGCAGCAAATAAACTTGCGGATCCGTCCGCTAATTCTTTTCCCCATTTCACCTCCTCAGCTTTTGATTCTGAAAGCTGCAAAGAAGGCTTGGAAAGTATTAATTGAGAACCAAAAAATAATATTGATGACCCAAAAAGAAGCGAAAAACAAGAGGAGAATTGAGAAAGTTGCATGAACAATATGAATGAACCTATCGATGTTTGGGTTGAATGATCGATCACACAAGACAAGGCTAGGACAAGGCTAGTTCTCTCTCTCTCTCTCTCTCTCTCTCTCTCTCTCTCTCTCTCTCTCTCTCTCTCTCTCTCGCTCTCTGTTTGCGTGAGTAGACAACTTGTGAATGAAAATGAAATGTGTGAGACTTAAACAAGGCTTTTTATACCTACAGCCCAACACAACACAACACATTTCATTTCGCTCTTGCTTGTAAGAAACATAGCCCTACTTTTAATCCGGGCCTTGTAGAGTTGCAGTGTACGTGAAGGCATATCACAATTGTTTGGACGCCTAGCAACAACTTTCTACATTTTTCTTCCAACCTTTTATACAAATCACCTCGTTCATAATGCACAACAAGACAAAACAACAGTGGCAATATATAGATATTGACCCAAAAAATTGCCAATAAATTTATATCATCCATTTCAAATGAACATAAATATTACTTTATCGCATAATGAATGTACTTTTTCCTGATGCTTGTTTACCTTTTATTCTTTATAAAAAAAATTATAATTAAAGTTATTAATTTCTTAAAATATTATATAAAATTTATATTTGTAAATAATTAAATAAATAAATGATAATTTAATTATTTATATACAAGAGCGGAAGTACAGACGGGCCAGAAAGGCTCCAGGCGCGGCCCTCCTGCAATTAAATTAGTAAAAGATTCTTGTGATTGAATCTTGTAGGTGGTGTTATTGTATTTGTGGCTGAAATAGAGTTCCCGGCATGTCTACATCTAGTGGCCCGAATATCCGCCTAGATGCCAAACTGATGCGTTTTAGCGTGTTGACATTATCATATTATGATGCAACTCATACCCTCCCCTCACGCAGGGTTGGCGATTGCGTCGTATTAGATTCTTGTTAATATTCTGAATTATATTCTATTTAAATAAATTCAAATAATCATATAAAAAGAAATCTGACCTGCTAATAAATTATATAATCTATTTAATAAACACATCGCGTTCGAATTTAATTAACATATGACATAATGATATATTTAATCGGTTTAATATGTTTCATGTGTTCAAATTATTTAAATAATAAAATTTAGTAAGGATATGCAAGGATGAAAATTATCATTTTTCAGAAGAAAAAAAATATCAACATTTAATTCTATGGAAATATCGATTTATATTTTGATATTGATATCTATATCTAAGGGTGAGCACGGTGCGGTTCGATACGGATATTGACAATATCCAAATCCAAACAGTTAAAATCTTAACGGCTCGATACAGTTTGGATTTTTTAATATTATAAATAAAACCATTTCAATCCAAACCGTTACTAACGGTTTGGTTTGCATTGAAACGGTTTAAAACCGTTAAGGAATAAAAAAATGTGGATATAGAAAAAATAAGGATACAAAAAAAAAATATCAATACTCAATACTCAAAATTTTATATATTAAACTTTCTAAGTATTGAATTACAAACATTATCACTATACTAAGATTTATCAAACAAACAAACTATTTATTAATCTTTTTATTATACTCTTATATGAGTATACATATGGTTATATAGATACATCTAAGTATCCTTTTATTTTTATTAATTTTACTTTGTATTAATAATATATTTAAACATTAATAAAAATTAATATATTTCTTAACGGTTCGGTTTGGATTTAACGGATTTTCAAAATGAAAATCCAAATCTAAACTGTTACTAACGGAATGGTTTGGATTCTTAAACCGTTTGACTTTTATCCGGTCAAACCTAAATCGTTGGATAAAGAACGGTTTGAAGTGGATCGGTTAGCAGTTTTAACGGATTCGTGCCCACCCCTATCTATATCGTTCATGATTAACAAAAAAAAATACTTAAAATTTAATACAAAACATTAAAATTTTGAATGAAATTTTGAGAAGAATTTAAGCATTTAATAATATTTATATAAGAGTAATACCTATAAAAAGAAATTGAGAGAGATTTTTTTCCTCTATTTTTATACCACGATGCTTAAATACAAGTATATTCACAAAATTTTTATAAATATTGCTAATATTTTCATCTATTTATGTATATAGATAAATAAATAGGTAGGTAATGAATTAGTAATTGATATATTTATTAAATAAATCGATGTATAAGTTATTATATGAATTAATTAATTAATTTGAAATTTAATTATTTATTAAACAAATTAGTATAAATTAATACTTAAAATCATTACAAATTTACTCAAAAATGACTTATGCAAATTGACCTCGTCAGAAAACATTCTGACATTCAACAGAACTCCCTGCAGTTGAAGTTACAGCAATTTATCGAAGAAAAAAAAAAGTTACCGCAGGTGCAGGCTGCAGTCCCTATCGCACTGTTCGCAGTTCTCACTGCTTACGCAATAAGCATGTTAAAAGGACCTAATTATCCTCACGATTCACGCGGTGTTGTTTTACATAATTTAAAGAAGAAATTAAAAAAAAAAACAATAATCACAAGAGAAGTTCCGAGAACAACCTCCTTTAGACAAATCAATTGAACAGTAAAAAAACACAACCAAGGACATTCTGAAATCAGATATGCAGACATTGCAGAGGCTCGAGCGAGCGACCTATAGTAGTAATTATCCTGACGATTCACGCTGTGGTTGGCTGTGCTTTATGTTTGCCAAATTAATCACAAGAACATAAGTTTCATTTTCATTTTTCTCAAATTCAAAATAAAAGGAAAATGATTAAAAAGAAAAAGAAAAAGCAAAACAGCGCCACATTCAGCGATAGGACACAGTCTTTAATTCTGGTAAATGGCAGAAGAGCCTAGAAGTCATCACCATCATCATACCCAAGGTCATCCTCCACTCTATCCGCCACGTCATCAGCAATTTTGTCCTCCACGTAATCAACACCCTCAGACAGTGCCAGTCCACCCAGAAGCCCTCCCACCGCCCCCACAGCCAATCCAGTCCCCATTCCACCAAACTTGCTCTTCTTTTCCTCTTGACCGTACACCTGCCCGTAACTCGTCTGACCCGGTTGCCCGTAGCTCGGCGGCGCTGGCTGACCGTAGCCTGACGGGGCCGCATTGTACGGGTAACCAGATGACGAGGCGCCGTAGTAAGGATCGCGCGACGGAGGCGCGGCATATGGAGCGCCGTATGACGGCGGCGGTACAGGTGCGCCATACTCAGGTGGGGGTGCAGGTGCGCCGTATGGTGCGCCATACGCCGGCGGCGGAGGATAATCTCGAGAGCCTGCTGCTGGTGGGACCCCATAAGGTGAAGCATAGTACGGGTCCGGCGCATGATAGCGCGGCTCCCTAACTGTAACCTTGACGTCAACCTTCCCCTGGGGCCTACCAGAGGGTCGCTTGAGCTGCAAAGTGCGGATGGCGCGCTCGTCGAAGCCGACGTCGTCGATCACCTCGCGGAGCCGAAGCCGGGCCGATCCAATCAGGGGCTTGGTATCTGGATCGGACCCGGCATGCACGATGTCGATGTAGAGCGTGGTGTCGCCGTCGACTGGACCCGGTAAACGAATAGTCAAGGTCTCGTCCCAGTTAGGTGATGTGTCTCCATCTTCGTCGACCCGGGTGGAGCATCTGTTCTTGGGGTCGACCCATACGACGGCGTACGGCTTGACCGGGCCGTTTCGCCAGTTTACGTTCTTGAGATCTCGGGCAGAGGAGATTTTCACCTCGACTTCGTGCCCGGACGCCATTGGTGAGTCAATTGTTTCGAGTTTAGTTGCGTAAGAGAATTGGTGCTTCATATTTATAGGTCCAAGGAGAGAATAATTTATTGGAAGTACCGTTCTGCCCTCGGTAACGTGGTTTGAGTATGGGTCGGTGTGAGGGTAGTTTAGTACACGGAGAACTGAGGAATGAGGATAGAGTGAGGTGGTTGCGTTTCGGTAACCGCGATTTTTTTTCCCAAATCGCAAACCGACCGACTATTTGCGGTATGGTGTTGTTTGAAACCGCAAAATGCGGTCGATTACTGCTAATTCACGGTTTAAAACCGTAAGTTCTTTTTGTGTCATAAAAATCTAACTTCTCAAGCATCACAACCTAAAAAAAATTAAAGTTCAATTCCAAGCATTCCAATTAAAGTTAAAACTTCTCAAGCATTTAAATTCCAAATTTTTTAAAGTTACAAACGAAAAGGAAAATACAATGCAAAATGAATTAAAGTTACAACCCAAAAGAAAATCCAATTTAAAGTTAATTAAAGTTACAAACTAAAAGGAAAATGCAATGCACCAATATTACAAACTAAAGTTACAAACTCAAGTGTTGGTGGTGGTGAGTGGATTTGAAGAACCTCATTGTGTTGTTTGAGCACCAATGCTATCTACAAATAAAATAAAACAACATAATTTTAGTACATTTTATTATAAGGAGGAGCATAAATAACATGAGCAAATAAACTAATTACTTACAAGTTGTCATATATTCCATTTCCTTGTAGAATTCAACCTCATCATCCGTTGGTTCCTTGTAAAAGGAAAATTCGTCCGCTCTAAGCCAATCACTAGTACACACTAATGCCTCTACCATTTTATGATGCAAAGAACTTCTAAAAGGATCCACAATCCTCTTACCTAGGCTAAAAGCATTTTCACTAGCAACCGTAGAACTTGGAATTGCAAAGATATCCTTGGCAACTTGTGAAAGAATAGGATATCTTGTTTGGTTCCCTTTCCACCAATTCAAGAGATTGAATTGTTTGCTCAAGGGGCTCTCAAAAGGATCCGTCAAGTATTTATCCACTTCATTAGATATCTCAACAGATTGCTCATCCTTCCTCTTTTGCACAAGTTGTTGCATTAGTTGAAATGTGACATCAACATCATCACCAATTTGTGCAACCTCATCATCAATCTCATCCTCATCAATTTGGCTCACACCCCCCTCCAATCCCTGTATACTCATTATACAATTCGTTCAAACACTTTACAACCTCCTTCACAATCTCATCTTGCTTTCTAGAATCTGCCCCAAGATTGCCAAGGCTTATTTGGAGCATTTGAAGCTTCATCCTCGGGTCTAGCACATTCCCCAAAAATATAAGCTTATTCACAACATCAAAGTTGCCCCAATATTTGTCAAATTTCAACTTCATTAAAGATGCTACCCGTTGCATAGTAGGATTCCTAAGATCTTTCATTTTAGCTTCTATTTGAACTTGTAAAGCAACCAATTCTAAGAAAATTATTGGGGATGTACAAGTTTTTGTTGCACTAAGTTTCAATGTAGCATCATAAATTTTTTTGAGAAAATGCACAAAAGCTAATGCCTTCTCCCAATCATCATCTTTTGGAGGTCCCACTCTCTTAACCATCACTTTCTTAACTTTTTCTTCCTCTAGAAAGTAAGCTTGAAACACCTCACAAGAATATGCCATTTTCTCAAAGACTTGCCTATATTTGAATGCACCTTCAAGCATTTTATAGGTTGCATTCCACCTTGTAGGCACATCCATTGGCACATTTGCCATCTTGTCCATCCTACATGCAATGGCAAACTCTCTAAACTTATCCAACCTCACCGGAGAAGAGTGAATAAACTTCACACAATTTCTTATACCCTCAATTGAGCCACTGAGCTCCTTCAACCCATCCTTAACTATTAAATTAAGAATGTGACAAGCACACCTCAAGTGCAAGTACTTCCCATCCAACATTAAGGTGTTCATTGACTTTAGGCTTTGTGCCATGTACTCAACCGCCCCATCATTGGCGGAAGCATTATCAACGGTAATTGTGAACACTTTATGTATGCCCCAATCTGTCAAACATGCATCTAGGGTTTTTCCTATGTCAATGCCCTTATGACTAGTGATCTTTGTGAAGCTAGTTATTCTTTTGTGCAAGTTCCAATTACTATCCATGAAGTGGATCGTCACAACCATGTAATTTATGTTTTGGATCGATGTCCAAGTATCGGTTGTGATACTAACTCTTTGCTCACCAATCACACTTATTATCTTTGCCTTTTCAACCATGAATAACTCCCACACCCCCTCGGCAACCTTCTTCCTACTTGGTACCTTGAAACGAGGTTGCACCTCGTTCATCATTTCCTTAAAACCCGAGCCCTCAACGACTCTAAAAGGTTGCTCATCCTTAATGATGAACTTCACAACCTTTAACTCACATTTTTTTTGATTGAATGTGTGAGGAATCAATCCACTACCCATTGTATCTGTTGTCAAAGAAGGTTGATTTGCATCACCTTGTTGTTGATAGAGAGGAGAGAGCTTGCATCTCCTCTCTATGTGATTTTTTAAACCCGTTGTCCCATTTTTTCGAGGGTCCGCCAGCATCTCCAATTTGCAATAATTGCAAACCCCTATAACCTTCTCTACCCCACTACCATCATTCTTTATTTGTTTTGTGCAATGTAACCATACAATCGATTTTGGGGCTTTCCTCTTATCTCCCACCACAAGCCCTTCGCGTGTGATATTTTGTGTTTGAGTTGGAGATTGTGTTTCGGGTGTATCGGTTTGTGTTTGGGGATTAGAGGCATTAGGTGTGTTAGAGTGGCTAGACTCCATCTATAACACAACACAACACAAAAACAACAAAAAATTAAACTTAAAAAAACAGAATTTAATTAACATGCAGATTCAAAAACAGAATTTAATTAACATTTACAGATTCAAAACCAAGCTCAAAACAATTACAGATTCCATAATTAACATTAACAGATTCCAGATTCAAAGCATTAGGTGATAATACTCTTCTCCTAGGCATGAATTTGTATTTGAGTGGTTATTCCTATTACTAAATAATTATTGGAGTTTTGGGTGACATATTCTTGAGCCCAGACAGTAACTACCACTTTTTTTCTCCCTTCAATGTGATCATTTTTTTTAACCTCTTTATCTGTTTGGTTGCTGAGAAAACTATGAGAATCCGAGAGCAAATTATAGAAGTTTTAACCCAATTCAAATTTTGGTTTTCACCAATTTCCAGTAATTTAAATGTCATTCTAATTTCTGACTTAGTTTTGTTCCAATTTCTCAGCAATCCCTCTGTTCTGATTTATAGGCTATACTATAGCTATTCTGGTGCAAGGGTAAAGACATCAAATGAACAAGTTCAACAAATTTGGGAGTAAACTGCTTACTACAGCCACCACTTTAAAGCTAGAAGAATATAGCAAGAAATCCACAGAGAACAGAAACGAACAGTTTAACGGTTTTACAGAAGTTGAAACTCAGAGGATCGGGCCTTTCACAGGTTTTCGGTTTTACAGAAGTCGAAACCCTAACTTTGAATTGAAACAATCAATTTCAGAAATTAAGAACACAATAATGTATAATTTACCTCCAAATCAACCAAGACAGACTTGAGAGAGGCTGAAAGCGGCTGTCGAACTTGACAGTGGTGGCCGGCGGGTTTGAGTTAAGCTGGAGAGAGAGAGAGAGAGAGAGCGCTTGAGTTGAGTGACAGAGTGAGCGTGGTGGTCCTGGTGGAGGTTGAGTTGAGAGAGAAGAGATAGAACTTAGATTGATAGAGAGAGGAGGAGGAGATGAGTTCGATTTGGGTCTGTGAGGGAGAAGCGGATTTTGAGAGTTGAGAGAGAGAGAGAGAGAGAGAGAGAGAGAGAGAGAGAGAGAGAGAGAGAGAGAGAGAGAGAGAGAGAGAGCGAGAGAGCGAGAGAGCGAGAGAGACGAATGACGGAATGAAAATCAGAGAGTTAAGATGAGAGTAAGGAGAGATTGCGGTAACTGTCGGTTTAGAAAAACAAATACCGCAACCGCAACCGCAAATGCGGTTCGGTTTTAAATACCGCAAATGCGGTTCGGTTTACCGCGATTGCGGTAAAGTACCGGTCGATTTTTGCGGTTTTTCGGTTTTTCGGTATAAAATGCCACCCTTAGGATAGACATATTTTTGTGTATCATAAATTTTGCTTAGGGTTTAATCGTATCTGGGGGAGGTAAAGGTAAAAGCAGGCATGTATCAGGCGATGTGAAATTTGGATGCTCATTCATGTCTTTACTCAAAAGAGAGTCAAGGGAATATAATTTTCGAGTTAAGGTGTGTGTAAATGGATAAACAAGCTTAATAACATTACGATTTGTGATTTTTTACTATTTGCGCAGACGTTAAGTTTCATTTTTCACTCCAGCATTTGTTAATGATATTTGTATGTGTAGTTTGAAATCTAATAACTTCTTTAGTACTTATCATCTAATAAATGACAAAGAGTGATATATATATATATATATATATATATAAATTGTAAATATTGAAAGATGTCTTTATTTTTAAAAATTAGATTTAACTCCCAATTATGGTGGCATTTATTTCTGGATACAAATATTTCTAAAAAATTTCAAATTCCTAATAATTAAACACTAGGAAATTTTCTCTCGACATATCAGTTTAATAACTATACAACACATTTTGATTATTTCATATTTAATATATATATATATATTTATTCATATATATATATATATATTTTTTTTTATTCATGATTTATATTTGACACAATTTTATTTAGTATTATAATCTTATAATATTTATCTTTATATATTACATGAGCATTTCAAATTCAATTTTTATAACTGATCGATACGCATTGTGTAATTCTCACTGCAGAACAAACAAAAAAATAAAAATTCAGCCGCAATATATTTTTACAAGAAACAAAAATGTCGGTGTTACGAGTCTTATGATCGAAAAGGTGAAGTTGACTGGCAAGTCGTCGTGGTTGGATGTGTTTGTCTACAATCCAGATGCTTCATGCATCTTCACCTTTGACTTTTATTTGGGCCTAATGATGCTCAAATCCATGCAAGTCACAGGCCCACCCAAATGGTAAAATTCGGCCTCTTGGATCCTGACCCTTGCCAACATTTGGGCCCGTGTTATGAACCGAGTTACCACAGTAACTGTAGGGTGACTATCATCACACTCAACGACTAATGGATCCTTAACAATTTTTATCTTACTTTAAAAGCTTTGATCTCAGGATTTAGTATTTTCGGATTCACCAAGTATTGATCATCAGTGGCAGAATGGTAAATCCTTAACCCCTCCCCCTTTTACTAAGACTATAGAATACTTATAAATTATGACCAATACTGTGTATATAAACAGTGATTTGAGATATGAAATGTGAATTTTTTTTATCACTTTCATTATTTATCTCATTATGCATTTGGATGAGAAATTTTGAAATTTCATGAAATTTGGGCAAAATTAGTTGAAAATAAAGAAACTAAAAGCATTAGAGAATTTGCAAATATTACAATGCTAAACATATATATAGATGAGATTTTTAAGTTTCACATCTGTAAGTATTACTTTGGAAAGTCCATTATTTAATGGGTTGTTATGCTCATGTGGTGTTATGTATTTCTTACATACACCACGTACTTACAATGTCATTTTTTGTATTTTAGTACCCAACCACGTACTTGTAGCGTCTATATTTTTTATTTAATGCATACTTTAGTAATATGGTATAAACTTTATAGAACTTTGAAAATCATTTTTTACGGGATTTAATAGGCTTTTTATCATTAGTTGGAGTATTTTATCCTTGGATATTTATTAGGTTGCTACATTGCGGAAGGGTTTTTTTGGTTATGTTAGATTTGTGATATTTTGAAAAGGGGATTGTTTTGAGTGGTTGGGAGCCACCTATTCCATTTCATCAATTATCATCACAATTCCCTTTCATCTCTCTCTTCTCTAACCCTTACACCCTAAAGAAAACCCATACAACTCTTAACTTTGAACTTCAATTTTAGGTCGTTTTTAGCTCAAAACAAGCCAGTGGTTATGTTCCTTGGACACTCACGATTGGAGACACCCCAATTTTGAAGATGGAATCACGTGGATGCGCCTGGTATGCGAGAAGGAAAATTTCTGCGACTTTTGAGTTGTCACGGCCCAATTTTATTCATTTAATTAATTTTTTTTTTCATGAAATTGTTAGTGAAATTACCTTTTTACCCCTTTAGTGGGGCCCGATAGTCACTTTTAAGTTCGGAATCGCTATTGAGGTTATTTATTGAACTACATGATATGTGTTGGATTCTACGAGTCTGTAGATAGGTGGCACGTGCATTTCAGGTTTCGTTTGAAAATTCTACGATTTTTGGAGAGTATAGGAGCATTTTGGTCTTTTTCCTTGTGGGATATTTTTGAGGGAAAGGATAAGAATTTACCTTTTCCTCTCTCATACCTCATTTCAGCCACATCTTCATTTGTACACACACAATCTCTTTTCTCCCATTCTTTTCTCTATGCATGCGGAAGCCAAAAACCCAAACTAGATTCACAACTCCAAAATTGGTGATTAACTCTTCAAACCAAGGTTATATTTGAGTTGCTGGTACTCTTGTGATCAAATTCATCCAAAGACGGAAGGAGAAATGTCGCTAGGAAGGGGTAGATCAGAGAAAAAGGGAAACCAAAGTTTTCGAGCTAGATTTCGAGAAATTTAGGAATGTTCTCTAAATTATGAGCATATATTTGGAATCATTGGCTTGATTAAATAGATTTAGACTATTACAACATCCAATTTGGTTAAGATTTGAGAGAGTTATGAAGCTCCAAAGTTTAGCCATCAATGGAGGATTCCGGGCGGCCAGGCGGCGACACACGATGGGCTGGTCATCCTCTCCAGCAATAGAATGTCGTCAGCTGTCATGCCACATCAGCAGGTGTCGTCATTAGCCGCATGGGCTGGAGTGTGAGGAAGGACACTAGTCTTTCCTCGGCGTATGACGGTGCATGGGCTCGAATCCTGAGACACAACAACACGTGTCTGATAGTTTTCAACACTCTGAATCCAATGATGGTGGTTTCAGGCCGATCGGGATTCGTTTAGGGGTGTTCCTGTGCATTCAAAGTGGCGGGTTGCACTTTTAGGGTGTGTGTGTTATCCCGAGAATTAGAGGGTTTGAATACAAGACTATTTGTAGTGTTAGTGACCATTAATTGTTACTTTTGACAGAAGGTACCACTCCAGTGACCTCAGAGGAGCCCGAGACTTGAGTTTGAGCTTAATCGGTTATAATGTGAGTGGACATTTGCTTTCATTACTATATTGCCTGCATATTAAATTGTTTTTACATGATTTCAGATATTATCTGGGTTAACTTGGATTTAGAATGATTATTCAGTTGATTATTATGGACACATGCTTTATTGATTCTAGGTGAAAACGGCGTTTTGGAATTAGGTCCTAGTTTAAGTATTTGCATTGTTTTTGAAGATATAATTGGATTTAAAAGCGTTGTTTGACTTTATTATTGGCATTATTTTTTCACTGATGACTATCTTCGACATATAGTGATTATTTTGTTCCCGTACTATTGCTTAGAGTATGTCCCCGTCAGTTCCGGGGGCTGTCTACGCATAATGCGGATTTTTCCAACCAACTAGTCCATGATTTTTGGATTTTCTTACATTTTTTGGAAACCTCGCGTTTAAGCAGTTAACTTTGATTGTTTTTTTTTTCTAGTACGCATGCATACTGTTTTATTTTTTTTTAACTGGAGAGAAAACTTTGTTTTTCCTTGGCGATGTGTTCATTGTTTATCTTTTGTCCACTCACATCTTCTTGGTTTTACTTATCCTCCAGACTGCGACATAGGGGCAGGGGTGTATCTTGGTCGAAAGCTCACTTCCAATTTACTGTGCACTTTTTTCTTTTAGAGTAGGAACCTCGTACTTGTTTTCATACTATTTTCCTAGTGACTCTGTTACTATTTGGATTATGTAAGACTATTGTATCTGAGTTGACTTTTGGACTTTATTGAAACGATCCCTTGTCTGACATTTGTGAAGGGTAATTTTGGGTTTTCTGATTAGTTTGTCAGATGGGAGCAGGTCCCTTCACAACCTTTAAGGTTTTTCCTAGTTGGATCATGTCAATTTGGTATCAAAGCCCTAGGTTATTTTCTTGAGGGCTACACACTTGGTGTGTATTGTATTTTTGGTATTGACTATGACAGGACCCGTCCCAATCCCACTGGGACCACCCGGGGACGTGACCCGCTCCCGTCTGACAATGACTCTAAACATACCAAAATTACCCTTAAATAAAAACCGAAGACTCACATAGATAGATAATGTACAAACACAGTGTTTAAAGTGATACTGTCAGACAAGGGAAAGTAAAATACAACATGTGAGCACACTAGTCAGAGTACATTTATTCGGTGCTCAACCTACCCACAAATGGGTGTACAGGTGCACAGCTAGGCAAACTAAACCTCTGCCTCCTCCTCCGGATCCTCCTCCTCTATTGCCGTGTCAGGGTCTGGAGGGGTCAGTAAAACAAGGGTGAGTGGGCCAAAAATAACAGTTTAGAAATCAATTTAATAATAAAATAATCATAAGGTTTTACCCCTCCGTTTTCCAAATCTTGCATGCAGTGAAAACATAATATTATAAACCAACGAACCACAATAATAATCGTAAGGTGAAACTAACATATCAGTGCACTGTAAAAACCCAACCCAAATGATGTCACGGTTCTAAGGCTACGCGTTGCCACTCAGGGTCTCACACCCGAGACTCTCTAGGTACATCAGCTCCCGGTATCCCGGTCACTGCCCGAGGTATATGAACATGCCTTCCTGAGAGTAAGCAGCCCAACGGGGGTCAACTCCACTCAGTCAGAGCCCCGTGACTACTCCAGGGTCCACCCAGGCCAACGACCCTCCCTGGAGGAGACAATATACACAGGTAGGAAAGTACAGTACAATAACAGTATAGTTTACCCTATGTCCCCCGGACATCCCAAACAAAATCCACATATAATCCAGACGGGTCTCATGCCCAAAACATTGTAATAACATATATAAACAGTTCATAAGACTCATCAGTGGAAATAGTAAAACAGTTTATGCATGCAAGCCTTTTATAAATCAAACAGCCCACTCACACTCGGTCCTTGCTGCTCAACGATCTCTATAAACCTGTATTATTATTCCTGAGGGTTGCTTAAGGGCCCTATAATATCAATACCAAGACCCTAGAACAGATCCGCCTCAAAAACGCGTCCCGGGCACTATTCCCGGTGCTTCAAACCCCCTTTTGACCAACTTAACGATCTCCGATCGACACGAAACAACCTCCATTGGATCCGTATCGTCGAAACCTTGAAAATGGTACCGGCCCCACCAAAATTACTGTTCACACGCGCCCCCACGCGCCTGGTCAACGCTGCTACAGTACCGCTGACGTCAGCAGTGACGTCATGCTGACGTCAGCATGACGTCATCACTGACACTTGTCAGGTGACACGTGGCACGTTCTGATTGGTCCCTGGTCTGAAAACATCTGACAGGATGACATCATCATGACGTCAGAAGTGACGTCAGCATGATGACGTCATCATGCTACAGTACCGGGTCGACCCGTTTGACTGGAACCGGGTCGCCGTCGACCCACGGTTTGACCCGATTCCACCACACGATTCCGGCCACCATTTTCGACGGGGTTCATCCCTATGGGATCGTCTAGGTCTGTCCTATGGTTCTACAACCTCGAAACAAGAAGAAAGTGGAAGAAAACTCACCAGAATATCTCTGAAACTCACGGTCACGGTCCGGTTGTCGTCTCCGGTGATCCACGGCGTCTCCGTCGTCCAACCCGGTCCCAAACGACTTGTCTCTCACCCTAGGACATGTCTACCACCTAACAATCAATTTCTAAGCATTAAACACGATCGGGTCGAACAGGGAAGGAAAACGGGTTTGTCGGGTTTTGGGTCTTACCGCCGCCGTCACGCCGCCGTAGCCCTCGCCGTCGTCCAGTTAGGCTCCTAGGATCCCCACGGTGCAGACTGGAGCTCCTCCCGCGTCGAGGTGAGGTGGTTCTCGAGTTTTGCTTCTTGGACCCGTTTCCTTGAGGTTTTTGGGTCGTGTTTTGGACGGGATTTTCAGGGCTGGGAAATGGGGTGGTAGCTGCCGGTGATGCTCGGTGATGATTAGTGGATGTTGGTGATGCAGCTGGTGATCGGGTGGTGGTGTGAGAGTGGCTGGTTCGATCGCCTAGTTTGAGAGAAAATGGGAAGAGAAGCACGGATGTGAAGGGGGAATGGATGTGTGTGTTTGTGTGTTTGTAAGCAAAGCAGAAACAGAACGTGCATGAAGCAGAAAAGACAGAGGAAATGAAAGGCTGGGATCCATTTGAGCAGATGATCCAAAGGCTAGGAACAATTGGAGGGAAAAAGAATTAATATAAAAATTGATTAAATAGTGTTAATTGCTTTATGGGAATAGTGTGGCCTTGGATGGGTGACACTTGTCACCAATCCATCGGTTTGATTTAAATATTAATTTGGCACGGATTCCCGTAATTAATGAATATTTTATTCCGTTGTTCTCGGTTCGTAAATTCCGCTAAAACGCTTCCTTGACCATAACTTCTTCATACGAACTCCGATTTCGGCGTGCCGTCTGTCTACGGATTCGTGACGTCCCGATCTACGTCATAGTCATGGGTCAAAGTCCAAATTATTTCCTGAGAAAAAGTCAAAGTTTTCCCCCAAGGGTAAAACAGTCTTTTTACATTAAAATATTATTATTTTCGGTTCGGGTCGTTACAGACTATGTCTTTTAAGATTACAATGCTTATATGTTGCGGCCTTCATACATGGTCTAGAAATAGAGACGACGTTAAGGGCTCAGGGAGTACACGTAGTTCGGAGAAGGAGCCGGTCCCCAAGGTCGACCATGGATTAGTTGGGTTAGGCCCTAAACGCTGTACTCTAGGGCAGAGGGACCTTTGAGAATTTAGAGGTAGAACCAGCTCAGAGGCTCGGAGCCATCAGGTTTGAGGTTTTGGCAGACCCAGAGGTGGCAGATGATTGGATTATCCAGATAAATGAGGTTTTCGAGCAGATGCGGTGCCCTTTGGAGCGGATGGTACCGATTACCACTTTCCTTCTGGGTGTTTTTGCACATCAATGATGTCAGGCCCTAAGGAGGACGGGTTATGATGCCTGCACTGAAACTTGGGAAATGTTCAGGGAACGGTTCATGGAGCAGTTCTACCCATACTCTTACTGTGATGCCAAAGATGCCCGCAATTTTTGTCACTTCTGACTTGGCTTGCGAGACGAGATCTGAGCTATTGTGGTATTGGGTTCCTTTTCTAACCTTCGAGAGTTAAGAAATGGGGCAATTACGGTAGCTAGTGTCGAGTTTACCACCCAGAAAGCAGCAGAGAGGTTTTGGATGACGTTGTGATAGTTAGTCTTCAAGATACTCAGGGCATCGAACTCCGAAGATAGGCAACTACAGCTCCGGATCCTCCAGTGGGAATCACTCGGGTACTTGAAGTAGTCGAGCTGGTTAAGGAGGATTTTCCTCGAGGCCTCAATTTTCAGCATCGTCTAGTGGGACTCCAATTCTAGCGATCGGCAGCCAGGGAAGGTGCTTGGCACGGTCTAGGATGTCGGGATGCTATTTTTATGGTGAGATGGGTCATTTTAAGAGAAAGTTCCCATTTCGAATTGGTAGTCCGGGCAGGGATGCTAGAAGGCAAATTTAGTGAGCAGCATCGATTTCTAGTATGGGAGGAGGAGGATATGCTTCCTATAGTGGGGCCAGTAGGGCCGACAGTAAGCAACGAGGAAAGGGTCAATCCTCAGGCCCTCTTTCCCTTATGCCTCGATATTTGCAATTACATAGTTGGAGGCCCGAGCTGCACTGGAGGTGGTGATAGGTACACTTCCTATCTTTGGTCATGATGCCCGTATTTTGATAGATCCTGGGGCTACACATTATTTTATATCCCGAGATTTTTCACTTTTGGCTAATAGGGAGTTGTCATTGATTAGGTACGATATATGTGTTAGCACTCCGATAAGGGATACGTTTGTGGCAAACCTGGTGATTCAGGGATGTCCGGTTTGGCTAGACGACTTGAGTTTAGAGGCGGATTTGTTTCCCTTGGATATCTTTAACTTTGAAGTTTTTTGGGGGATGGATTGGTTGACTACCCATCGTGCCTTTATCGAGTGTTTTGAGAAAAGGGTTATGTTTCAGAGACTGTACTTACCAAAGCTTGTAGTTTAGGGATAGTGCAGAGTACTACATTCAGGTGTAATTTCAGCCTTAGTTGCATATAAATTGTTGAGGAAAGGCTATGAGGGCTATTTGGATTATGTGGTGGAGACTCGGGACACTGTAATGAGGGTGGAAAATATACCGGTGGTAAATGAGTTTTCTGACGTATTTCTAGAGGACTTTCCAGGGTTACCACCTCATAGGGATGTTTAGTTTACGATTGAGTTTCTCCCGGGCACCCGACCCATATCGTAAGCACCATACCGGATGACACCAGCTGAGTTGAGGGTGCTTAAGGTCTAGTGTAAGATCCCACATCGCCTAGGGGAAATGGGAATGCTTCTTTTATGTGCTGGCACGTCTTCATCCAGCATAACGCATTTTAGGGGTGGGACCCCCATACGCAAAACCTTGAGGGCGGGGACCCATGTGGGGCTGGGCCTAATGGGGGCAAGCCCAAAGCAGACAATATTCTATAATTTGGCCTTATAGCCCAAAACCGACCAGAATTGATTGTTCCAGTGAGGATGCTAGGCCTCAAGGGGGTGGATTGTAAGATCTCACATCTCCCTGGGGAAATGGGGGATGTGCCTTATATGTGTGGGCACATCTCTATCTAACAGAACCCATTTTGGGGGCGAGACCCCCATAAAAAAACCGTGAGGGCGGGGACCCGTGTGGGCTAGGACTAACAGGGGCGGGTCCAAAATGAACAACATTCTCATTCAAGGAGGCAGGGCATGACAATTTGGTATTAGAGTCCAACCCCGACCAGGATTTAGTGTGGTAGCGAGAACGCTGGGCCCCAAGGCGGTGGATTGAAGGAGGCGGGACCCAACCCAAGTTAACATTACTGTGCCAATGTGGATGTTGTGTCCCAATGGGGTGGATTGTAAGATCCCACATCGCTGGGGGAAATGGGGTTTGCGCCTTATATGTATGGGTATGTCTCTATCCAACATAACACGTTTTAAGGGTGGGACCCCTTGGTAGATATGGATTTTATCTAACCTAGTGTATCACCTTGGGGAGCTCCAGTGTATTGAGTACTAGTTGTCAGGACCCGTCCCAATCCCCTGGGATTAACGTGGGACACTCCTGATCCCGTCTGACACAGGGAAAATTTGAACCTTTAGCCCGCAGGCTTCCAGAGTACGCTAGGAACCGGAGGAGGTATGTGATGTCTCGGTCTCTGCCATAGTCCACACCGTATTCAACCTGAAGGGCATTGAAAACAGAATGTGAGTGGACGAAAATGAAAGAATTTATAAAAACGTATTTCATAAAAGACCTTTATGCCCTTCACTAAAAAGCATGCATGCATAGTAAAACTATTTATCAAACCACATATGTTTCTTTAACCAAATCCATACGGGCTCTTGCCCAAAACCATTTACAGAAATCGAAAACATAATAACCATATGTGGGATCTCAGCCCAAATCCATTTATCAAACATAAACACAATTTCGCAAAACTAATAAATCATGTTCATCATAATTATCATATAACCAATCTGTCACGGTATCTAGAGCTACGCGCGTGCTACCCGGGGTCTTAAAGCCCAAGTCTTCCTAAGGTCCACCCAGGTCAATGTCCGTAGATCAATGACCCTCCCTGGGGGTTTTAATCTATAGTCTTTCTGAGAGTAAGGAACCCAACGGGGGCGACTCCACTCAGTCAGTGCTCCGTGACTACTCCGGGGTCCACCCAGGAGAACGACCCTCCCCGGAGGAAACAATTCATATATATAGGATGGTATACGAAAAACCTTTTGAAAAAATTCTCAAAACCTTTCAAAGGTTCATGCCCGGTCCCCATAAACCGTCATGAGTCATAAAAACCTTTCAAGGGTTCATGCCGGTCCCCATAAAGTGTCATGAACCATAAATCCATTTGTGGGTCCTCGACCCGAAATCACAATCTTAAAACATAACTGGGCCCTAAGCCCGAATCCACATACAAACTGAGCCTCCGGCCCGAATCGTAAACCAACTGGGCCTCGTGCCCGATTTCATAAACTAAACGGGCCTCGTGCCCGATTTCATAAACCAACTGGGCCTCGTGCCCGATTTCGTAAACTATACAGGCCTCGTGCCCGATTTCGTAAACCAAATGAGCCTCATGCCCGATAAGTAAGTCAACTAGGCCTCGAGTCCGATACGCAAACCAATTGGGCCTCTGGCCCGATACGTAAACCAACTAGGCCTCCAGCCCGATGTCTTGTTAAATCAAATGGACCTCAGGTCCGAGAGTTCGTAAATAAAAGGGGTCTCGTGCCCGATTCCATATTTCCAAATCCGGAATCGATTCAAGAGCCAATTGGGCATCTGGCCCGAGAACGTAATTAAATGGACTTCGAGTCCGAGGGTTTCCAAAACAAATGGGTCTCGAACCCGAGTTTGACAGGACCCGTCCTAACTGGACCTCGATAACCGTGCCCGGTCCTGCTCCCGTCTGACAAGTCAACTGAAGTCTCGAAACTATCCTTCAGCACCTATCAGACAAGGGATAACTGCGCTGATTTCCGCTCATGCCTCCGCCTCGAGATCAGCCCTGAATGTTGTGCCACGGTCTGGAGGGTCATCAAAACAGAAAAGGTGTGAGTGGACAAAAATATATTCGTTAAAACACATTTTAAAAGACATCATTTACCCTCCAGTTTATCAAACCTGCATGCATAGGGAAAAACATATGAATGACAATCACCGGCTTTCCAGCCAAACCACATAACAAGTCGAATCCCGACTCTCAGGCCAACACATGAAAACATAATCACCTGGCCACACAGACCATAACTCATACTCAATACCAGTACGTAATCACAATCAACATCAAACAGCATTACTCACAAGTACACAATCAAGTACTCAATCAATCAAGCCGCATTATTCACAAGTGCACAAACCATCACACTGTCACATCTGCACTACGCGTAGGCCATAACCCGTGCCTCAGTCGTCTGGGAAGTCACCCCGAGCTCCGACTGCCCCAGCACGCATCACCCCGAGCGTTAGCCATCTGGGAACACCCCAAGCCTCGGCTATCTGGGAATACATCTCACCCCGAGTACCAGCCGTCTAAGAACACCCCGAGCCCCGGCTGCCAGGGAACAATCACAATCATATCCCCGAGCTCCGGTCGTTTGGGAACACCCCTAGCTTCGACCGTCTGGGTATTCACAATCACAGTCACAATGAAAATCATCCTGGGATCATATCCCAAAACATCTCAATCAAATCCTTGACTTCAAACCAAGTCAAAATCATTACCAACCGGGACTCAAGCCTAAATAGCATTTTTACGTAAATCCGTAAAATCATATCGAAACCATTATAATAACCCAAAAATCATCCTTGACTCACCACTTAAGTCAAAATACTCGTTTGGAAACCTTTTTAACTCCGGGCCTAGCCCAAATTACCATTTCCTCGAAAAACGTGCCCGAAAGACCGATTCAAATATTCATTAAATCACACATAATCATGCTACATCATCAGGACATCATTGCAAGTCAATTTATGCAATCAATCATGGAAATACATTTAACTATGCATGCATCATGGTTAATAAAACAAATGTCCACTCACACACCGTCCAACTGCTCGTTTCCCACGCTGCACGCGTTTCCGTAATTTCCGACGCTTGCTAGGAATCCCGAACCCTCGAGATTCCCCCTCACGCGCCCCCACGCACCGTCGCAAGTGGCTGCGCGTGGGTGCCACGCGCCTACTACAGTGCCGTGAACAGTTACCTCCTTCACCCGTTCAAGTGGTAAACGGGTCCGGTTAGCCCGCGAGGTGACCCGGTCTAATCCTCAGTCTATTCGATCAAATCTCACGGGTTCGAAGTCTGTTCATCGTCGAGTTCCTCAAACTAGCATCCAACCCTTCAATTAATGAGTCATATAGCGTCGTAGGCTCACACTAAAGGTGATTTCGAAGTCAATTTCACAAGAACTGGCCCCCAATCACTCAACCCATGCTCGACAATCTCCGAAGTCCGCCATGTCCGTTCTAAGTCCAAACAACACCAATTGTCGTCGAATTTTAGCTGGTTCCATTCAAAATGATCGCAGAGGACTTAATTCAATCTCAGTTTGCAGCATCTCGAGCTAGAAAGATGAATTCGAATTTTTGAAACAATTTGAAGGGTCTCGGGTTCTTGGGTGTTTCTTCCCCTTTTTCTTTCGTTTTTCTCCCAATCTCATCCTCTCCCTTTCCTTTCCAATTTTTCCTTTTCACCTGTTCTTAGTTGGGATCAATCAGAGAGGAAGAGATTATGGATTTTGTGTGGAGGTATAGGGTGCCCTCTCTGTTTTTCCAAAACACCCGCACAGGTTTTATTTGTTTTTCTTCCCAGGTTCAATCCACACCGTCCATCATACATGCCCCATCATCCAATTCAACCACTAATCTTCTTCTTAGAGTGACAAATGTCACTTAATAACAATTCCGCATCCACTTAGGCTGAATCAGCCACTTAAATAATTTAATATCAATTTATATCAGCTAATTGCATCGTAAAGGACTTTGACTGCCCAAATGACCATTTTAACCTTCATGTCACAATTTACCATTTCGCCCCTGAACTTTTCAGACCCACAACTTTCTCGTCCGAACTCTGATTGACACATGCCGCCTGTCTATGGATTCAGCGTCTCGAGACCTACCCAATGGTCTTCCCGGAAAGTCCAAACAATGTCCCGATCAAAAAGTCAACTTTCGGCCCATTTCGACCAATTTACCAACTTACCCTCAAACTTCCGCAGGTCATAACTTTTTCCTCGAATGTCAGAATTGTGCGTGCCACCTGTCTATGAACTCGTGACATCCCGAACTACGTCACAGTCATCGGTCAAAGTCCGTTTGACTACTCGAATAAAAAGTCAACCGTTCGCCCAATTCCAGGGGCAAAATCGTCCTTTTCCTCAAATTTTCCAAATTTCCGTGTTTCGAATTTCCGGGGCGTCACAGAGTTTACCTTTTCAAATCCAAAACCATTTCATGGAATCATTTCCAAAATTATAAGCACGAAAAATCAGTACAAAATCGTGAACCTCGATTTACGTGCAAGCATGTAAATTGCCTTAAAATTCGTGGAATCATATAAACCACTATCATCCAAATCATCATCATAGAATCATATATATAAACCATATATAACACTTATGTATGCATCACAGTTTAGAAATCAAGGTCCACTCACAGACCGTCCTATGTTGTCGCCTCGATATGCGTTCCATAAGCCTCCCCGGGCTAATCGTCGTCACCGGGACTCCCAAACCTGTCCAAATCAATCTAA
The DNA here is from genome assembly GCA_032719365.1 of Prinsepia uniflora. Lineage (NCBI taxonomy): Eukaryota > Viridiplantae > Streptophyta > Magnoliopsida > Rosales > Rosaceae > Prinsepia > Prinsepia uniflora. The sequence goes on along the minus strand of CM064869.1, from coordinate 57,008,844 downwards.
GGGTTACTAACTACCTTATTAACCTCTCATTGAAGCCCCGTAATTTTCCCGAATTTTTAAGTACTTTTAATCTCGATCTTAAACCTTTGGATGTCTCGAACATTATCGAGACGGTGTCCGATCGACACGAAACTAGTCCCAAAATGTTCGTTACATCGAATAGATTAAAAGTCATGTTGAAGTCATCCCCAAAGGATGCTTCACGCGCCCCCATGCGTAGCCCAAATGGGCTGTGTGTGAAGTCCACGCGCCAGTGAACAGTGTCACCCCTAACCTCTGTCGAACTGGTTCTCTGGTTTTAAACTGGGCCAGACCGGCCTGAACCGGCGTGGCTAGTTCAATGTCTAATCTCTCATATTTTCCATCCAATCTTTCCCTTTTCGATTCCTAAACTTTCCCCTTCTCATTTCCTATCTATCCATGATTCCAAAGCATAAGGAAAACCACTAAAAACTCACCTTCCATGAACAAGCCGTGAGCTTGATCTTCAAGCTTGGTTTCTTAGCCCTCTAGCCATCCATTTCCACCCAAGTCGATCCTCCTCGAGTCTCCTTAGTCCCTAGGTCTCATTAGAATCAAAATGAGCTCTCAACATCAATTAAAACTCAACTTTCAAATTTCAAAATAGAAAATGGGCTCTCGGGTTTTTGTTTGAATCACCCCAGCCGTGAGCCGCCGTCCTTGCCACTCTCAGCCTCTCATCATTCATCACACGATCGCATTGATGCAAAGTGATGGTGGTGGTGTGATGTGGTGTGTGTGTTTGTTCAAGGAAATGGAAAATGGAGGTGTTCGGGTTTGTGAGAAAACAGAGAGGATGGCTGGTGGTGATCAGGTGAGAGGGAGATGAGATGGATGGCCAGGATGAAGGGGAAGGGTGAAGATGAAGGGCTAGGATAAATGGTGGGTGAAAATATATATATATATATATATATTTTATTCCAAGAGGACCAATCATCATTTAGATCCATAAAATGGGGGTTTGGGCCAATGGGATAAGTGACACTTCCATGGGTCCCACCTAAATATCTGACCAATCAGATAATGCCACCTCATCACTACCTCGTAATGCGTGCATAGTGCAATCGAACTTCCGTGACCCATAACTTTCTCATTCGAAGTCCGATTTCGGCGTGTCGCCTGTCTACGGATTCGTATCGACTTAATCTACGTAACGATCCTCGGCCCTTGGCCATCGGACCTCTCGGGTTAAAAGTCACTTATTTACCCCTTTTAACCAAATTACCAAAATACCCATGAACTTCCGAACGTCATAACTTCTTCCTCGAACGTTGGAATCGGATGTGCCACCTGTCTATGCACTCGTGACGTCCCAAACTACGTCACAATCATTAGCCAAAGTCCATTTGACAACCAGAACGAAAAGTCAACATTTTGCCCATTTTAGTGGCAAAATCGTCATTTTGCACTGTCCGTCCGAAAGTGACCCACTAATCACCGATTAATCTCACTAATCCTTGATTACTCACTAATCTAACCTCGGAATTCGGGACGGGTCGTTACAACCTTCCCTCCTTAATTAATTTCGTCCTCGAAATTCCAACTATCTAATTCCACAACCACCTCGTGGAAAGCAATTTCGACCTCACTTCAAATGCACACTTGTACATACACTAACCAGCACTATACTTGTCTGCACCTAGACGTTCTACTAATACTCACGTAGCATCATCCACACTCGACCTCTTTGTGTGAAAATGACCACATGTTCCGAGTTGACACCCCTTGACAATTCTATTAATTTGCTGACATTAACAACTCGACGGTTCCTTGCTCAATGACCAATCTATCCTGCTATCTACTCCCACCGGGAGTCACTAATCCCACACAACAATCCACGTTGAAACGTCCGACAAACTGTCACCACTTGACAGTCGCCAGTCGAAAACTGACATTATACTCGCTTGTGGTTACTCTAACCACCAACTCACTCAACCTGAGTGCATCTAGACCCATCAGAAACACTATGACCCAGTGCACAACATCTAATGTCCAGTCCACGTCCTCGACTAATCCAATGGTTCAGATAGTTAGCTGACTACCAGCACGTTCACCAACGTACCCATGGTTTATTCTGTATACCGTTACTAGGCTCCACAAGTCTGCCCAGTATCGTACCTCGAAAAATGTACAGGGTACGTACATCCATCCACCAACCAGCCTACAACAACCTAGGTCGTTGCCAATCACGTTTCAATTCTAGAGTCATCTATTCAATCCGGTACTAGATAGATTAAAACTCCAACCCATCATCCATTTCGAGTTCCATGGTTACCTGACCAGCAACATAACACCTACTCCTAATCACGTATTCCAATACATACTAGTCTGACTCACGCCCACCAAGGCGTACCCACGCATACCAACTGGCATCCAATCTCACCCACGTCTACCAAGACGCACTAAATCCGAACATATCGGTTACCTGCTCATTACATTCGATTGACTTCATAGGGAAGCCAATCCCATCATTCACACATCCAAGGCTGACCAAATCTGACCCCATCGGACACCTACTCGTTCGATTAATACACCATACAGGATTTACTTCGAAAAGAAGTTCAGTCCCATCATCCTCAACTCAAATATCCAAGGAAGAGCAATAAACTCTCCACCTATCTGGATCATCAAGATCACGATCCAGATCCATCATTACTTCATCCCACCATAAACGTCACAATCCTCAATCGTCACGACGCCCAAAGTCCTCAACATCACAATCTCGATCCACCTAGGATCCACACAAGCTCACTCAGCTAAAAATCCACCTGAAATCTGGTCATAGGGTCTTACATCCTCTTTGACTCCTTCGGCAATCACATCACTCCTCAACCAATTCCCACATCTAACCATTTCAGTCAACAACGAGGCACGTCGAGACTGTGGGTCCTCTCCAATTACCTTGTATCAATCCTTGGCATTCCACCTAGGAAAATCAAGGATGATCCAAGACGATTACACCAAAATTCATCCTACGTGAATGCGAACAAACTTGCTGCACTCACCACGCCATGTAATCCAACATCGTCTGCTACCAAGTAGAAAATGAGAAATCTCATTCACTTAAATTCGATATACTCAACTCCTCCTAAGAAGTCACCCTAATGACTTCGAAATACCCATTACCAATGCGAAAAACCCGCACTCCTCTTGTCACCTCAATCGCAACCTCTCTCGATTCTGAAGTTCCAACCAGATTGAAACCAACTCACTCGAACATCAACCATGTGTCCGTAACCGGTCTAACTCACTACCAAGTTCGCCTATCAGTTTCTACCGTTCATGTACATCCAAAAGGATGTGGACCATCACTACTCGGTCTTCACGTCTCAACTACTGCTGGATCTCATCTAGTCCAACTCTATCTGTGATCCACTCCCGGACCATTGATACCAAACACATGCCCAGCTCGACAGAGTCACATCCCGATTCGTGACTCATCGTCATCACAATCACTGACACCAGTACCAGCACTAGTACCAGCACACACCATGTGAATTAGACAACCCTGGATCTCCGCTCATACGGAACGAGGACCCCGTACTTCTACTCAGGTTGGAGAAACTCTACCTCCCTTGTACCCAACAATTCTGGGTACAGTCACCCTGACAACTCAACTAAGAAAAGGAAATGTTCCCTGAATGCCCCCCGATAAATAATAATCACAACTGCAACCACTCTCGATAGTAGTGCCTGCCACAACTCGTGCAGACCTAACCACCAGACATCACTATCGAGGCTCCGCATCCAACGGAATCAACCGCCCGTACTAATTACTCTGTATCCCCACTATGGGATTCCATCGACAAGTACCAACCCTGGTAACCTGTCCAACCAAATCCTAACCAGCCGTAACTCGACTCAACCAATGTCGTCTACCAGGTCGTCCATGACCTTAGTTGCACCAACAATCCATCATAACTAGAGTAGTACAACAACCAACTGGGTCTAACTGATTACTACAACCTCGACTACGGAGTGCATTCCCATCACTGAAGCTGGCATGACATGACCGACCGACAGTCTCGACTCCGAAAAGTCGTCAAAGTCAAACCACTCGCCAACTCACATTTTCGAACCATACATCCTACCTTAGGATTCCATGATCACACCTAGGGTTCCTCCGAACCCAACTGTAGAAGGCAATATAATCCACAATCTGACCGACCCTGCGGTCTCGACATCGTATAGACGTCAATCCAATCCTACCTTCAGTTTAACTAGGGTTCCTCGAACCCGGCTGCTCCCAGCAGCATAGCCACCTAACTCAACAAAATCTGACCATCTAATGGTAACAACACCGAACTATCGTCAAAACCGATCCTACTACATCGTGAGAGACGATCCCAACTAACCGTCTCACGATCAAAACTCTAAAGTACTTTTACGTTCATCCTTCAGTAGGGTCCCACACTACCAACCACGACAGAACTATGGCAACCCCGACATTGAATGCCGAACCAAGACGTTCTGTGATTACTTCCTACTAACTATCATACAGGCATCCTAACTATCAGGTTGATAATGAACTGCAGTTCACTAAGACATCACATCCTCGACCTGCGCGATACTCTAAGAGCAAACTTGCTCTGATACAACTTGTTAGGACCCGTCCCAATCCCCCCGGGATTAATGAGGGACGCTCTTGATCCCGTTTGACACGGAGTGTCAGACGAGGGAAAATTTGAACCTTTAGCCCGCAGGCTTCCGGAGTACGCCAAGATCCGGAGGAGGTATGTGATGTCTCGGTCTCTGTAACAGTCCGTACCGTATTCAACCTGAAGGGCATTGAAAACAGAAAGAATGTGAGTGGACAAAAATGAAAGAATTTATAAAAACGTATTTCATAAAAGACCTTTATGCCCTTCACTAAAAAGCATACATGCATAGTAAAACCATTTATCAAACCACATATGTTTCAATAACCAAATCCATACGGGCTCCTGCCCAAAACCATTTATAGAAATCTAGAACATAATAAACATATGTGGGATCTCAGCCCAAATCCATTTATCAAACATAAACACAATTTCGCAAAACCAACAAATCATGTTCATCATAATTATCATATAACCAATCCTATCACGGTATCTAGAGGTACGCGCGTGCTACCTGAGGTCTCAAAGCCCAAGTCTCCCCAAGGTCCACCCAGGTCAATGTCCGTAGATCAATGACCCTCGCTGGGGGTTATAATCCATAGCATTTCTGAGAGTAAGGAACCCAACGGGGGCGACTCCACTCAGTCAGTGCTCTGTGACTACTCCGGGGTCCACCCAAGCCAATGACCCTCCCTGGAGGAGACAATTCATATATATATATATATATAGGATGGTATACGAAAAACCTTTTGAAAACATTCTCAAAACCTTTCAAGGGTTCATGCTTGGTCCCCATAAACCGCCATGAACCATAAAAATCTTTCAAGGGTTCTTGCCGGTCCCCATAAACCGTCATGAACCATAAATCCATTTGTGGGTCCCCGACCCGAAATCACAATCTTAAAACATAACTGGGCCCTAAGCCTGAATCCACATACAAACAGGACCTCCGGCTCGAATTGTAAACCGACTGGGCCTCATGCCCAATTTCATAAACTAAACGGGCCTCGTGCCCGATTTTGTAAACCAACTGGACCTCGTGCCCAATTTCATAAACTAAACGGGCCTCGTGCCCGATTTCGTAAACCAAATGGGCCTCGTGCCCGATAAGTAAGTCAATTGGGCCTCGAGCCCGATACACAAACCAATTGGGCCTCTGGCCAAATACGTAAACCAATTGGGCCTTTGACCCGATGCCTTGTTAAATCAAATGGACCTCAGGTCTGAGAGTTCGTAAATAAAAAGGTCTCATGCCCGATTCCATATTTCCAAATCCGAAATCGATTCAAGAACCAATTGGGCCTCTAGCCCGAGAACGTAACTAAATGGACTTCGAGTCCGAGGGTTTCCAAAACAAATGGGTCTCGAACCCAAGTTTACCTTTTCAAATCCAAAACCATTTCATGAAATCATTTCCAAAACTATAAGCACGGAAAATCAGTACAAAATTGTAAACCTCGATTTACGTGCAAGCACGTAAATCACCTCGAAATGCATGAAATCATATAAACCACTAGCATCCAAATCATCATCATAGAATCATATCTATAAACCATATAAAACATTTATGCATGCATCACAATTTAGAAATCAAGGTCCACTCACATATCGTCCTATGCTGCCGCCTTGATATGCATGCCATACGCCTCCCCGGGCTAATCTTCGTCACCGGAACTCCCAAACCTATCCAAATCAATCTAGAGGGTTAATAACTACCTTATTAACCTCTCATTGAAGCCCCGTAATTTTCCAGAATTTTTAAGTACTTTTAATCTCAATCCTAAACCTTCGGATGTCCCGAACTTTATCGAGACGATGTCCGATCGACACGAAACCAGTCCCAAAATGTAACAACCCGTCCCGAGAGTCGGGATTAGTAGTGTGATTAAAGTGGGATTAGTGAGGTTAACCGACGGTTAGGTGGTCCCGATAGGTTCATTAGCCTAGAATGACGATTTTGCCCCTGGTTCGGGCAAAAAATGTTGACTTTTAGTTCGGGTGGTCAAATGGGTGTTGACCGGTGACCAGGTCGTAGTTTAGGACGTCACGAATCCGTAGGCAGGTGGCACGCCCGATTTCGACCTCCGAGGAGGAAGTTGTGATGTTCGGAAGGTTGAGGGCCTAACCGTAATTTGGGTAAATTAGGGAGAATAGTTGACTTTTTGTAGAATCGGGTTTTGGTACGTTGACCTAGGTTGGTTAGATAGATCTCGTCGTCCTGAGTTCGATGACAGGCAGCACGTAGTCATCGGACTTACGAGTTGTGAGTTATGGGTCTAGAAAGTTAGTGGCAAAACCGTAAATATGAAGTAAAAAGAAGAGTAGTTTGGTCCTTCTGCACATTGGGATTTGTGCACAGAGAAAGGAAATGGACGGCTGAGATTGGGCCATATGGGAGTATGTGGAGTGGATTGTGACATGTGGCAGGTGTGTAGAGGATTCTGGTGGAATCCTGTACATACACGGCCCAAATAATTGGGGTGCAACCGTGCCCGTGTTCTTGTGTGTACACAGAGAGAAACAGAAACAGAGGGAGATTGAGAGGGAAAAATTGAGGGTTGATCAAGGATGTGGATGAGTTCTGGTGAATGAGTGAGGGACGGGAGATCGAAGGGAAGCTGTTTAGGTGGTTGAGAGGTGCAGCGGGTGTGTGTGTGAGTTGTGAACCACGGGAAGATCGGGGGAAAACAGGAAGGCAGGCAGAGAGTTTGTGAGCTTGTGGTGGTGCGGTGGCCGTGTACGGTGCAATTGAGACCGCGGTGGTGTCGTGAGGGCAGCGTGGAGTCGACCAGCCCCGGAGGAGCTCACGGCGGCGACTGGAGGCAGGTAATCCCTCATCCCTGTACAATTACTCTGTTTTTCCCGTGAGTTTAGATTCGAAAGTCGTGGGGTTGGGAGTAACGTCGAGGGAATTGGAGGCCAGGGTGAGACTCCTGGAGGTCCCAGGAGTCGACTGTGTGTGCTGCCGTGATGAGTGGTGCACGGCGGAGGATGGCACGACGGAGGTGCTCTGTGTCCTCTGTTTTGCCGTGGGTTTTAAACGGCGAGTCGTGACAATTGGGGCTGAGTCGAAGGTCTAGGAGGGTTGGTTTAGGTTCAGTGAGGTCCAGGGAAGAGTTTGGTGTAGCCACCGTGAAGGGAGGTGAGCTGGGTGGCTGGATCGTGAAAAAGGGGGAGTTTGGCCGTCTGTTTCGAGCTTCAGTCGACGGGATTGGGGCGGTGTCGAGGTCTGAGGAGCTGGGGAATGGATAGATTGGAACTGGACGAAGCTTTAGGTGAAGAAAGGGAGAGAAATTGTGCAGGCACGGCGGTGAACCGCTGACGCCGGTTCAGGTTGCAGACTACTGTGCTGAACCGGGTCTGCTCAAGGTTGAAGGGCACTGTAGCAGGCGCGTGAGGGCCACGCGCAGCCACTTTGGGCAGCGCGTGGGGGCGCGTACGGCGGCGATGGGGAAAACGGTCAACATGGTTTTTGGTCTAGGTGTTCTAACGAGTCTATGAGAATTGGTTTCGGGTTGTTCGGACGTCGTTTGAGGTTAGTTCCGCGAGGATGATGGTTTAGGGTCTCGGTTTATTTCGTTTAGGATTCGGGGATTTTTGAGGGAATTTGGATGGATACTCGTAGATGTGTTAGTGACGTAAATTGGTGGTTGTTGACAGGATCGGGATTTCCCGAGGAAGCCGAGGAACGTGCAGGACGTTCGGGACACGATTGAGGGCTCGGTACTGTGAGTGGACCCTTTCCTTAAACTCGAACATGCATAACTACTTTCTATACTTGTTTTATATATTTGATTTCATGATTGTTGGATTTATGATGTAAATCAATTGTTGGATTTATGATGTGCTTTTACATAATTGCACGTTTTTCGAGAAAATACGGTATTTGGCACATTTTACGATAAAAGGTTGATTTCTGATTATAATGTTATAGTTTTGAGATTTCAAATGGTAAATGATTTCTAATGATTATAAATGGATTTTGGAACATGATTTTGAGAAAGGGTTGGTTTTGAAATCGAAATTGACAATTGGACTTTGGTTAAAAGTTGGAAAGTGCATTCCGGATTTGGGTTCGGAATGACGGTTCTAGAAGCCGGAAGGGCTTCGGACCGGGGATTTCGGATTCGAGTTTGGATATGGATTCAAAAAGGTTTTCAACTGGTTTTGGATTGGATTTGCTGGATCTGGTTATTGGGTTTAAAGACCCAGATATATTTGACGGGGGACGGGCCCGGATTGAGTTTAAAGACTCGGGAGTTTAAAGACTCGGATATATTGATATTTCCCCCGTAGGCCTTTGAGTTTAAAGACTCGAGAGTTTAAAGACTCAGATATTAGTAAGGCCTGGATTGAGTTTAAATACTCGGGAGTTTAAAGACTCGGATAGGTCCAGCAGGTTTGATCGGAAAATGATGATTTGATGTTTATGTTTCTGATACGGTTTTATGATTCACATGCTGTGGTTTTTCTAACTATTTTATAGTGTTTCTGTTTCTTATGATGTGATTTATGGTAACTTGGTTTATAACTGTGTCCTAAGATTGGGTTATGCATGTGGTTTTCAAAACGGAGGGTTAAACTCGGTTTTCTGATACATGGTTTTAGAACTTTTCTTTTATCATGGTCCACTCACATCTTCTGTTTTAAATTGCCCTCCAGGTTGTGGAGCGAGCGCGGGGTCTTGACGTCGAGGCAGCGTCTGAGGCATAGACATTTCATGCGGGTTCCCAGAGTGTTTACTTTTCTTCCGCGTGCGTGTAAATATCATCGGTTTTTCATTTCCTTGTGTTTCGTACTATGCTCTGTACAGTATAAATTCGGGATATTTTATATAGTTTCTCCTGCGTCTGACTGAGTTTTGGGTGATTTTGAGTGAGTTGTACTTGCGTGTTGTGTCGGGGAGTCGGACGGGAGCAGGATTTACCTCGGGTTTCGGGGTGAAACCAGGGTGGGTCCTGACACAAAATGTTCGTTACATCGAATAGATTAAAATTCATGTTGAAGTCATCCCCAAAGGATGCTTCACGCGCCCTCACGCACTGCCCAAAGGGGCTGCGCGTGAAGCCCACACGCCAGTGAACATTGTCACCCCAACCTCTGTCGAACCGATTCTCTGGTTTTGAACTGAGCCAGACCGTCCTGGACCGGCGTGGCCGGTTCAATGTCTAATGTCTCTTATTTTCCATCCAATCTTTCCCCTTTTGATTCCTAAACTTTCCCCCTCTCATTTCCTATCTATCCATGATTCCAAAGCACAAGGAAAACCATTAAAAACTCAACTTCCATGAACAAGTCGTGAGCTTGATCTTCAAGCTTGGTTTCTTAGCCCTTTAGCCATCCATTTCCATCCAATTCGATCCTCCTCGAGTCTCCTTGGTCCCTAGGTCTCATTAGAATCAAAATGAGCTCTCAACATCAATTAAAACTCAACTTTCAAATTTCAAAATAGAAAATGGGCTCTCGGGTTTTTGTTTGACTCACCCCCGCCGTGAGCCACCGTCCTCGCCACTCTCAGCCTCTCATCATTCCTCACACGACCGTATTGATGCAAGGTGATGGTGGTGGTGTGATGTAGTGTGTGTCCTTGTTCAAGCAAATGGAAAATGGAGGTGTTCGGGTTTGTGAGAAAACAGAGAGGATGGCTGGTGGTGATCAGGTGAGAGGCAGATGAGATGGACGGCCAAGATGAAGGGGAAAGGTGAAGATGAAGGGCTAGGATGAATGGTGGGTGAAAATATATATATATATATATATATATATATTTTTTTTATTCCAAGCGGACCAATCATCATTTAGATCCATAAAATGGGGGTTTGGGCCAATGGGATGAGTGGCACTTGTCACTCATCCATAGGACCCACCTAAATATCTGACCAATCAGATAATGCCACCTCATCACTGCGTCATAATGCGTGCATAGTGCAATCAAACTTCCATGACCCATAATTTTCCCGTTCGAAGTCCGATTTCGGCGTGCCACCTGGCTACCGACTCGTATCGACCCGATCTACGTAATGATCCTCGGCCCTCGGCCATCGAACCTCCCAGGTCAAATGTCAACTATTTGCCCCTTTTAACCAAATTACCAAAATACCCATGAACTTCCTCGAACGTCAGAATCAGACGTGCCACCTGTCTATGAACTCGTGACATCTCGAACTACGTCACAGTCATCAGCTAAAGTCCATTTGACCGCCAGAATGAAAAGTCAACGCTTTGCCCATTCTAGGGGTAAAATCGTCATTTTGCACCGTCCGTCCGAAAGTACCCCACTAATCACCGATTAATCTCACTAATCCTTGATTAGTCACTAATCTAACCTCAGATTAAAGACGGGTCGTTACAGTAGTAGTTGGACAAGGTAACAATATATAACATGTATCATTTTATGTGTATTAATGACCTGTTTGACCAGTTGAGAGGAGAAAAATACTTTTTTGAGGATTAACTTTAGGTTCGGGTATCATCATTTGAGGATGAAAGAAGAGGACATTCCTATGACCATCTTTCGGACCCGGTACGGTCACTACGAGTTTCTTGTTATGCGTTTTGGGTTGATGAACACCTCGACGACATTAATGGACTTGATAGAAAGAGCTTTCCGATGATTTTCAGACCAGTTTGTTATTGTGTTTATATATGACATCCTTGTGTATTCCAAAAGTGCGAATAGGCATAGGAGACACTTGAGGTTGGTTTTGGAGACACTGAGGAAGAGATAGCTTTATGCCAAGTTCAACAAGTGTGAGTTTTGGCTAACTAGTGTGGGTGGTCATATCATATCAGCTGATGGAATTAGTGTGGATCCTCAAAAAACACAGGCCGTGGAAAATTAGGAACAGTCGAAAACAGTATATGAGATCAGAATCTTTTTGGGACTAATCGGCTACTACCGACAGTTCGTAGAGGGATTTTCTACTATAATGGCGTCATTGACTCGGTTAACCATGACGAGGATAAGGACTGTGAACGAAATTTTCAAAAGCTGAAAACGCGGTTGACTTTGGCTCCGGTACTGACCCTTCCTAATGAAAGTGGACAGTTCAAGGTTTATACAGATGCATCCTTATAGGGAATGGGGTGCATTTTGATGCAACATGGAAGGGCAATAACGTATCCTTCTAGGCAGTTAAAATTCTAAGAGTCAAACTACCCCACCCATGACTTGGAGTTGGCAGCGGTGGTGCATGCTCTAAGGATTTGGAGACATCACCTTTACGAGGAGAAATGTAGGATCTTCACTAACCACAAGAGTTTAAAGTATTTCTTTACTCAGAGGGACTTGAACCTGAGGCAGAGAAGGTGGTTAGTGTTAATTAAGGATTACGATTGCACTATCGAATACCACCTAGGGAAAACGAATGTAGTAGCAGATGCTCTAAGTAGGAAGTCAACGAAGATCTAGGGTTAGGAAAGGAAAAAATTGAGGAAGCTCATAGTTCCGCATATGCTATGCATCCAGGGGGAACTAAGATGTACCGTACCTTGATGGAGCATTATTAGTGGGCTGGCATTAAGAGAGAGATAGCCGAGTTCGTGAGTAAGTGCTTGATTTGTCAGTAGGTTAAGGCTGAGAGACAACGACCTTATGGAGCCATGCAACCATTTCATATTCCGGAGTGGAAATGGGATCACATCACTATGGATTTTGTGTTTAAACTCCCTAAAACTCAAAAAGGGAATAATGGGGTTTGAGTGATTGTAGATCGACTTACGAAGTCATCACATTTCTTGCTAGTGCGAGAGGACTTTTCGATGCATCAATTTGCCGTGCTACCTATTGATAAGATTATTTGACTTCATGGAGTCCTGGAGTCGATAATTTCAGATTGTGACTCGAGGTTTACTTTTAGGTTCTGATAGAGTTTACAGTGGTCACTTGGTACAAGATTACTTTTCAGTACGACGTTTCACCCTCATATTGACGACCATTTTGAGCAGACTATTCATACCTATAGGACTTGGTAAGGGTTTGTGTACTACAGTTATGGAGGAATTGGGATTCTTACTTGACATTGATTGAATTTTCTTATAATAACTGTTATCAGTCAAGTATCGGGATGGCCCCATTTGATGAACTATATGGACGATAGTGTAGGACACCGATCTGTTGGACCAAGGTAGGCGAGATGAGGCTGATGACATCTGAGTGGACAAATTGGACATATGAAAAGGTTATGATCATCAGGGATAATTTGAAGGCAGCTTAGAGTCATAAAAAATGCTACACACATCCTCGGATTAGAGACCTTGAGTTTGAGGTTGGAGACTAGAGACTGGGTGTTTTTAAAGTTATAACCTTGGAAAGGTATTGTACGGTTTGGAAGACGTAAGAGGTTGAGTCCCAGCTACATTGGGTCGTATGAGATACAAAGAGGATAGGCTCTAAGGCTTATAGATTTGCATTGCCTACAGAACTTTCTCGAGTTCACGGTGTTTTTCACGTGTCGATGCTCCAGAAGTATTTTGTTGATGAGTCAGATATGTTGAGGGAACATTTTATTGACCTTAAAGACGATCTAAGCAACGAGGAGCAGTCTATACAAATTCTGGATTGAAAAGATAAGGTACTACATCGAAAGGTCATTCCTCTGGTTAAGGTTCTGTGGAGAAACTATAAAGTAGAAGTGGCTACATGGGAGCCCGAGAAATTTATGCAGGTCCAATATCCGCAGCTCTTCTAGTGAAATGTATGAATTTCAAGGAAATTTTTTTCTTAAGGGGGTGTGTCATGACCCAACCCATCTAGCATGATATTGTCCGCTTTGGGCCCAACCCTCATAGTTTTGTTTCTGGGAACTCACGTGACTCTTCCCAATAGGTCATCCATCTTGAGATTGTACCAGTCCAAACTGGCTTAACTTTGGAGTTCTCAAGAAATCCAAATCTAGTGAGCTCTTAAAAGACATCATGCTAGATAGATATGTGCCCACACATATAAGATACTTCACATTTCCTTCCCCGAGTGATGTGGGATTATTCACCGTTCTTTCCAAGACACTGGTCTTACAATCCACCCTTTGAGGCCTAGTGTCCTCGCTGGCACTCTTCCGGTTGGGGTCCAGCTCTAATACCATTCTGTCATGGCCCGATCCATCTAGCACGATATTGTCCACTTTGAGCCCAACCTTCACGGGTTTGTTTCTGGGAACTCACGTGCAACTTCTCAATAGGTCACCCATCTTGGGCTTGCGCTAGTCCATACTCGCTTAAATATGGAGTTCTCAAGGAATTCAAATTTAGTGAGCTCCCAAAAGGCCTCATACTAGATAGATACGTGCTCACACATATAAGACACTTCACCTTTCCTTCCCCGAGCGATGTGGTATTGTTCGTCGTTCATCCCAAGACACGGGTCTTAAAAACGGTACCCTATCATGATATTATCCTCTTCAAGAGTCGGGTCGTGACAGGGTGAGTTGTCACAACCCGAATTTTTTTTCGTTTAATTAATTTTTCCTTGACATTGTTGGTGAAATTATCTTTTTACCTCTTCTGTGAGGCCCGATAGTCACTTTTAGGTTCGGAGTCACTATTGAGGTTATTTATTGAACTACGAGATAGGTGTTGGACTCACAAGTTTGTAAACAGGCGGCACGTGCATTATAGGCTTCGTTTGAAAGTTCTACGATTTTTGGAGAGTATAGGGGAATTTTGGTCATTTTCCTTGTGAGATATTTTTGGGGGAAAGGATAAGGATTTACCTTATCCTCTCCCATTCCTCATTTCGAACACATCTTTATTTGTACAAGTACGCTTCCTATCTTTAGTCCTGATTCCGTGTTTTGATAGATCTTGAGGTTACACATTCTTTTATATCACAAGGTTTTACACTTTTGGCTGATCGGAAGTTGTCACCAATTGGGTACGATATAGGTATTAGCACTCTGACATGGGATATGTTTATGGAAAACCTGGTGATTAAGGGATGTCTGGTATGGGTAGAGTGCTTTAGTTTAGAGGCAGATTTGATTCCCTTGGATATCTTTGACTTCAAAGTTATTTTGGGGAAGGATTGGTTGACTACCCATTGTGCCTTTATCAAGTGTTTCAAGAAGAGGGTTATCTTTCGAAGACCAGACTTACCAGAGCATGTTTTTCGGAAAGAGCATAGAGTGCTACCCTCGGGTGTAATTTCAACCTTAGCTGTAGAGAAATTGTTGGCTTATGTGGTGGAGACTCGGGATACTTCATTGAGGGTGGAAGATATACTTGTGGTAAATTAGTATCTTGACATTTTTCCAGAGGAATTTCCAGGGTTATCACCTCAAAGGGATGTTGAGTTTATGATTGAGCATCTTCCGGGCACTCAACCCATATCGCAGGCACCATACTGAATGGCTCTAGCAGAGTTGAGGGAGTTTAAGGTCCAGTTAAATGAGATGAACATAAAGAACTCAAAATCATTCATAGAGACACCTGCAAGTAAAATTGGAGCGGTCGAACTCAAAGAAACTACAAAGTAGTTTCATTTGAATTTTTTTTTCTGAAGTAGTTGCATTCGAAGAAGTTTTGGGAGATGCTGCATTGCAAAAAATGAAATTTTGCATAACAGTTGCATTCAATGAAATTTAGCAAACTAGTTGTATTCAAAGAATTTTTTACAACAGTTGCAATCTAAGAAATTTTGCAGAGCAGTACTCGAAAAAATTATACAGTGTAGTTGCGCTTGAAATTTTTTTTATCGAGTCTTTACACCCGAAATAAAACACTACAGACTTGGAGAAGGTTTTGATGAAATTAATGACCTAATCCTACTTTAGGTTCAAAACCAGCTCGTATCCAACAGTTGGATCGTGGGGAATCACGAGCATAATTTACGCAATCACATTGACACGACATCAAATGTAACGACCCGAACTGGAATTTAGGGTCATTTTGGAAATTTATTTTGAAAAGGACGATTTTACCCTTATTTTCGGAGGGACCCATTGGTAAAATTTTCCTTGGAGACACTTTTGGACGTTTCCTTTGACTGTTGCTTAGGTATTGAGCTCACGAGTTTGTAGACAAATGACAAGCAAAAATCGAAGTCCGTTAACGAAAGTTACGGGTCTGAAATGGTAAAGGCATAACAATAATTTAGAAAACTTTATTTGTTAAATGTGGACACTTTCTCTCTCCTTTTTATATATTGGTCCATTCTAGTTCACTCTCTCTCCTATATTTCGACCTGCAAAGGTAGTGGGAGGCTGGAATTGAAATTGTCGTTTGACGGCGACCCAAGCCATCGTACTACCACCATTTTCTTCGTCTCGTTCATAGGCGTATGGTGATACCAGTTTTGGACCTTGATAACCTGTGTACATGACACACCAAGGAAATAAGTTCTTGGGTTTTTGTGCCGTTCGAGGTTATTTTCATCCTCCACATGTAACGACCCGTCCCTAATTCCGGGATTAGATTAGTGACTAATGAAGGATTAGTGAAATTAATCGGTGATTAGTTAAGCAAAATCGAACGGACGAGGACCGATGACAATGACGTAGATCGGGACGTCATGATTCCATAGACAGGTGGCACGTCGAAATCGAACGTCAAACAGAGAAGTTATGGTCACGAGATCGAAATCGGGAATTTCGCATCTCGGGATTCGAATAAAATAATCCTAAAATCTGATTGGGCAGATATTTTATGTGGGGCCCTTGGATGAGTGACAAATGTCACTCATCCCATTGGTGGCTTCCCCTAAAAAGTGGATCTAATGTAATAAAATACTATTTTATTTTAATTTTATTATTTTATTAATTATTTCCTCTCATTTCTCTCTATTCTCCCCGCGCATCAGCTTCATCTTTCTCTTTATTTTTCTTCAAACTGTATAACCCGAACACCCATTCCCCTACAACCCTTTCAAACCTCATGATATGTGCTTGGTGTGTGAATGGAAAAGTGAGAGGGAAGAGAGACGTCGATGATGAGGCCATCGGGGAGGACCGTCGTGGACGGTGGTGCGGGTCCGAAGGAAAAACCCGAGAACCCCTCAAAACCGTATAACCACACACACCACCTCAACCTACACAAAATTTGATCTACTAGGGATGGGGTGAACAGAAGAGTGAGAGAGGGAGATGAGGCGAGCACGACGGTGCTAACGGCTTGGACGACAGATCACGGTGGCCAGAAACCCGTATGCGAGCAGTTTCGGGTTTGAAAATGGACTTTTAGTTAGACTGGTCGTTGGGTTTTTCTAAGGTCTAAATCTTCTTCCTAGGTGTCCTACAAACTCAGGAGACTAGACATCGAAGGAAATGATGGTCGGAGTCGACTTCAGGAGGGAGTTGTAGGGGGCATTGCCATTCATCGATCGGGAAGGTAATTTCGAGTTAGTGTTTGGGGTTTCTAGGTTGGTAGATCGATTTGAAATTGTTAGACAAACTTGTAGGGATTGAAAACATTGAAAATGGTTGAGAAAATGGGGAGAACCGATCTCGCCGGTTCGGCTGGACCTGGTTACAATGGACCGGACCGAACTGGGTCCGGCGAGAAGTTGAAGATGAACAATGGTTGGCGCGTGGCTACCACGCCTGGCGCCTTTGGGCGGCGCGTGGGAGGTATTTTGGGGATGTTATCAACATGTAATTTCATCTATTCGATGTAACGAACATTTTGGGATTGGTTTCATGTCGATCGTATATCGTTTCGATATAGTTCAGGGTGTCCAAAGGTTTAGGATCGAGTTTAAAAACGTTTAAAAATTCGGGAAAATTACAGGGCTTTAATGAGAGATTTTCGTGTTTTGTGTCAAACGGGAGTAACACGCGTAGCTATGGAAATCGTGACAAGATTGGTTATATGATATTTGGTAAACATGACTTCTTGGATTATGAAATGGTGTTTTGTGAATAGTAAATGGATTTGGGCTGTGACCTATATACTCGGATTTACGGTTTTGGGCTGAGTTCCAACATATGGTTGATATGTTATGGATTTGTGTAAATGGATTTGGGCAGAGACCCGTATGATTGGTTTGGGGCTGAGACCTCGTGTTTTATGATTTATATTTCACCGAGATTGGTTTTGGGCTGAGACCCTAATAATGGTTATTATGATTTTTGAATGCATGCATGCTTTTTAGTAAAGGACATAAATGTCTTCTTATGAAATGTGTTTTCTTAAACTACTGATTTTTCGTCCACTCACAGTTTTTAATGGTTTTAATGCCCTTCAGGTAGATCACGGATGCGAGCTGTAGTAGAGACCGAGACATCACACTCCTCCTCCACTGATCCTGGCGCGGTCTAGAAGCCCGGTCGAGTTGAAGGTTTTGAATTATCCCTTGTTGTGTCAGACGGGAGGATGGCACATCCCGTGATAATCCCGGGGAGATTGAGATGGGTCGTGTCAAGTGGTATCAGAGCAGGTTTGCTCTTGAGTTATGCGCAGGTAGAGGTTGTGATGTCTCTATGTGACAGGACCCGTCCCAACTGGACTTTGATAACCGTGCCTGGTCCTGCTCCCATCTGACCAGTCAATTGAAGTCCCGAAACTACCCTTCAGCACCTGTCAGACCAGGGATAACTGGACTGATTTCCGCCCATGCCTCCGCCTCTCGATCAGCCCCGAACGTCGTGCCACGACCTGGAGGGTCATCAAAACAAGAAAGATGTGAGTGGACAAAAATAGTATCATTTAAAACACATTTATCAAAGCACATCATTTACCCTCCAGTTTATCAAACCATGCATACATAGAATCAACATATGAAAAACATCACCGGGCTTCCAGCCAAATCACATGAAAACATCAAATCCCGGCTCTCAAGCCCAAATGCCATTTAATCATTTAATAAAACCATTTTATCACATAATAAAGCATATAACTTGGGAATTACACATCCGAGGATCCTCTGGGAATTACACACCAGAGTCGTCATCCTGCTGGGAATTACACATCCAGCCCTGCTGGGAATTACACATCCAGCCTCACCGGGAATTACACATCCGGTCCCTCCGGGAATTACACATCCGGAGTCCCTCCAGGAATTACACATCTAGAGTCCCTCCAGGAATTACACATCTAGTGTCACTTCAGGAATTACACATCCAAAGTCTACCCAGGAATTACACATCTGGGGGCATCAAACATCAATACACAATCAAAATCATTATTTCAAAAGCATCATTAAAATCATGCCAAAACCATTTATCACTGGGTCTCATGCCCCAAATCTCATTTCTCATTTCTCGTAAATTCGTAAAATCACATCCGAAAATCATTCAATTCCATCATTTTATCATTTAAAATCATTAACTCACAATACCATTCAAAACAGCCTTTTACCATCCCGAGCCTAGCCCAAAATCATCAATTTCACGCAAATCCATACAACCATAACCGAAGTTGCCATTTTCACATAAGTCCATAAAATATATCCAGAAAGCATTTCAAATCCATCAAATCAATTTCCCGACTCAAAATCAATCTCAAATCCCGGGCTTTCGCCCAAAACAACCATTTCACTATTTCTCAAAAAACGTGCCCAAAGCACCGATTAAAATAATCATTAAATCCAAAAATGATCATATCAAATCATTGCAATTCAAATCATGCCATAAATCATGTAAAACATTTAACTATGCATGCATATCAGTTTATAAAACAAACGTCCACTCACACACCGTCCAAACCGCTCGCTTTCTGAGTTGCACGCGTTTTCGTAATTTCTGAAATTTTCCAAGAATCTCGAATCTTGTCCAAAATCATTACTCAGGGTCACTAAGGACTCAATTAACATCATACCAATTCCCCATAATTTTCCGGGAATTAAATATTAATTAAACACGTAACATAAACGTTCGGACCCTCGAAACAATATCGAAACGGTGTCCGATTAACTCAAAACCAACGCCAAAATGTTCGTTACATTGCATAGAATAAAAGTCATGTTGGACTCACCTCGGGAATCGTGCCCACACGCCCTCACGTACCGCCGTGAGTGGCTGCGCGTGAAATCCACACACCTGCTACAGTGTCACCATCTTCACCCGAGTTCCTGCAAACGGATCCCTGCGACCGCAACATGACCCGTTTAATTCTCTGTCAATTCAACATCTTTTTCAACAATTCAAACGTCCATTTGCATCGAAATAGGTTGAATTTGGGATCTGTAAACTTAATTACATAGGACCTTACCTCAATCTAGTCGAATCAAGCTCGACTATTCGAAGAACACCGAATCACTGTTCATCGTCAAATCTTCACAATTTATCACTGTTTTCCTTCAATTGATGCATCAGAAAGCATCGTGGGATCCTAGTGAACATATTTCCACGATCAATTTCATGGTTCCATGTCCCCAATTCCACGACTCAAGCTCGAAAATCCAACATCTTCCTCCTTTCTGTTCTAGTCTAAAACAACCCCAATTTCCTCCATTTTTAATCTAGTTCGACTCGTCTCACTCCCAGGAAGCTAGTTTCAAGGTCAATTTCACTCAAACATGTCTACAATTTCAAATTCGATCCTAGGTCCATCAAAGGTTTTTCGGGTTTTCTGGGTTTGATGTTAACTGGGTTCGAAGTTCATAATTCCCCTTATTTTTCTCTATCATTCCTCATGATTTCACTCTCAAGGACCTCAGTTCTTAATTAGTTTTGGTTGCTGGTAGGATCGATCAGATCATGGTCTCTGTTTTTGGTAAACATATACACACGGTTTTATAATTGCACACACATATATATCCTAACCAACAACAAATTACTATTACAGCCACTAATGACCGTCTGCATAGTGACATGTGTCACTTCCTCACACAAATGACTCATCAATCACAGCTGATTCAGCCAATTTCAGTCCAATTTCACCCTGCTGCTTTAAATTACCATTTTTCCCTTCTATACACAAATGACCAAAATGCCTCTAGCATTACTCAATCCATAACTTTCACATCCGAACTCCGATTAACGCATACCACATGTCCAAGGATTCAGCGTCCCGAGACGTATCCAACGGCACTTCCGGAAAGTCCAAACAAGGTCCTAATCGAAAAGTCAACTTTCGGCCCTTATAACTAAGGGCAAAATCATCATTTCCTTCAAATTTTCTAATTTTTCCTTTTTCGAATTTCCAGGTTGTTACACTATGGGCTGCAGTTCGTTATCAACTTGGTTGTTGGGTAATAGTAAGAGAGTTAGTAGGAATGAACCGTGGATAGTTTCAGTTCGGCATTTGATGCTTATGTGTGCCATAGTTCTGTTGTGGTTTGGCAGTGTGGGACCTTATTGAGGGATGAACGTAACAGTACTTTAGAGTTTTGATCGTGGGACAATTATGTCGGGATCGTCTGTCACGATATTGTAGGTTCAGATATGACGATAGTATGGTGTTGTGACCATTAGATGGTCAGGTCATATTGAGTTGTGAATTGGGTTACGAGGAGCAGCTGGGTTCGGGGAACCCCATTTGAGTTGAGGGTAGGATTGGATTGACGTCCATACGATGTTAGGACCGCGGGGTCGGTCGGATTGTGGATTATACTGCAGAGGACAGTTGGGTTCACAGGAACCCTAGGGTGTGATTATGGAACCCTAAATCATGATGGATGGTCTGGAAAGGTGAACCCTAGTGGTGATTGAAGGGTTAGAGAATATGAGTACAACGGAGTTAGTTGATGACCTTGGTGGGAAATCTTAGTGTATGATGTTGATTCAGAAATGTGAGTCGAGTTGAGACTAGTTAGAGATTGGTTGGACAAGTTACCATGGTTTGGTACTTATCGATGGAATCCCGGAGTGGGGATACATAGTAGTTAGTACGGGCGGTTGATTCCGTTGGATGTGGAGTCTCGATAACAATGTCTGGTAGTTGGGTCTACATGAGTTGTGGCAGGCACTACTATCGAGGATGGATGCAGTTGTGGTTGTTGAGAATTGGGGGACGCTCAGGGAACGTTCTTTTTCTTGTACGAATTGTCAGGATGATTGTACCCAGAGTTTTTAGGTACGAGGGAGGCAGAATTTCTCTAATTTGAGCAGAGGTACAGGGTTGTTGCTCCGTAGGAGCAAAGATCCAGGGTTGTCTGATTCACACACTATGTACTATTGCTGGTGCTGGTGCTAGTGCTAGTGCTAGTGCTGGTGATTGTGATGACGATGAGCCACGAGTCGGGATGTGACTTTGTCGTAATGGGCATACGTTCGGTATCTGTGATTCGGCAATGGATCTCATATAGAGTTAGACTAGACGAGATCCAGCAGTGGTTGAGATGTGTTAGGATTCTAACCCAACCGTGAGTGTGATGACTGCTGTGTTTGGATTGATTAAGTGATAAATGAATGAAACGGTATGAACGAATAGGCGAGTTGGGGTACTAAGTTAGCTTGGTACAGACACGTGGTTGATGCACGAGTGTGTTGGTTCTAACATGGTTGGAACATCGGAATCAAGAGAAGTTGTGATTGAGGCGACGAGGGGAGTGCTTGATTCAACATTGGTGATGGGTATTCCAAAATTTTCGAGGGTGGCTTTCCATTTTATGCCCATGGCATATAATGTCTGTTGCCACCAGTACGTTGATCGTGTATTGGTTGGTGGACCTGTGATTTGTTTTGGGTCATCAGGAGGAGTTGGGTATTTCAAAGTTAGATGAATGAGATTTCTAATTTCCTGCTTGGTGACAGACGATGTTGGGTTACATGATGTGGTGAGTGTAGTGAGATTTTGTTTACATTCACGTAGGATGAATTTTGATGTCATCGTCTTGGATCATCCTTGATTTTTTTCCTAGGTGTAATGACAAGGATCGATATGTGGTAACCACAGTCTCGACGTGTCTCGTTGTTGACTGATCTGTTTAGATGTGAGAATGGTTGAGAAACTATTTGATGGTATACAGATTCAATGAGGGTGTAAGACCCTATGACCTGAAATCTGGTAGTTAGTTGAGTAAGAACATGGGTGGATCGTGATGTCGTTCCATGCTGGCAGACTTCGCCTTGCGGATTATGCTAAGCTAGGAGCATAGGAGAATCGTATTGTGGGACAATTGAGGAATCTTTTGGAATAGTTGGTGAGATGAAAAGACTGGATATTTGGTAATGGGGATGATGAGACTGACTTCTTTTCGAGGTTAATCCCATATGATATATTAATAGAACGAGTAGGTATCCGACATGGATGAATTGGTCAGTATTGGATATGTGAATGATGGGATTGACTTCCTTTCGAAGTCAATCAAATGTGATATGGTAATCGAAAGAGCAGGTGACAGTTAGGTTTAGAGTTGGTGCATCTCGATAGACGTGGGTGAGATTGGTTACGCATTGGGCATGAATGGGTACGCCTTGGTGGGCGTGAGTCGAATTGGTAAGTGTTGGATTACGTGATTAGGAGTAGACGTTGTGATGCTGGTCGGGTGACCATGGGACTCGAAATGGATGATGGGTTGGAGTATTTGATCTGTTTAGTATTGGACTGAACAGATGGACTCTAGAATTGAAGTATGATTGGCTACAAGCTATGTAGTAGGCTGGTTGGTTGACTGGGCGTTGAATACTGTGCGCTGGGCCAGAGTGATTTTGATGGGTTCAGTGATCGTACGAGCATGTGGTCAGAGTCGTGGATGGTTAGTGGTAGATCGATTTAAAATTGTTAGAAGAACTTGTAGGGATTGAAAGCATTGAAAATGGTTGAGAAAATGGGGAGAACCGGTCTCGCCGGTTCAGCTGGACCGAGTTACAGTGGACCAGACCGAACTGGGTCCAGCGAGAAGTTGAAGATGAACAGTGGTTGGGACGTGGCTCCCCCGCGCAACGCCTTTGGGCGGCGAGTGGGGGCGCATGGGCGGTATTTTGGGGATGTTGTCAACATGTAATTTTATCTATTCGTGTAACAAACATTTTGAGATTGGTTTCGTGTTGATCGGACATAGTTTCGATATAGTTCGGGGTGTCCGAAGGTTTAGGATCGAGTTTAAACATGTTTAAAAATTTGGGAAAATTGTGGGGCTTTAATGACAGGTTAATGAGGTAGTTAGTAACCCTCTAGTATGATTTGGACATGTTTGAGAGTCCCGGTGATGGTGATTAGCCCGAGAATGCTTATGGCACGCATATCGAGGCGGCAGCATAGGACGGTCTGTGAGTGGACCTTGATTTCTAAACTGTGATGCATGCATAAATGTTTTTATATGTTATATATATAATTTCTATCATGATGATTATGGTATTGGTGATTTATATGATTATACGTATTTCGAGGTAATTTACGTATTTGCACGTATATCGAGATTTATGGTTTTACACTGATTATACGTGCTTGTGATTTCGGCAATAGTTTAATGAAATAGTTTTGGATTTGAAAAGGTAAAATCGGGCATGAGACCCATTTGTTTTGGAAACCCTCAGACTTGAAGTTCATTTTAGTTACATTATCGGGTCAAGAGCCCAATTGGTTCGTGTATTGATGGATTGATTTCGGCTTAGGAAATATGGAATCGGGCATGAGACCCATTTGATTTACGAACTATCTTACATGGAGTCCATTTGATTTCATAAGGCATCGGGCTTGAGGACCAGTTGTTTACGAAATCGGGCATGAGACCCAATTGTGTTTTATGAATGTGATTTCGGGCCGGGTACCCATAAATGGATATGGATAAATGGATTTGGATTTGGAAAGAATGGATTTCTAGATTCATGAAGATTTTATGGGAAACCGGGCATGAACCCTTTGAAAGATTTGAAAGGTTTTAAGAATGATTTCGAAATGGTTTCTCATATACCATCCTTTTATTTATGGATTGTCTTCTCCGAGGAGAGTCGTTGGCCTGGGTGGACCCTCAGAGTAGTCACGGAGCACTAACTGAGTGGAGTCGCCCCCGTGGGGTACCTTACTCTCAAGAAGGCATTTAAGCATTATAACTCGCAGGGAGGGTCATTAATCTGCGGACATTGACCTAGGTGGACCCTGGGGAGACTTGGGATTTGAGACCCCAAGTAGCACACGTAGCTATGGAAACCGTGACAGAATTGGTTATATGATATTTGGTAAACATGACTTCTTGGATTATGAAATGGTGTTTTGTGAATAGTAAATAAATTTGGGCAGTGACCCACATACTCGGATTTACGGTTTTTGGCTAAGTTCCCACATATGGTTGATATGTTATGGATTTGTGTAAATGGATTTGGGCAGGGGCCCGTATGATTGGTTTGGGGCTGAGACCCTATGTTCTATGATTTATATTTCACTGAGATTGGTTTTGGACTGAGACCCTAATAATGGTTATTAAGGTAAATGGTTTTCGAATGCATGCATGCTTTTTAGTGAAAGGCATAAATGTCTTTCTTATGAAATGTGTTTTATTAAACTACTGATTTTTGTCCACTCACAGTTTTTAATGGTTTTAATGCCCTTCGGGTTGATCACGGATGCGGGCTGTAGCAGAGACCGAAACATCACACTCCTCCTCCACTAATCCTGCGCGCTCTGGAAGCCCAGTCGGGTTGAAGGTTTTGAATTATCCTTTGTCTAACACTTCGTGTCTGACGGGAGCATGGCACATCTCGTGATAATCGCCGGGGGATTGGATGGGATGTGTCACCACAGGTAGTGTTTCAACTCCTTTACCCCATATTTGTATCCCTCTCTTCGAGTACATGTTCTTAGGCCATTGGATTATGATTTTTGGTCGTGAGTCAAAGAAGTTGCAGAAGCTTGGATTTTGGTCAACAATGGCCGATGTCGGCTGGCGTCAATGAGGCTGCCCTGTGAGAGATTAAAGGCGCGAGGCTTTAGTCACAACGAGGAAGAGCTTGGGAGAGGGTGGTGTGTGTGGGCGCTTGGAGGCCTTCCCCGACCTCCGACGAGTTGGGTTATGAAGGTTTCGATGTTCCAGATCCGATTATGAGAGTTTGAAGTCCATCAGAGTTCATTTAGTGTTAGTTTTGGATGACCAAAGTTGTTTAATTTCGAGGATGGGGAATTTGGGTTTTCAAGGGTAAGTGCCTAGTTTGTATTGATTATTTTTACATGTATTAATATTAATTACTTAATTGTGAGATACCCTGATAATGGAAGCCAGTAGGTGTTGGCAGAAATAGAAGACAAAATTATGCAATCTACCTCTAACAGTTAAAACCTTGCAAGTGCACAAATCAATTAAGATAGTATAGATGGAAAGAAATGATCAATCCCTCAAGGACTTGTATCAACGTTTTATCCACTTCATAATTTAGATTCAATTAATTCAGATTGAGGCTCAAAACATAAAATAAAACAGCAAAGAAAATCCAAAGACAGACTTGACACTAGATAAGATATGTGAGGCACACAAGGAACAAATGAGGAACAAAGAAAGAAAACAAGGAAAAAGCCTAAGAGGCAATGATTTGGGGGTTTTGAGTTGGTTTTGGAAGATGAAAATCAAAATAGAAAAGATAAATAGAATTGAAAGAACTGAAAGGTAGAAGCCAAATGCAATACAATTTCTATGTTAATCTATGAACTAGAATGAGTTAAGGGAAGCAATCCACTCTAAACAATCATGAATCAACGCTATGAATGTCTAATTTATCAATTTCAATGTATAACTAAGATGTTCACAAATTTAGCATGACATATAACTAAATTGTATGAATTCTCTCTTACTTAGCATGTTAGAAGCATGACATATACATCATACTTATATCTCTAGGTGAAACCTAGCATGGCATATCCTCAGATTTAGTACCTAGAGACTCATTAAGAACAAAGAGAATTATGAATATCACATGAACCCTAGAACATGGCGTATATCCTAGATCTTCATGAAATCAGTTTACATGATTAGTTCTTAACCTAACCACATGTTGCTAATGAATGAAAGAAGATATGGCAGTCATCCTAACATTCCCAACGACAAGCAAACATAAACAAGGTAGCTAATCTTGTAAACAAAAGCTTGAAAACAATAAGAACATAAAACTGATTCTAGTTGCAAAAAGAAATTGAAAAACCAAACTTAATCATAACATTGATTTAATCATGTCTAGGGCTTCAAAGCAGCCCTAACTACGATAAGATTACTCCATGAACAAATTAAAGAACATAAAACAAATACATAGAAAGTTGAAAGGCTAAACCCAGAAGTATGCACGAAGCCAAGGCTCTTGCTCTCTCCAAACTTGGAATTGCTCCAACTTTGCACCAGATGTGTTTTTATTTGTGTGTGTTGTGTTTGTACAATGAGACCTCTATTTATAGGTGTAGATAGATACAAAAATTATATTCCAAGAGGTTAATGTCATTTAATAGCCCTCATTAATTCTCATTATAACCAGCATTTAGTGTAGTATTGAAACTGAAAAGTTGTTATTTTGAAACTGAACAACATCCTTTTATGGCATGATAACTCTCTGTAGAAACGTCCAAATAACAAGCCATCAAAGCCATCTGAAAGTAGACTTCTAGGTCTTTCCAACCATATGTGGCCCATTTTCTAAATAGCTCTCAGCTCTTCGGGGCAATGCCTGTAAGTTGGGTGTTCTGCAGATAACTCTCTAGGCTGATCTTGGCCACTTGTGAGCTAGGGACTCATCTGGCATTTCTTGCACTTCAAGTAGTCCACTTTTAGCTCCTCAAATCTTTATAATTCATCAAAAATTAATTTGATTTCGTTAAACCCTTACTTTTATCCTGAAAGCATAAAAAACGACAAAATACCTTGTATTGCATAGAGATTTCAAAAAAAAAAATTAAGTAAAAGAGGATGTAAAAATATAGCTTTATGCACTCAACAGTAGGACTCATGAAGCAAGTTGGAGCTCATGGGGATTTTCGGGGTTAAGTGCCTAGAAGTACATGTAATGGTGCATTTGGTCGAGTGAGTTCTCCCGACATGACGTGAGTTGGTTTCATACCCTAAGCTTGTATTTTTGGTTGTAATGTAGTGTATATGTGATGATGATTATTATATTGTGAGTTGAATGCTTGTTGGTGTTACTTGAGAATATTGGGTTGTTTTCTTATGTTATGATGGTATTGGAATCCTAGATGAAGCCACGAGCTAGACCTAGAGCATGGATATTTTTTTTCCTAGGTAATTGGTATATTAATGTTAGATCTTGAGGTTAGTCCCGAGTGTAACGTGATGTTGGTGCATACTTCAAAGTGAGTATAAACTATTAATGTTACTAGGGTAGGACAACTCGAGGGTCGATATCAATTTAGGACTCTAGACGAGTTGGGTTATCGGATTGGGTATCTAGCTGAGCCAAAGTATCAAATTGGTACTCTGGTGTGAGTCGGGATATCGGTTAGGGACTCGAACGGAGGTGGTGGAGCCGATGGGTTACCGCCTAATCATGGCTGTTACCCAAGGGAGTTACCAGCAGTTTGAGATTTTGTTGTTTCCATGGATTATGACTGAGGATGGGGTTAACAAACCGGGTTTACCTCGCCACTAGGATCAGTAAGTTGGTGTGGTCGGTGACGCCTAGAAGGCGAGTTATGTTTGATTTTATTCATTGTCTGATGAATTTTGGTGTCAGGATTCGTAGTCTTATGGTACTTTAGAAATTTTGGCTAGTTATTAGACAAGAGCAGGATCATGTACGTTTTTTGAGGCCCTTTTCGAGGCAGTACCTGTCATCGAAACCATCACAAGGGCATGGGGATGTGCAACTAAGTAATCGAGAAGGAGATGCACGCGTGGATGCATATGTCAGTCATCCGCACTCCCATGCCGCCTATAAAAGGAAATGAAACTCACTTCTCAAAGGACAACCAACAACTCAATCAAACAAATAAATTGATCAATTTCAACAACTGCAAACTCTCAAAACTTTCTTTGTCACTCAAAAACTCGCCTTCTTGGCATTACCTATCTCTTCGATCCATGACCAAGATTCAGTTTTCCTCTCAACCTTCTCAATTCTTATTCCAAGAACACCAAGCTTTCCTTCAAATCCAACTTGCATCCCAAGTTCGTTTCTAGAGACTTCCAGACCACCATACTTCATCCTGACTTACTTCTGCAATACGTTTTGAAGGTCCCACAACATGTAGACTTTGGGTTAACCTGTTTACCCGCACAATGACATATATATTAATATGTTTAATAAATGTATAAATCACTAACCCATTATTTACCCATTTTCCTATTTGTATATCTATTAAATCTTATCGTTCAAATAAGTTAATTATGTTAAACATATTAAATATGTTATATGTTAAATGAGTTTTAAACACGACTTATTTATTGAATAGATTATACGGGGTTATACGAGTTAACTGTTTTATTAACATGTCATATTCGAGTTGTATAATTTTGACATAATTATTAAGTGATACGACATAAACCTAATACACATGACCTACTACCAATCCTACAATTTTATGGTGGCTAATTAGTATTTAGTGCCCTTGATAAAGCTGGCATGTAGCGATCTCCCTCGTTTCGTTGTTCTTTTTCTTTCGTGTTCTAACGCCCCGTCGTTTACCGAAAAAAAAAAAATTGGTTGGAGTCCGTTGGCAACCTAAATGTTTCTAGGTTCTAGGTCAGTGGCATCTGTGTAATTGTTATGGCTTTATTGGCTTTTTGTTTTCAGTATTTTAAATAGCTGCCGAGACCCATCAGTGAAAAGCCGAAACCCTAAACCCTAAAACCCACATTATAAAGTCACTCCCAAGTAGTAACCTCCTTACAATTTAGCTGCGCCCCTCCGTCTCTGATACCCTAGCAAAGCAAGCGGCTCGCTCCTCAGCTCTTGACGGTAGCAGCGATGGTTTTTCCTCGAGGAGGTATGATAATGAACAAAACATAGAAATGCATCGTCTTTATTATCAGCTGCTTCTTTACTGATTTAACCTAGAAGTTTGTAATAAATCAGTCTTGTAGGTTTAAAATGCAAACTCCAACTTCTGTATTTGGTTTTCCGGAATATCTTGGCCGAATGTACAATTATTCCCTTGTACTAACTGAACGGGGCCTTACATTCCAGTGATGTCAATGTTTTTTAAGTCCTACTCGATTTTTCCATTGTCCATGCTGAGTCTTACTCGATTTTTCATTGTGTATTCTACCCATGTTTCGGTAGCATGTCATCGGTACCATGACTTTTATCTTAATCGGTAATCGAATGCTTTTTCTTGATATTTATCTTTCTTCTGGAACGAGATTCGGTGTTTGTTTTGGGTTTCAACAAAATCAAGATAAAGTTCATTTCTTTCCTGTTATTTCCTGCGTTTTTGTTTTTTTAAATTTTGCTTTTATGTTTTTGTTTTAGTTTGAAAGTCTTAGCAGTAAGCCTTATAATTTGTTTTTTTAAAGGACGTGGTGGTAGTGGCGGTAGTGGTGGATTCAGGGGCGGCCGGGGTGATGGAGGGAGAGGTGGAAGAGGAGGAGGTAGGTTTAGTGGTGGAAGAGGCGGTGACAGGGGTGGTAGCGCTTTCAAACCCCGTGGTGGTGGCCGTGGTGGTGATCGTGGCGGCCGTGGAGGAAGAGGCCGTGGTGGTGGAAGAGGAGGAATGAAGGGTGGAAACAAAGTTGAGGTTAACCCTCACAGACACGAAGGAGTGTTTATTGCAAAGGGTAAAGAAGATGCCCTTGTTACTAAGAATCTGGTTCCTGGTGTAGCTGTCTACAATGAGAAGAGGATATCTGTCCAGGTTGGTCTTTTTTATTCTAATATTTTATTTCGTTTATAAATGTCTCCCACTTAATTTTTTTCTTTACTATTTACTTTCTACTGTTTTAAAGCATTGTCAACGAAAATCTTGTTCTGTATTGTAAATGAATATAAATGTATTAGTATCTTAATATTTAAGTGCCTTTTCTGATTACAGAAAGAAGATGGAGCAAAGGATGAATATAGAATTTGGAATCCTTTCCGTTCTAAGTTGGCAGCTGCCATTCTAGGTGGTGTTGACCACATATGGATTGTAAGTTTCCTTCGTAGTTTCTTGTATTTGTTTTCAAGTAATTTCTATCAATAATTTTGAGTTTACAATCTTAATATGTTTGTATTTTAATGAAGAAACCTGGTGCTCGTGTACTCTACCTTGGTGCTGCTTCTGGTACTACAGTCTCTCACGTGTCTGATATTGTTGGCCCTGTAAGTGTTGTTATGCTTCTGAGGTTCTTAATTTCTCAAACTGAAAAATAGCTTCTCATAACCACTGTTTATTTGTAGAATGGAGTTGTGTATGCAGTGGAGTTTTCTCATAGAAGTGGCAGAGACTTGGTTAACTGGCAAAGAATAGAACAAATGTTATACCCATTATTGAAGATGCCAGACATCCAGCTAAATATCGTATGCTTGTTGGAATGGTTGATGTGATATTTTCTGATGTTGCTCAACCTGATCAGGTTTGTTTCTTGCAATTCTTATCTTAGCTAGTTGCTAAAGTAAAATTTGGAGATAAACTTGCGTGGTATTCTTTGGTTGAGTTGGTTGCAGAAGCCTTTTTTATGGCTTTTGCGATATCAAGGATTTCCATGCCTAACTACTGAATACCAATTCATGTGACCTGTGTTGCATTGGTTGTTTGGAGCTATATGATTGGAAATGTTTGTCTTATAATTGTTTGGTTTGGTGTTTTTTTAATGGTTGTGCACATGATGAGTTACTCGGATTCCCCTTCAAGACAATCTTGTATGATGTGAGCTCGAGTTTCTGATGCGTTTTTTATTTTCTTATGAAACAACCTCAGTGCTTTTCTTCGTTGGGTCAATAAAATATGGTTCCAGGATTCTCTTGTACTGGTTCCTGGCATTTTCTGTTTTGGTACTAGATACCGAATATTCTTTTCTTTGTGTGATGAGTCATGTATTTTTTTTTTCTTTTCTATTTTTCCAAAAATGTACGTCCGAAGTTTTGTTTTGCTTGGTAGTTATTGAGCTTGTGACGAGTTACTTGGACTCCCCTTCAAGTCATTATGTGGGATGTAAAGGCGAGTTTCTGCTGCTTTAACGTCAAATATCTGATTTTGATTTGTTATTTTGCAATATCATTTCATCACCGTTCCCTTTCCCTGGGTTTTCTGGTTGCCCTCGTTTCGCTGTGTTCCTGATGTTGGCAATGCACTCTTCAGGTCTAAACAAGCTTGAATTCTTTCTAACTATTGAGCATGTGATGATTTACTCGGATTCCCCTTCAAGACATTATGGGTGATGTAAGATCGAGTTTCTGATGCTCCTGACATTAAGAATTTGATTTTGATGTTGCTTGCTTTACTATTTCTTCATTCTTTCTCACTCACATTCTCAGTTTCTGGTTTTGCTGGTTTCCTTCATCATTTTGTGATCTTGGCAGGGCAAGACAACCAAGTAACTTTACAGGGGCTTCACCATGGTTGTCTGCAAGTTTGCATATTTTATTTGCATCTGAAATTGTGTTTGCTCTCTTTAATGGTCTGTGCAGGCTAGGATTTTGGCTCTGAACGCGTCATATTTCCTAAAGTCTGGAGGTCACTTTGTCATCTCAATCAAGGTTTGTTTTCACAACGCTTAGTTGTCTTATCACAAGGAAGTTACTTGGCTCATTCTGTACCTTTAAGACAGATGATGGACAGTCTGCCTTTGGGGTGTTTGTTGTAATGTTTTCTAATCTGATTTTTCATTTCAGGCCAATTGCATCGATTCAACTGTGCCGGCAGAGGCAGTGTTTCAATCTGAGGTGAAGAAGCTGAAAGCAGATCAGTTTAAGCCTTTTGAACAAGTTACTCTTGAACCGTTTGAGAGAGACCATGCTTGTGTTGTTGGTGGGTACCGTGTACCATCGAAGTCGAAATCTGATGCTGCCTAGATGCCTATGTTTGATTTTAAGTCGATGTAAACGTAACTGCCTAGATACCTTGTTAGTTAAGAGTTGTTTCCTACCTAGTTTGAAATTGGTTGACGCTGTAGACATTTATGATTTTATGTGGAAGTTAATTTCGTTTCGTAATATGTTGCCTTTACGCTACAATCTTTACGTATGCTTGTGTTCCTATTAAATTCCCCTAAATTTTTCCCCCCTACTTTTTGATGTTGGTTCGCAAAATGACTTGAAGCCGTTTGCCTCAGGTGTGAGTATGCTCTCTACATACCCAGATCTCCTAGCTAAAATTGCAATTAGTTAATAGGGTCTTTTTTTATCAAGCATATAAAAACTTCATTAAAAAAAAAACATTATAAAGTAATGAAAACTCATAAACGAAAAGATTTAAATGTGACATAAATATATACACAAATAACACTAAATTTGTGTGTATACAAATTCAATAACATAAACTTAACTAAGCCCAATAGTAAACTTAGATATAAAATATGGAAAACTGCCATCCCCTAACTCGCCACTATCAACCACCGCCTGAGTGGCTGCGAATTATCGAACACAAAACCACCTGAAGGAAGGAAAGTGAAGATGAAACCGAAGAAGTAGCGGAAAATGGGGTTAATACGTCACCCGTGCAAGCAACGCTCCATAATCCATTTAACGAGTGCAAAAAACACTTTAAAAACAACTCAGTGCCAAAACAGCCACTGGATTGATAGATGGACTTCGGTGGTAAAGTATTCAAGATCCAATGCCGTCGAGGGCATTGAATGAGGGAAAAGGTAGGGATTGAGGCATGTTGGAAGCAAACTTAAATGCAGATGGGAAAAAATATCTAGGAGGAGTCTACAAGTCTCCAAAAAAAAGAGAAGGAAAAACTTCCCCAATGGAAAGGGCCAGAAGAGCACCACAAAGAACGGAAGGCATAGCCGAATTAAAAGGAGCGAGCATCTAAAATTAATTAGGAGAAAACAAAAAGTAAAACCTGCAGAAAAACAAAAATCAAACCAGAATCGAGAAAAATAAAAAGGAAAAAGAAAAAACTAAAAAAAAGGAAAAAAACAGTAAAAAAACAGAAACAACAGCTTCGGTCAAGTGCAGATCCGAAAACTACACTTAAAATCCAGCAACGGACACCGCAGAGCACCTCTACCGTAGCCCAAGACCTCCCACCCGAGAGGAAAGACCAGCAGGCCGAACACCAACCAGCAGGGGAGAGAGCCCACCACCGCAGCACAACCAAAGGAGAGGAGGAGCAGAATAGACCAGCAGACGGGGGTAGGACAGGGACCACCGCAGGGAGCAAAATAGCATGGAACAAAATAGACGGCGGCAGGACAGGGACCTCGCTGCAATGGAAGTGAGGGCCAAAGACCCACAAACAAACTGAAAAACAAAACCGATGAAGGAACGAAGTACAAGAGGGTGATGAGAAAGAAGGGAAGAAACAGAAAGAAGAGGAAGAAGTACAAGTTTTTTGTGCCCTTCATTGCGGCATTCATGGGGTCGGCTGACTCTTTAAGGTGCCAAAGATCAGGTATGCTCGCTCAATTTCATCCTTGGCGTTTGTTTTAGTGACTTAATTTCAAATTTGAATATTTCAAGTCATAGTGATTACTGATCAGGGTAAACAACTGTTTGTATTTTAGTATGATTTCTTGCTTATTTTTCATATAATGCCGTTCGTTTGCGGGGTTTTTATTTAGAGAGAAATCTTAAAGGGCTAAGTTTCATTTCTATTTAGGAGCATTGATTTAGGAACAAGTGCATGGCCATTGGTCACTATACCATCAACCCTCGAGGTTATATGAATATATATTTTTTTTTGTTAATTTATTGCCACAATTTGATTATGAAAATTTCCTTTTCTTTTTTCTGTTAATTTATTGCCACAATTTGATGCAGAATGAATCACTTTTAAACAACCAAACAAACTTCTTGCCTTTGCCTTTTTTTTTTCTTTTGTTAAATCAAAATTGAATTAAGGGGAGCAAGTTCACCAGAAACAAAGCCAAAGGCACTATAAACAAGATTCGAGGCCAAACACAACAAGATTCTCCTCGAAAACACGTCGATAATAATAAAGAGCCTCCTTATATTTGACCCTAAAAATTTATATTCCAAAAGTACCCTCAGTCCAAAAATAATTACGAAAATAATCTCAGACAAGGGATACACTCCACGTGTCAAACGTTAAACAAAAGTTCAATAAATAACGGTTATATAGAACACTAGATAATAAATAAACAAACATAATCCTACTCTAGTTAACGAGTATGTGTAGTCCCCAGGTAATAAGCATCAACGTCAATATAGCCCTCGTCACAAGAACAGCCTGGAGGGTACGAAAACTATGAAAAGCTGTGAGTGGATAAAAACAAAAGTTTAAGGAAAACATTTCAGAAATAATTATTTTTCCCTTCCGGTTTATAAAAACATGCATGTATAGGCAACAAAACAATTGATTTCAGATAAAAAAACTTAAATATATAAAACCGTGGGACCAATATATATCATGTAGATCATATAAATGCCCATGACCCACATTTCTCGGGAATCCCTAGTTATAAGAATTTAAAAATATAGGCACAATAACCAATAATAGTCAAACCTCGAATCCTACTAGTCTAACCAGCTAATCAACCCGTACTACTCATAGAAAATCACAGAACCTGTGGACGTCCAACTCCATACTGGTCCAACTCCATCGGAACGTGTGATGTCCAAATCCAACGACGTCCAGGTCCGTGTTTAGGAACCTTCGAAGTCAAACTCCGGAATAAAAATCCGATCAGATTAGGATGATTATACTGAGAAAAATAGTTTGAAAAAATGTAGTTTAACTTTTTTTTTTTGAAATACCCCCAAAAGTCCAAAATAGTTGTAAGCTGGGCATGAGTCCAAAATCTGGGTTTTTCCAAAATCCATAATAACCTGTGTCCAAAAAATAACATTCCGAATATATATTCTAAAATTAGGCAATGATCTAGAAAGGAATCATATATTCAATCTATTACAAACCATACTATGCAATAAAATCATAGAAATTTATAAATATGCATGTATCTCAATTTAATAAACAAACAGTCTACTCACAGTCCAACCAGTAGCTCACTCTTGGGCTGTGCACTCCTAAGAAGTTGGCGGAGCGTCATGGCTTATGAAAATAACAGCCGAGGGTCACCAACAATACATATAACCTTGTACATAAACCTCCCCTAAACATCGAGATAATATACGCATCCTAAGCATGCAACCCGCGACTTTGAATGCCTAAAATTACCCCTAAACGAGTTTTAATCGACCCGAAACCACCAGTATTTGATTCAGCATGTCGAAAAATTTCAGACACGTGATTCTGTGTCTTGAGATTCTTGCCCATGTGCCACCAAGCACCGGTGGAAGGTCATCGACCTTCCCCACAGACACTTACATGGCACGCTTATTGATGTGGCCACTGATGTCACCTTGCTGATGTGGCAGTTGACATAATCATGTTGACGCCACTTGTTGATGTCATGTTGGCTTCACCTGTTGATGTCATCACCTCACCGGAGAAGACGACTGCGCCGCCATGCACTATAGTGGGTGACGTCGTTGGCTAGTTAGGAAACCGCCATTGAAGGTCGAAAATTTGAACCTTCGTATCTCCCTTATTTCTCAACCAAACTGGATGAACCAAGTATGGAAATTCATCTACTTAACCCAAAAATTTAAATTCAAGCTCAAAATCAAGAAAAAAAAATACCTGAATTTCACGATATAAGCCTCAAATTTTGCGGAAATTTTCCTTCTCGTGTACCAGCCATATCCAAGTGATTCCACCTTCAAACTTGGGTTGTTTCTGTAAGTGAGGGTCCAAGGAGCACAATCCATTGCTTCCTTTGAGCTAAAAACGTCCCAAAAATTAAGGTTGAGTTATGGGTTTGTGTGAGTTTTTAATTGGGGTGCATGGGTTAGAGAAGAGAGAAAGAGAGATGACAGTTGGTGATAAAGTGAAGGTGGTTCCCAACCACAAACTAACAACCTTCCCAAAATATATAATTTCCTATTTTGACCAAAATGTCCTTCCCTTAGATAGTAACCTAATAAAATATCCTAGGGCAAAATTGTCAGCTAAAAATAAAATCTTGAAAAAATCCCATAAAATCTATAAATAAAAACTAGGTAGTTACAATCCACCCCACTTAAAAAATTTCATCCTCGAAATTCGTACATATCACTAGGAAAGTTGTGGATACTAGTCCCTTTTAAAGCCTCGGATTCCCATGGGACCTCCACCATGTTAAAATTCTTGCACAGAACCTTAATCAGGGGAATAGTTTTTCGACGAAGCATCTTGGCTTTTCAGTACATAATCATAACCAGTTGCTCCTCATAGCATAGAATCTCTTTGAGTCCGACATGTTGCTCCCTCAGTACATGTGACTCATCAAATAGATACTTCAGAAGCATAGATAACGTGGAAAACATTATGGATTTGAGAAAGTTCTGGGAGTAAAGCAAGTCAATAAGCCACCGGGCCTATCCTCCCCGTGATTTCATAGGGTCTAATAAATCGAGGACTTAACTTCCTACCTCAACCAAACTGTACAACACCCTTCCAAGGGGATAATTTCAAAAAGACCCAAT